>CM070698.1:10070000-10559803 GCA_036346265.1 Melocanna baccifera | reverse complement strand
TCTCAACTCGGATCAGGGATTGGATTAAAAGAACAGATCCAAGAACAACGATTTTCAATTGTTGCTTTAAAGCAAAACTCAGAAACAAGCGAATGCGAAGCTCGAGAATCAAATAAAGCGGTGGCGGGGCCAATATGCGAAACGTCACCGATCACAACGTCTGGTGCTGCCTGGGCATCCTCTGCGGTGACGTGGTTCACCTGACCTCTCACCACCGGCGTCCTGCTGGCTTGTCCTGAGGCCGGGGGTGCTCCTCGTCCTGCTCCGGGGTAGGGGTGCGACCGGGTGTGGCTCCCAAGTCAAAGCAGGCGGCGTCGGGGCACGCCTCGAGGGCACTTGCTAGCATAGTGTCCCACCTCATGACACTTGAAGCAAGTGATGGATCTTTCTGAATTATTGCTCTTCTGCTGCTGCTGTCCCTTTGGAACCACTAGGGCCGGCTTTGGCAAAGGCGGCGCGGTTATGCAGTGCGGTCGAAATCTGAAGGCTAACTGCTGCTGCTGCTTCTTTGTGGCGCTCGTGCGGTGGTAGGAACCAAAGCAGAGCCTCTGAGGCTGGTGTGGTGTGATCCTGCTGGATCAACCTCCTCTTGCGAGACTCCTCGAGCTCGCGGCGACTCTCCTCGATGAGAATGGCCTTATCCACCAATTGCTGAAATCGGCATAGTCGTTGCCTCGACTTGCACCTTCAAAGCTGGGTTCAAGCCTTTCTTGAACCTCTTACGCGAAGCATGCGCCGCTCGTCCTGCAGCGCGTGCGAGCCAAGCTGAGTGAATTTATTGAGATATTCACTCACCGATGAGTTCCTCTGCTGGAACTCCCGAAACTCATCCTTCTTCATCTCAACCACTCCCTCCATGACATGAGCGGTGTGGAAAGCCTTTGCGAATTCCTTCCGGTGATGTTGTCTTTGGTTCTCATGGGCGGCACGATGGTTCTCCCACCACTCTGCTGCTGGTCCCTCAGGCGATGTCTTGCATACAAAACCTTCTCCTGTCGGTGCAGGCCAAGTTCGATTTCTTCTCAAGCGAGCGGACCCAATCGTCGGCCTCAAAGGCTCGATGAACTGGAGAAAGCAGGCGGTCTCGTCCTCATAAACTCTGCATAGCCGGTCTGGCGAGAGTCTTTGGCGGTGGTATTGGCTCTGGTCTTTGTCATTGCATCATAGTCGCATACCACGCATCATAGTCTACATCATCGTAGTGCAGGCCATCAAGAATCGGCGAGGCGGGATCCAAGGTAGGTGGCAGTTGCCGCGCACCTTCGCTCTCTGAGTCTGGTTCCCCGATTGCGGTGGAGGAGTTCTGGTATCAACCATCTTGCTCTGAAAAAAAACAAGCTGGCGGTGACCAAAGGTGAAAGGCGAGGGGAAAAGCATAGATAAGAGGTAAATGCGTCTAAGGGGTTTTGCTTAATGGAGACCTAACTAAACAAACACTTAGCCAAAAGGCTAACTAAGAAACTGAACAAAATAAACTCCATTAAAAGATTTGACATGATCGCAATATAATGCTTTTAAGGCAATATTTGCAGCTCACATCACACTCAGCGCAAATAAAATCCAACGTGTCTACTCGCACTATCTACTCTGAAGGCTCCCTCGGGTCTGACAAATAAGGTATCTTGCTATCGTCCTCGAATCGCTGTAGACAACCCACGAGTTGCGGATCGGCGCGGCGCTCTCTCCCAGGGCTGGGGTGAACCGGCGAGGTAAGCGCGGCGATCTCGGTGATCTGACGTCTCTCCTCCGGCTCGGCGGTGTAGGCGACGGTAGAGGTCTTGCGGCGCGGCGGGGCTCCTCGGGCGCTCGTAGTCTCGGGGTGGCTCCGTCTTGCTCCTTGAACTTCCGGACGAGTCCGCCATGTTGATCTTGTATAGCTTGCAAAGTCGGCGGATGGCTTTGTGCGCAACTCCTTGTCTTGACATCTCCCCACCGCACGGTGTTCTTGAAAGCGTGATGTAGCACACCTTGCCGACTCGGGTGGTGAAGTATAGCTGGAGATGCTCCGATCGTTGACCTTTTGCTTCTCATCCTTGGTGAGGTAGACGGGCAATCTCTTAAATCCATGGCACCGCAACAAAGCGCGTAGAAGTGACCTCCATCCTCTGTCGAGTGAAGGAAGTTTGGGACATCTAATGCATTTATAAAGGAAAGATCGGTTTATAACTTTAGGAAAACAAATTTTGCAAGAGTTGGGGCGAGAGACAAGAATCCTTAAGAATGAGGTAAGAAGATAGAGATATTACTAAATATCAAGTTTAGTTGGTTTGATTTAGAAAATAAATTTTTGGGCTATCGACCAATTTAACTTAGGGCTTAGTCCTCTGATCGATATGGCTCGATACCATCTCTGTCGAGACCGAATATGCAAATTCGGTCTCTCGTATGCTGCACTAGTCGAGGATCACGCTAGTGCACACATCAAACATAGATGTCATCACGAGTCATACACACGACAATAATAAAGAAAAACTCGAATATCGATAAAATATCAAAGTGCGACCTTATGGCCAAGCTTACAATATCTCTAGCGGAAGGGCTTAACAAAATAGCGTGAAATCCAAAATAAAGCGTAGCGACCAATCGACAAACCACGGGCTATCGAGTGGAGAACGAAGCCTAATCCGTGAAGTCGTCGTAGTACTCTCCTTACGGCACCTCCTGCCGATAGTACTCCTCTCCCTCAAGCCCGAGCAACATAGGCGTAAAGCGTGAGTACATTAATACTCGACAAGTCGTTTGTAACAATAAATGCAATATAATATGCAAGGCTTACCAAAGGAAGGCTGAAAGGTTAATTTGCATAAAGGCATTTATTGATGAAATATATTAAATAACTTGAAAGCGAAAGTTAGCGAAAATAGTAATAATAGATAATCAAAGGAATAAACATGAACCACTTGTGAACACCAATTCACAAGTTTAAACCAACGATGAACTACTGTCCACTCCCAACATAAACCACCAAGTTATAAATGAAACACTAACCCTCGTGTGAAATCCCGAGCACCGTCCATGGCCAGAGGCGCGGCTATTCGAATAGTTTTACACTCTGCGGAGGTTGCACAAGCTGTACCCACACGATGTGATTAGCCTAGGCCTAAGGAAATCACAACAAGGCCTTTACAATGCTCTACCTCAATACAATCCTGCCCGCTAGGGTTTCATCACACCCCCTTGCGCCACATGGAAATCGGCAACCATGTCCATCACAATGGCGAATTGAATTGAAATATTACAAATTAATCAGCCAGTCCATCCCATAATAGACATGTGGTTTGCGATTAAGCTCGGATCAATGGCGCACAAAGTTAAGTCCTTAACATTACGGCGAGACTACCACATCCCCAAAGTACAAGCTGTACTTCCCCCTTTCTTGCACGATCACTGCTTGAGTGCAAAACCAATTTGTATAACCAAGCCAACGTCACACCAATGGCGTGGCACAAATTTTAATACCGTGGCACCAACCACGGTTCCATATGTCATTAAGTCAAATTAATAATTTAACATGTGTGATGAGATCAATCGTAAATATAAACATGCTAAGCAATCTAATCGTACCAACCCATGTGATAAATAAACTAGCATCACTAATAAATTTCCCAACCTATGGTGACAAAGGCATCATGGTATTTCAAAGTGTCAAGGAGGTATAATTGCAATTGGGACAATAACTACCTGTGCAACGGTTTGAATAAAAATAGCAATGCAATGTAATTTAAAGCAAAATAATTAAATAATAGTTTGTAAAATTGGGTTCAACATGATCAAGGGACACGACTTGCCTTCGTTATGCTCGTGAGGTACTCTGGTCTTACAGCGCGAAACACGCTCCTCAGGAATCCGAATCTAACGAGAGAGAAAGCGACCGGAAACAAAGAAACACATAAAATGACAAGCAAAAGAACTCAAAAATTCACAAAACCAGAACCAACAGCTAGAGCTCGATTTTAGATGAATTTAGAAAAAAGAACGGGGTCAATCGGAGCTAGGGCGGAGGAGAGCGGGCTCGGAAAATTAATTCAAAATTAATTCAGGAAAAACGAAAAATTCTTGTCTTTGTGAACCGGTCCACGAAATTCCGAGTCCACCGTGGACTCGGTCCACGTAACTGCACAGGGCGGCGGCGGCGCGGCGGCGCGTCTTGGCGTGGCGGCGGCATATCTTGCCACGTGGCGCTGGCGTGGCGTGGCGCCCACGTGGCTCCACGAGGCGGCTAGGGCGGCGTGGCATGCCACGTGGGATGCCACGTCGGCTAGGGCTGGCGTGGCGTGGCCGCAGCGGCGCGGCGCGGCGCGGCGGCGAGATCCGGCGGCGGAGGGCAAACCTCGCGGCGATGATCTGGACCTTCGGTCGAGATCTGAGCGACGGCGAGATGCGCGCGGCGCGCGCGGGCGAGCGCGGATCGGCGGCGCGTGGCGGCTCCGCCGCGGCGGCGCGGCGGCAGCGCGGCGCGCGCGAGCGAGAGATGGCGGCGCGTGGCGGCGCGGCGCGGATCGCGGCAGCGTGGCGGCGCGCGCCTTGGCGTCGGCGGCGCGCGGCGGGCGCGGCGGCGCGGCGGCGAGACGAGGCGCGATAGCGGGCGCGAGTGCGGCGGCGGCGGCGGGGGCGAGCGGCGGCGGCGCGCGAGCGGAGGCGGCGAGCTCACGGCGAGGCTCGGCGGCGGCGGCGAGGCGCGGCGCGCGCGGCGGCGAGCGGCGGCGCGGCGAGTTCGTGCGGCGAACACGCGAACCGAGGGCGAACGCGATATTTATCACGCGAACGAGGCAATCCCGATCGATTCTGGCGCACGGAGCAAACGCGGGTTTGGTTTGGGCGGCCGGGATTCAACGCGGGAGGATCGGACGGCGGGCGCCTGCGAGGTTAGGGTTAGGGTTTGCGGCGCGCGCGGGTGGACAGCGGAGATCGCGCGCGCGCGTCGAGCGGCGGCCTTGGCGAAGCGCGAGGCGGTGGGCGCGGCGCTGGTGCCGCCAGCGTGTCAGTGCGCGATCTGCGACACGTGGCGCGAGCGAGATCGAGCGGCGCGGCGGCGAGCGCGAGGAAAGAGTCTGTGGCGGGCGCGCGGGATGGGCGGCGCGTGGAGGAGAGAGGGAGATCGGGCGGCGAGGATTAATTTCTTTTCTTTTCTTTTTCGAGAAATTCAAATAAACTTCTAAAAGCTCTAGAAAATAGCAAATAAATCCGGAAAATTCACCAAAAATACCAGAAAATTCCTTGAGACACTGAGGAACACAAATAAAATATTTTCCACTTATGTTAATGTTTATTTTAATCACATTAAATCATTTAAAACTTTAAAAATTCATTTGAAGCTTCAATTAATTTGAGAAAATTCAGAAAATTCATTTTTGAAATCCAGGCTTTAAAAATCTCGAGAAAAACAGGATGTTACAAACCTTACCCCCTTAAGCGAGATCTCGGCCCGAGATGCGGGCCAACTAAGAGAATAGGTTGGAAACTCCGCTCTGAGATCCTCCTCGCGCTCCCGGTGGCTTCCTCCTCGGAATGGTTGCTCCACCGAACTTTGCAAAAGCGGACCGCTTTATTAGGGTGACTCGCTCGACACTTCCAAGATTTTGGTAGGTGCTCTTTGTGCAGACAGATCCTCCTGCGAGTCAACGGCCTCAAGCGGCACAACCTCCTGCAGTGCGCGCGAGCACTTCTTGGTGGGACACATGAAAGGCGTCATGTACCCCAGAAGGGCGCGAGTAGCTCAAGCGATAAGCAACCTCTCCCTGCGTTTGAGAATCTGAGCGGACCAACATATCTCGGTGCAAGCTTCCCTTTTAGCTGAAATCTCTTCACACCTTTGAATGGTGTGATCCTCAGATACACAAAATCATCTGGCTCAAAACTCAGCTCCCGGCGTCAGGTATCTACATAGCTTTTACATGCGGCACAGGCGGCTTTCAACCTTTCTGAATCAAGCGGACCTTATCCTCGGCTTCTTTCAAACAATCGGGCCAAAAACCTGACCTTCCCCCGTCTCTTTCCAATTGAGAGGGGCCTGCATTTCCTGCCATACAATGCCTCAAACGGTGACATCTGCAAACTGGCCTGATAACTGTTGTTGTATGAGAACTCTGCAAAGGGTAAACAAGCGTCCCACTTAGACCCATGATCAAGCACACGGGCTCTCAACATGTCCTCGAGTAACTGATTAACTCGCTCTGTCGACCATGCATGCAGGGGTGATATCTTTATCTTGAAATTCAGTGGGTCCCCATAGCCTTATGGAAACTACCCCAAAGCCGAGAGGTGAATGCGATCCACGATCGACACAATCTTCTTGGGCACACCATGCAAGCCCGACAATCTGGACATATATAGCTCGCCAATTTGTCACCACTTGTAAGTCGTCTTAAGCTGGAATGAAATGAGCAACCTTGGTCAAGCGGTCCACAATGACCCAAATCGAATCATGACCCTCTTTGGTTTTAGGCAAGCCGACTATAAAGTCCATACCAATTTCTTCCCACTTCCACTCGGGGACTTTCAATGGTGAAGCAAACTGCGGTCTCTCGGTGCTCTGCCTTTACTCTCGACAAACATCACAAAGGGCTACATACTCGGCGATCTCACGCTTCATGCTTGCCACCAATACTTATCCTTAATGTCTGGTACATCTTGGTACTGCTGGATGAATCGAATCTGATGACTCATGAGCCTCTTTTAATAACACATCCTTTAGTTCTTGCTTGTTGGGCACACACAAGCGCCGCTTGAACCACAAGGTTCCTGATCATCCACTGAAAATCGACTCTTTACCTTCACTTAAATTCTTTACGATCTCTTTGAAATGCCTCATCATCAGACCGAGCACAGCGAATCGACCATCAAAGTAGGTTGCATCTCCATAGCTGCCAAAAATCACAGCTCAACCAACTCAAGGCTAAGCTTCAAATTCCTCATGCAAAGTGGTGACTCTCTCGAACCATCAACGAATTGCGGTATACCTTTACTGCTCAAGGCATCTGCAACAACATTAGCTTTCCCGGGATGATAATGTATGCCCACATTATAATCCTTTATCAGCTCTAACCACCTCCTCTGCTGAGGTTAAGCTCGGATGGGTAAAGATGTATTTGAGACTCTTATGATCCGTGTAAACCTCACATCATTACCCATCGGATAATGGCGCCAAATCTTTAAAGCATGCACTACGGCCAACTCTAAATCATGGGTAGGGTAGTTCTCCTCATGCGGTCTCAAGCGGCGTGAGGCATAGGCTACCACTCTCTTGTCTTGCATCAAGACACAACCCAAACCTTTGCGCGAAGCATCGCAAAATATCTCAAAATCCTTGTTAATATCGAGCAACACAAGCCTTTGGGGCTGTGGTCAAACTCTCCTTAAGTTTAAAAACTCTTCTCGCACTCTGGCGTCCAAGTGAATTTCTTTTCCTTTTTGAGCAAGCTGCGTGAGGTGCAGCCACCTGGAAAATCCCTCAATAAAGCGGCGGTAGTATCTGCCATACCAGAAACTCGACTGGTAGCGAAGTGGGTGATTGCCAATCCAAAACATCACTTACTTTCCACTGGTCAGCTGCGACTCCTTCTGCTGTCAACACATGCCCTAGAAAGCGACTTTCTTCATCAAAACTCACATTTGCTGAACTTTGCATACAACCGATTATCTCTCAATTTCGCAATGCTAACCTCAAGTGCTCTGATGTTCCTCCTCATCCTTGGAATATATCAAAATGTCGTCAATGAACACAACGACAAACTTGTCCAAATATTCCATAAACACTTTATTCATCAAATACATGAAATATCTTTGGAGCATTAGTCAAACCAAATGACATCACTTTGAACTCGTATAGACCATAGCGAGTCGAGAAGGTGTCTTGGGTATGTCCTCCTTACGTATCCTCATCGATGATATCGATCTCAAATCAATCTTGGAGAACACTCCTGCTCCCTTAAGCTGGTCAAGCGGTCATCGATCACGGGCGGAGGTACTTATTTTTGACGGTGACCTCATTAAGTGCTCTGTAGTCCACACACATGCGCTGACTACCATCCTTCTTCTTGACAAACAACACTGGCGCTCCCCACGGGGATGAACTCGGTCTGATGTAACCCTTATCCAAAAGCTCCTGAATTTGCTTCTTCAACTCTGCTAAATCATTGGCTGGCATCCGATAGGGTCTCTTGGAAATCGGAGCGGTACCTGGCACAAGCTCAATCAGAAACTCAACCTCCCTCTCTGGTGGCATACCTGGAAGATCATCTGGAAACACGTCGGGGTACTCTCCGACAACTGGTACACCCTCCAACTGGATTACCTTACTCTGGCAAATCATGACTGGCTCTGGCTGGCATTCACTGGCTGCGAATCGCACCTTAACTCCATCTGAATTAGTTAAGGTCACTGCTCTGCTCCCACAATCTAACACTGCCTGCTGCTTCTGAAGCCAATCCATTCCCAAGATTACATCTAGGGACTGCATATCCAACAAAATCAGGTCGGCCCTGAACTCAACTCCCTGAATGGTTATCCTAACTCCTGGACAACCTAGGTTGGACCTCAACTCGGATCCGGGGGATTGGATTAAAAGAACAGATCCAAGAGCAACAGTTTTCAATTGTTGCTTTAAAGCAAAACTCAGAAACAAGCGAATCGAAGCTCGAATCAAATAAAGCGGTGGCGAGGCCGAATATGCGAAAGCGTCATCGATCACAACGTCTGGTGCTGCTGGGCATCCTCTGCGGTGGCGTGGTTCACGACCTCTCACCACGGCGTCCTGGCTTGTCACGAGGCGGGGTGCTCCTCGTCTGCTCGGGGTAGGGGTGCGGCCGGGTGTGGCTCCCAAGTCAAAGCAGGCGGCGTCGGGGCACGCCTCGAGGGCACTTGCTAGCATAGTGTCCCACCTCATGACACTTGAAGCAAGTGATGGATCTTTCTTGAATTATTGCTTTTCTGCTGCTGCTGTCCACTGGAACCACTAGACGCCGCCTCGATCAAAGGCCAGCGCGGTGTATGAGCCGCGGTCGAAATCTCAAGAAGGCTGCTGCTGCTTTGCTCTTTGTGGCGCTCGTGCGGTGGTAGGAACCAAAGCAGGCCTCTGAGGCTGGTGTGGCTGTGATCCTCTTTGGATCAACCTCCTCTTGCGAGACTCCTCGAGCTCGCGGCGACTCTCCTCGATGAGAATGGCCTTATCCACCAACTGCTGAAGCGGCATAGTCGCGTTGCCTCGACTTGCACCTTCAAAGCTGGGTTCAAGCCTTTCTTGAACCTCTTACGCGAAGCATCCGCCGCTACGTCCTGCAGCGCGAGCGAGCCAAGCGAGTGAATTTATTGAGATATTCACTCACTTGATGAGTTCCTCTGCTGGAACTCCCGAAACTCATCCTTCTTCATCTCAACCACTCCCTCCATGACATGAGCGGTGTGGAAAGCCTTTGCGAATTCCTTCCAGTGATGTTGTCTTTGATCCTCATGGGCGGCACAGATGGTTCTCCACCACTCTGCTGCTGGTCCCTCAAGGCGATGTCTTGCATATAAAACCTTCTCCTGTCGGTGCAGGCCAAGTTCAGTTTCTTCTCAATCGAACGGACCCGATCGTCGGCCTCAAAACTCGATGAACTGGAGAAAGCAGGCGGTCTCGTCCTCATAAACTCTGCATAGCCGGTCTGCGACGAGTCTTGGCGGTGGTATTGGCTCTGGTCTTTGTCGCCGCATCATAGTCGCATACCACGCATCATAGTCTGCATCATCGTATGCAGGCCATCAAGAAGCGGTGAGTGCGGGATCAAGGCAGTGGCAGGCTGCGACACTGTTCTCTGGTCTGGTTCCCCGATTGCGGTGGAGGAGTTCTGGTATCAACCATCTTGCTCTGAAAAAACAAGCTGCGATGACCAAAGGTGAAAGACGAGGGGAAAAGCATAGATAAGAGGTAAATCGTCTAAGGGGTTTTGCTTAATGGAGACCTAACTAAACAAACGCTTAGCCAAAAGGCTAACTAAGAAACTGAACAAAATAAACTCCAATAAAAGATTTGACATGATCGCAATATAATGCTTTTAAGGCAATATTTGCAGCTCACATCACACTCAACTGCAAATAAAATCCAACGTGTCTACTCGCACTATCTACTCTGAAGGCTCCCACTCGGGTCGACAAATAAGGTATCTTTGCTATCGTCCTCGAGATCGCTGTAGACAACCCACGAGTTGCGGATCGTGCGCTGCTCTCGGCCCGGGTGGAGTGAACCGGTGAGGTAGGCGCGACGATCTCGGTGATCTGACGTCTCTCCTCCGGGCTCGGCGGTGTAGGCGACGGTAGAGGTACTGGCGACTGCGGCCGGGGCTCCTCCCAGACTGGCTCTGGTAGTCTCGGGGTGGCTCCGTACTGCTCCTTGAACTTCCGGACGAGTCTGGCCATGTTGATCTTGTATAGCTTGCAAAGTCGGCGGATGGCTTTGTGCGCAACTCCTTGTCTTGACATCTCCCACCGCACGGTGTTCTTGAAAGCGTGATGTAGCACACGCTTGCCGACTCGGGTGGTGAAGTATAGCTGGAGATGCTCCGATCGTTGACCTTTTGCTTCTCATCCTTGGTGAGGTAGACGGGCGATCTCTTAAATCCGAGCACCGCAACAAAGCGCGTAGAAGTGACCTCCATCCTCTGTCGAGTGAAGGAAGTTTGGGACATCTAATGCATTTATAAAGGAAAGATCGGTTTATAACTTTAGGAAAACAAATTTTGCAAGAGTTGGGGCGAGAGACAAGAATCCTTAAGAATGAGGTAAGAAGATAGAGATATTACTAAATATCAAGTTTAGTTGGTTTGATTTAGAAAATAAATTTTTGGGCTATCGACCAATTTAACTAGGGCTTAGTCCTACGATCGATATGGCTCGATACCATCTCTGTCGAGACCGAATATGCAAATTCGGTCTCTCGTAAACTGCACTAGTCGAGGATCACGCTAGTGCACACATCAAACATAGATGTCATCACGAGTCATACACACGACAATAATAAAGAAAACTCGAATATCGATAAAATATCAAAGTGCGACCTTATGGCCAAGCTTACAATATCTCTAGCGGAAGGGCTTAACAAAATAGCGGCGAAATCCAAAATAAAGCGTAGCGACCAATCGACAAACCACGAGGCTATCGAGTGGAGAAGCGAAGCCTAATCCGTGAAGTCGTCGTAGTACTCCCCTTACGGCACCTCCTGGCGATAGTACTCCTCTCCTCAAGCCCGAGCAACATAGGCGTAAAGCGGTGAGTACATTAATACTCGGCAAGTCGTTTGTAACAATAAATGCAATATAATATGCAAGGCTTACCAAAGGAAGGCTGAAAGGTTAATTTGCATAAAGGCATTTATTGATGAAATATATTAAATAACTTGAAAGCGAAAGTTAGCGAAAGCAGTAATAATAGATAATCAAAGGAATAAACATGAACCACTTGTGAACACCAATTCACAAGTTAAACCAACGATGAACTACTGTCCACTCCCAACATAAACCACCAAGTTATAAATGAAACACTAACCCTCGTGTGAAATCCCGAGCACCGCCCATGGCCGAGGGGCGGCTATTCGAATAGTTTTACACTCTGCGGAGGTTGCACAACTGTACCCACACGATGTGATTAGCCTAGGCCTAAGGAAATCACAACAAGGCCTTTACAATGCTCTACCTCAATACAATCCTGCCGCTAGGGTTTCGCATCACACCCCCTTGCGCCACATGGAAATCGGCAACCATGTCCATCACAATGGCGAATCGAATTGAAATATTACAAATTAATCAGCGAGTCCATCCCATAATAGACATGTGGTTTGCGATTAAGCTCGGATCAATGGCGCACAAAGTTAAGTCCTTAACATTACGGCGAGACTACCACATCCCCAAAGTACAACTGTACTTCCCCCTTTCTTGCCACGATCACTGCTTGAGTGCAAAACCAATTTGTATAACCAAGCCAACGTCACACCAATGGCGTGGCACAAATTTTAATACGTGGCACCAACCACGGTTCCATATGTCATTAAGTCAAATTAATAATTTATCATGTGTGAGGATCAATCGTAAATATAAACATGCTAAGCAATCTAATCGTACCAACCCATGTGATAAATAAACTAGCATCACTAATAAATTTCCCAACCTATGGTGACAAAGGCATCATGGTATTTCAAAGTGTCAAGGAGGTATATTTGCAATTGGGACAATAACTACGTACAGCGGTTTGAATAAAAATAGCAATGCAATGTAATTTAAAGCAAAATAATTAAATAATAGTTTGTAAAATTGGGTTCAACATGATCAAGGGACACGACTTGCCTTCGTTATGCTCGTGAGGTACTCTGGTCTTACAGCGCGAAACTGCTCCTCGGAATCCGAATCTAACGAGAGAGAAAGCGACCGGAAACAAAGAAACACATAAAATGACAAGCAAAAGAACTCAAAAATTCACAAAAACAGAACCAACAGCTAGAGCTCGATTTTAGATGAATTTAGAAAAAAGAACGGGGTCAATCGGAGCTAGGACGGAGGAGAACGGGCTCGGAAAATTAATTCAAAATTAATTCAGGAAAAACGAAAAAATCTTGTCTTTGTGAACCGGTCCACGAGATTCCGAGTCCACCGTGGACTCGGTCCACGTATGCGATGCAGCAGGCGGCGGTAGCGCGGCGGGCGCGGCGCGTGGCGGCGGCATATCTTGCCACGTGGCGCTCTTGCGCGTGGCGCCACGTGGCTCGGGAGGCGGCTAGGGCGGCGTGGCATGCCACGTGGGATGCCACGTCGGCTAGGGCTGGCGTGGCCCGGTGCGCGACGCGCAGCGGCGCGGCGCGACGAGGGATCCGGCGGCGGAGGGCGACTCTCGCGGCATGATCTGGACGCGGTCCAGATCGAGCGGCGGCGAGATGCGCGCGCGAAGCGCGCGGCGGCGGGCGGATCGGCGGCGCGTGGCGGCTCGCCTGCAGCGTCGCGGCAGCGCGCGCGCAGCGCGCGAAGCGAGAGATGGCGGCAGCGTGGCGCGCGCGAGCGGATCGGCGGCGCGTGGCGGCGCTCGCGCGGCGGCGCAGCGCCTTGGGCGTGGCGTGGCGCGCGGCGCGGCGGGCTCGAGGCCGAGGCGGGCGGGGTGCGGCGGCGGCGGCCGGCGGCGGCGCGGCGCGAGCGGGCGAGAGGCGGCGAGGCTCACCGGCGAGGTCTCGGCGGCGGCGGCGGAGGGCGCGCGCGGCGGCGGCGCGGGCGGCGGCGAGTTCGTGCGGCGAACGCGAACCGAGGGACGAACGCGATACTTATCACGCGAACCGAGGCAATCCCGATCGGTTCGGCACGAGCAAGCGGGTTTGGTTTGGGCGGCCGGGATTCAACGCGGAGGATCGGACGGCGGGCGCGCGCGAGTTAGGGTTAGGGTTTGCGGCGCGCGCGAGGGTGGGCGGCGGAGATCGCGCGCGCGCGCGATCGGGCGGCCGAGCCTTGGCGGGCGCGGCGCGGTGCGGCGCCTGCGTGTGCCGCCGCGTGTCAGCGCGATCTTGCGACACGTGGCGCGAAGCGGATCGGCGGCGAAGCGGCGGCCGCGCGCGGAAAAGTCTGGCGGCGGCGGCGGCGCGGATGGGCGGCAGCGTGGAGGAGAGAGAGATCGGGCGGCGGGATTAATTTCTTTTCTTTTCTTTTTCGAGAAATTCAAATAAACTTCTAAAAGCTCTAGAAAATAGCAAATAAATCCGGAAAATTCACCAAAAATACCAGAAAATTCCTTGAGACACGAGGAACACAAATAAAATATTTTCCACTTATGTTAATGTTTATTTTAATCACATTAAATCATTTAAAACTTTAAAAATTCATTTGAAGCTTCAATTAATTTGAGAAAATTCAGAAAATTCATTTTTGAAATCTAGGCTTTAAAAATCTCGAAAAAAGCAGGATGTTACAAACCTTACCCCCTTAAACGAGATCTCGACCCGAGATGCAGGCCAACTAAGAGAATAGGTTCGGAAACTCCGCTCTGAGATCCTCCTCGCGCTCCAGTGGCTTCCTCCTCGGAATGGTTGCTCCACCGAACTTTGCAAAAGCGGACCGCTTTATTCCGGTGACTCGCTCGACACTTCAAGATTTTGGTAGGTGCTCTTTGTGCAGACAGATCCTCCTGCAGTCAACGGCCTCAATGGCACAACCTCCTCAGTGCGCGCAGCACTTCTTGGTGGGACACATGAAAGGCGTCATGTACCCCATCAAGGGCGCGAGTAGCTCAAGCGATAAGCAACCTCTCCCTGCGTTTGAGAATCTGAGCGGACCAACATATCTCGGTGCAAGCTTCCCTTTTAGCTGAAATCTCTTCACACCTTTGAATGGTGTGATCCTCGAATACACAAAATCATCGGCTCAAAACTCGGCTCCGCGTCGGTATCTACATAGCTTTTACATGCGGCACAGGCGGCTTTCAACCTTTCTGAATCAAGCGGACCTTATCCTCGGCTTCTTTCAAACAATCCGGGCCAAAAACCTCGACCTTCCCGTCTCTTTCCAATTGAGAGGGCTCGCATTTCTGCCATACAATGCCTCAAGCGGTGACATCTGCAAAGCGGCACGATAAGCGTTGTTGTATGAGAACTCTGCAAAGGTAAACAATCGTCCCACTTAGACCCATGATCAAGCACACAGGCTCTCAACATGTCCTCGAACTGATTAACTCGCTCTGTCGACCATGCATGCAGGGGTGATATCTTTATCTTGAAATTCAGGTGGGTCCCCATAGCCTTATGGAAACTACCCCAAAACCGAGAGGTGAAGCTGCGATCCACGATCGACACAATCTTCTTGGGCACACCATGCAAACCGACAATCTGGACATATATAGCTCGCCAATTTGTCACTTGTAAGTCGTCTTAAGCGGAATGAAATGAGCAACCTTGGTCAAGCGGTCCACAATGACCCAAATCGAATCATGACCCTCTTTGGTTTTAGGCAAACCGACTATAAAGTCCATACCAATTTCTTCCCACTTCCACTCGGGGACTTTCAATGGTGAAGCAAACTGCGGTCTCTCGGTGCTCTGCCTTTACTCTCGACAAACATCACAAAGGGCTACATACTCGGCGATCTCACGCTTCATGCTTGGCCACCAATACTTATCCTTAATGTCTGGTACATCTTGGTACTGCTGGATGAATCGAATCTGATGACTCATGAGCCTCTTTTAATAACACATCCTTTAGTTCTTGCTTGTTGGGCACACACAAGCATTTGCTTGAACCACAAGGTTCCACTGATCATCCACGAAAATCGACTCTTTACCTTCACTTAAATTCTTTACGATCTCTTGAAATGCCTCATCATCCGACCGAGCACAGCGAATCGACCATCAAAGTAATTGCATCTCCATAGCCGCCAAAAATCACAGCTCAACCAACTCAAGGCTAAGCACGAAATTCCTCATGCAAAGTGGTGACTCTCTCGAACCATCACCGAATTGCGGTATACCTTCTGCTCAAGGCATCTGCAACAACATTAGCTTTCCCGGGATGATAATGTATGCCCACATTATAATCCTTTATCAGCTCTAACCACCTCCTCTGCTGAGGTTAAGCTCGGGCTGGGTAAAGATGTATTTGGACTCTTATGATCCGTGTAAACCTCACATCATTACCCATCGGATAATGGCGCCAAATCTTTAAAGCATGCACTCGGCCGCCAACTCTAAGTCATGGGTAGGGTAGTTCTCCTCATGCGGTCTCAAGCGGCGTGAGGCATAGGCTACCACTCTCTTGTCTTGCATCAAGACACAACCCAAACCTTTGCGCGAAGCATCGCAAAATATCTCAAAATCCTTGTTAATATCGAGCAACACAAGCACTTTGGGCTGTGGTCAAACTCTCCTTAAGTTTCAAAACTCTTCTCGCACTCTGGCGTCCAAGTGAATTTCTTTTCCTTTTGAGCAAGCTGCGTGAAGTGCAGCCACCTGGAAAATCCCTCAATAAAGCGGCGGTAGTATCTGCCATACCAGAAACTCGACTGGAGTAGCGAAGTGGGTGTTGCCAATCCAAAACATCACTTACTTTCCACTGGGTCAGCTGCGACTCATTCTGCTGTCAACACATGCCCTAGAAAGCGACTTTCTTCATCAAAACTCACATTTGCTGAACTTTGCATACAACCGATTATCTCTCAACTTCGCAATGCTAACCTCAAGTGCTCTGATGTTCCTCCTCATCCTTGGAATATATCAAAATGTCGTCAATGAACACAACGACAAACTTGTCCAAATATTCCATAAACACTTTATTCATCAAATACATGAAATATCTTTGGAGCATTAGTCAAACCAAATGACATCACTTTGTGAACTCGTATAGACCATAGCAGTCGAGAAGGTGTCTTGGGTATGTCCTCCTTACGTATCCTCATCGATGATATCGATCTCAAATCAATCTTGGAGAACACTCCTGCTCCCTTAAGCTGGTCAAGCAGTCATCGATCACGGGCGAGGGTACTTATTTTTGGTGACCTCATTAAGTGCTCTGTAGTCCACACACATGCGGCGACTACCATCCTTCTTCTTGACAAACAACATTTGGCGCTCCCCACGGGATGAACTCGATCGATGTAACCCTTATCCAAAAGCTCTGAATTTGCTTCTTCACTCTGCTAAATCATTGGTGGCATCCGATAGGGTCTCTTGGAAATCGGGCGGTACACGCACAAGCTCAATCAGAAACTCAACCTCCCTCTCTGGTGGCATACCTGGAAGATCATCTGGAAACACGTCGGGGTACTCTCCGACAACTGGTACACCCTCCAACTGGATTACCTTACTCTGGCAAATCATGACTGGCTCTGGCTGGCATTCACTGGCTGCGAATCGCACCTTAACTCCATCTGAATTAGTTAAGGTCACTGCTCTGCTCCCACAGTCTAACACTGCCTGCTGCTTCTGAAGCCAATCCATTCCCAAGATTACATCTAGGGACTGCATATCCAACAAAATCAGTCGGCCACGAACTCAACTCCACGAATGGTTATCTAACTCTGGACAACCTAGGTTGGACCTCAACTCGGATCAGGGATTGGATTAAAGAATGATCCAAGAGCAACAGTTTTCAATTGTTGCTTTAAAGCAAAACTCAGAAACAAGCGAATGCGAAGCTCGAAATCAAATAAAGCGGTGGCGAGGCCAGATATGCGAAACGCGTCGATCATCAACGTCTGGTGCTGCTGGGCATCCTCTGCGGTGGCGTGGTTCACGACCTCTCCACACCGTCCTGGCGGCTTGTCACGAGGCGGGGTGCTCCTCGCCTGCTCCCCGGGTAGAGGTGCGGCCGGGTGTGGCTCCCAAGTCAAAGCAGGCGGCGTCGGGGCACGCCTCGAGGGCACTTGCTAGCATAGTGTCCCACCTCATGACACTTGAAGCAAGTGATGGATCTTTCTGAATTATTGCTTTTCTGCTGCTGCTGTCCACTTTGGAACCACTAGGGCGCCATCTGGCGATGGCCCGCGCGGTGTATGCAGTGCGGTCCAAATCACGAAGGCTGCTGCTGCTGCTCTTTGTGGCGCTCGTGCGGTGGTAGGAACCAAAGCGAGGCCTCTGAGGCTGGTGTGGCCGTGATCCTGCTGGATCAACCTCCTCTTGCGAGACTCCTCGAGCTCGCGGCGACTCTCCTCGATGAGAATGGCCTTATCCACCAATCTGCTGAAATCGGCATAGTCGTTGCCTCGACTTGCACCTTCAAAGCTGGGTTCAAGCCTTTCTTGAACCTCTTACGCGAAGCTGCATCATTCGCTACGTCCTGCAGCGCGTAGCGAGCCAAGCCGAGTGAATTTATTGAGATATTCACTCACCGACGAGTTCCTCTGCTGGAACTCCGAAACTCATCCTTCTTCATCTCAACCACTCCCTCCATGACATGAGCGGTGTGGAAAGCCTTTGCGAATTCCTTCCGGTGATGTTGTCTTTGATCCTCATGGGCGGCACGATGGTTCTCCACCACTCTGCTGCTGGTCCCTCAGGCGATGTCTTGCATATAAAACCTTCTCCTGTCGGTGCAGGCCAAGTTCGATTTCTTCTCAATCGAACGGACCCGATCGTCGGCCTCAAAGGCTCGATGAACTGGAGAAAGCAGGCGGTCTCGTCCTCATAAACTCTGCATAGCTGGTCTGCGGCGAGTCTTTGGCGGTGGTATTGGCTCTGGTCTTTGTCGCCGCATCATAGTCTGCATACCACGCATCATAGTCTGCATCATCGTATGCAGGCCATCAAGAATCGGCGAGTGCGGATCAAGGCAGTGTGCAGCAGCGCTGCAAAGATCGTGTTCTCTGGTCTGGTTCCCCTGATTGCGGCTGGAGGAGTTCCTGGTATCAACCATCTTGCTCTGAAAAGAAAACAACTGCTGACTGACCAAAGGTGAAAGACGAGGGGGAAAAGCATAGATAAGAGGTAAATGCGTCTAAGGGGGTTTTGCTTAATGGAGACCTAACTAAACAAACACTTAGCCAAAAGGCTAACTAAGAAACTGAACAAAATAAACTCCAATAAAAGATTTGACATGATCGCAATATAATGCTTTTAAGGCAATATTTGCAGCTCACATCGCACCCAACTGCAAATAAAATCCAACGTGTCTACTCGCACTATCTACTCTGAAGGCTCCCACTCGGGTCCTGACAAATAAGGTATACTGCTATCGTCCTCAGAATCGCTGTAGACAACCCACGAGTTGCGGATCGGCGGCTCGCTCTCGATCGGGGCTGGAGTGAACCGGCCGAGGTAAGCGCGACGATCTCGGTGATCTGACGTCTCTCCTCCGGGCTCGGCGGTGTAAGCGGCGGTAGAATCTTGGCGGCTGCGGCGGGCCTCCTCGGGCCGCTCGTAGTCTCGGGGTGGCTCCGTCTTGCTCCTTGAACTTCCGACGAGTCGGCCATGTTGATCTTGTATAGCTTGCAAAGTCGACGGATGGCTTTGTGCGCAACTCCTTGTCTTGACATCTCCCACCGCACGGTGTTCTTGAAAGCGTGATGTAGCACACTTGCCGACTCGGGTGGTGAAGTATAGCTGGAGATGCTCCGATCGTTGACCTTTTGCTTCTCATCCTTGGTGAGGTAGGCGGGCGATCTCTTAAATCAGAGGCACCGCAACAAAGCGCGTAGAAGTGACCTCCATCCTCTGTCGGGTGAAGGAAGTTTGGGACATCTAATGCATTTATAAAGGAAAGATCGGTTTATAACTTTAGGAAAACAAATTTTGCAAGAGTTGGGGCGAGAGACAAGAATCCTTAAGAATGAGGTAAGAAGATAGAGATATTACTAAATATCAAGTTTAGTTGGTTTGATTTAGAAAATAAATTTTTGGGCTATCGACCAATTTAACTTAGGGCTTAGTCCTCTGATCGATATAGCTCGATACCATCTCTGTCGAGACCGAATATGCAAATTCGGTCTCTCTGTAAACCGCACTAGTCGAGGATCACGCTAGTGCACACATCAAACATAGATGTCATCACGAGTCATACACACGACAATAATAAAGGAAAACTCGAATATCGATAAAATATCAAAGTGCGACCTTATGGCCAAGCTTACAATATCTCTAGCGGAAGGGCTTAACAAAATAGCGGCGGAAATCCAAAATAAAGCGTAGCGACCAATCGACAAACCACGAGGCTATCGAGTGGAGAAGCGAAGCCTAATCCGTGAAGTCGTCGTAGTACTCCCTTCCGGCACCTCCTGGCGATAGTACTCCTCTCCTCAAGCGAGCAACATAGGCGTAAAGCGGTGAGTACATTAATTACTCGGCAAGTCGTTTGTAACAATAAATGCAATATAATATGCAAGGCTTACCAAAGGAAGGCTGAAAGGTTAATTGCATAAAGGCATTTATTGATGAAATATATTAAATAACTTGAAAGCGAAAGTTAGCGAAAGCAGTAATAATAGATAATCAAAGGAATAAACAAGAACCACTTGTGAACACCAATTCACAAGTTGAACCAACGATGAACTACTGTCCACTCCCAACATAAACCACCAAGTTATAAATGAAACACTAACCCTCGTGTGAAATCCCGAGCACCGCCCATGGCCGAGGGCGGCTATTCGAATAGTTTTACACTCTGCGGAGGTTGCACAAGCTGTACCCACACGATGTGATTAGCCTAGGCCTAAGGAAATCACAACAAGGCCTTTACAATGCTCTACCTCAATACAATCACGCCCGCTAGGTTTCGCATCACACCCCCTTGCGCCACATGGAAATCGGCAACCATGTCCATCACAATGGCGAATCGAATTGAAATATTACAAATTAATCAGCCAGGTCCATCCCATAATAGACATGTGGTTTGCACGATTAAGCTCAGATCAATGGCGCACAAAGTTAAGTCCTCAACATTACCCGAGCGAGACTACCACATCCCCCAAAGTACTACTGTACTTCCCCCTTTACTGCACGATCACTCGCCCGAGTGCAAAACCAATTTGTATAACCAAGCCAACGTCACACCAATGACGTGGCACAAATTTTAATACACGTGGCACCAACCACAGTTCCATATGTCATTAAGTCAAATTAATAATTTATCATGTGTGAGGGGATCAATCGTAAATATAAACATGCTAAGCAATCTAATCGTACCAATCCATGTGATAAATAGACTAGCATCACTAATAAATTTCCCAACCTATGGTGACAAAGGCATCATGGTATTTCAAAGTGTCAAGGAAGTATATTTGCAATTGGGACAATAACTACCTGTGCAACGGTTTGAATAAAAATAGCAATGCAATGTAATTTAAAGCAAAATAATTAAATAATAGTTTGTAAAATTGGGTTCAACATGATCAAGGGACACGACTTGCCTTCGTTATGCTCGTGAGGTACTCTGGTCTTACGACGCGAAACTGCTCCTCCTCCGAATCGAATCTAACGAGAGAAAACGACCGGAAACAAAGAAACACATAAAATGACAAGCAAAAGAACTCAAAAATTCACAAAACAGAACCAACAACTAGAGCTCGATTTTAGATGAATTTAGAAAAAGAACGGGTCAATCGGAGCTAGGGCGGAGGAGAACGGGCTCGGAAAATTAATTCAAAATTAATTCGGGAAAAACGAAAAAGTCATCGTCTTTGTGAACCCGGTCCACGAGATTCGAGTCCACCGTGGACTCGGTCCACGTAATGATGCACGGGGCGGCGGCCGACGCGGCGGGGCGCGCGGCGTGGCGGCGGCATATCTTGCCACGTGGCGCCTGGCGGCGTGGCGGTGGCGTGGCGCCACGTGGCTCGGGAGGCGGCTAGGGCGGCGTGGCATGCCACGTGGATGCCACGTCGGCTAGGGCTGGCGTGGCGGCCGACGCGCACGCAGCGCGGCGGCGCGATCCGACGGCGGAGGGCGAACCAGCGGCATGATCTGGACCTTCGGTCAGAATCCGAAGCGGCAGCGGCGATTGCGCGGCGTGGGCGCGGCGGCGGGCGGATCGGCGACACGTGGCGGCTCGCCGCGCGTTGGCGTCGCGACGCGCCTTGCGCGCGCGCGAGAGCGGGAGATGGCGGCGCGTGGCCGGCGCGGGGCGGATCGGCGGCGCGGGCGGCGCGCCGCGCTGGCGCCGCGGCGCTTGAGGTGCGCGGCGCGCGCGGTCAGCTCGAGGACCGGCGAGCGGGGAGCGGCGGCGGCGACGGGCGGGCGACGCGGCGAGGCGGCGAGGAGAGGGGCGGCGAGGCTCACCGGCGAGTCCTCGGCGACGGCGACGGACGGCGCGCGGAGGCGCGCGCGCCGCGGCGCGGCGCGCGGCGAGCGGCTCGGCGGCGGCGCGCGGCGCGCGGCGGCGAGGCGGCGGCGGCGAGTTCGTGTGGCGAGCACGCGAACCGAGGGACGAACGCGATACTTATCACGCGAACCGAGGCAATCCCGATCGGTTCGACACGGAGCAAACGCGGTTTGGTTTGGGCGGCCGGATTCAACGCGGAGGATCGGACGGCGGGCGCCGCGAGGTTAGGGTTAGGGTTTGCGGCGCGCGCGAGGTGGGCAGCGGAGATCGCGCGGCGCGCGATCGGGCGCCGAGCCTTGGCGGGCGCGGCGGTGCGGGCGTTGCCCGTGCCGCCGCGTGTCAGTAGCGGATCGCGCGACACGTGGCGCGGGCGAGATCGGGCGGCGAAGCGCGGCGCGAGGAACTGAGGAAGCTGCGGCGGCGGCGGGCGCGGGATGGGCGACGCGTGGAGGAGAGAGGAGATCGGGCGGCGGGATTAATTTCTTTTCTTTTCTTTTCCGAAAATTCAAATAAACTTCTAAAAGCTCTAGAAAATAGCAAATAAATCCGGAAAATTCACCAAAAATACCAGAAAATTCCTTGAGACCTGAGGAACACAAATAAAATATTTTCCACTTATGTTAATGTTTATTTTACTCACATTAAATCATTTAAAACTTTAAAAATTCATTTGAAGCTTCAATTAATTTCAGAAAATTCCAGAAAATTCATTTTTGAAATCCAGGCTTTAAAAATCTCAGAAAAACAGGATGTTACAGCCCCCTCCTCCCAGAAGTCCCTGCCGTGGCTCTCCCTTCTCTGTCCATGACAGGTGGGCCCCACTAGAATGTGTGTACAGATATGGTTATCACTTGTGTATTGTCAAATAGTGCTGTCTTGTGAGAATTTTAGTAGGTAAGCCTGGAATTGGTATTAGAATTAAAATGCAAATTTGCTGGATTAAACAAAATTATATACGAAAACCAAATAGAACTTTATGAGAGAATCTATTAAACCCTCATGTTTAATTCCCGAATAACTAGCATGATTTTGTTAGATATAAAAGTTAAAGCTTAAGGAGCATCAACAATTGAGAATGTTTCGAAATCAAATATTGTTTGCAGGTAATCACCAAATATCAATTTATCCTTGTATGAGCATCTATTTAGATCAAAGATCTCATGGCCAAATTAACCATTTGTCAGCATATTCTTATACACTGAATATTGATAGTTCAATAAACCAACATTCCAATCTAAGCATGTTCAGAAAGTAATCCTAAACATGTTGTTGGATACAAGCTTACTTGTGAATTAGAAAGAAAATGAAACTTGCTTGTCATCTCAAATTAAGTTTTATCACTTCTCGTCAACACTTAAATATCCTCGTGCTAGTCCAAGAACTCAATATCGAACCTACCACAAAACTCAAACAATCTGCCTAATATCCATTTTGTCTTCCTCATTGGGTTTAAAACCACTCGTGCAAATAAAAGCTCATTAACTTGCATTCGGGTGCATAAAATAGCAATACCCAAATTGTTCATTTGCTAAAACCAATAAGCCTTCCTTTCTAGTTATAAATAAAATGATTGTAAGTCCAATCTTCTTTATCATCTATATGATACCGAGATCCAAATATCTTTTGGCTCATTTGCTAAAACCAGTGAGACTTCTTTTTATAAGATAATTGTTAGTTCAATCTTCAATGCCATCTACAAGATACAAAGATTCGAATTCTCTTCCGAACTAAAGGATTCTTAAAACTAGAAAAAGAATTATTGTTCTCTACCTCACATACATGGTTAATTTTGAATGTGCCTCTTGAAGACCAAGTCTTGCAAGAGAATAGTAACCCTCAAATAATTAACCCCCTTATCTATGAACCTTGCTAAAACACAACTTTGCATCCAAAATAATCAAAATTTTCCTCCAGTAATTAAATATGTACACTCTTATTAAATTATAACTCATGTTTCCGGTAAATCATTACCATCATCCTCTTTAAAAGTTGTGGATTACTAACTTGCTCCTAGCCACAATTGGATAAATACTCCACCTCATCCTATATCTAAAACCATAAAATACATGCATTCCAGTATCTAGCAAATCACCCTTCCAAGCAACCTTTCTAAAAGATACATAAATCCGATCTAACTCATGGAACTTCCTTGACAAATATAAAATAAAATAAAATAAGTTATACAAAGAAAGCTCAAGCCTTGTATCTTGAACCCTGCAGAAAAATCCTGCGGGTAATCCTCTATTTAAATTCCTCTTATTTCATAAAATTTTCCCTCACGATAAAGCTATCTAACCAAATCCTTCCTTCACTCCCATCTGTTTAATTTCCCCTCTCTGATATCAATTCATAAGCAACATAAAATAAGTTCAATTGATTTAAACCAAGCCTCTGCCGCATTGGATTTATTTGGTTTTTCCATTCTGTTGCCGCGTAATTAGAAACTACAGTCTGGAGTCTGGAGACAAAGAGATCAAGCGGATTCAGACTACAGTGAAGATTCAGGATTTATGGCAACTGACTGGTTAAGCGGGTTGTGAATTAATTCAAGACCGCGATAAATAATCAAGGCAAGTCATCACTTTGATCATATTGATCCCACATTTTACAAAAGTTATATTCTTTCAAATTATCAAAATGTATGCTTACTTGATATGCAAATTATGTCAAATATAAGGTAGATATTGCCCTTTTATGATGCCAGAATTATTATGATACTCATGCCCTTTGATTCGATTGATTCCTTGTCGCCCTAGATATTAATGTTATTTACCAATTAAGTTATATTTACTAACAAGCGGGTCTAAAGCCAGGACATTCAATTGTCCGGCTCATCATTATTCTTCAAACATGTGAAATTGTTTTGGGCAGTCATGGGATGTAGATGACTGATAGTTGTGCACAGCTTACCTTCTCAAAACCTCAAAACTGCTTTATCTGTCTAGGCGGTTGGTAAGAGTGGTTGGGGTTGGATTGTGGTATGCACCGCCTGGACGAATTAAGGACTTAATCTTGTGTAACACCCCATTTTCAAGCCTAGTGAAAATGTGAATTGTCAAGCTTATGTTAATTTTAAAAGGCTTAACTCCCAGTTTATTTGTTCTTGGTGTTTTCCAAAAAGAAAGTTTCAAGGATTGCAAAAGTACATTATAATGAAAACCCTATTTTATCTTCAAGCAAGCATTCCAAAGTAACCTTTTAACGTTCTGGACTTAGAAGTTCACTCCAAAATCAGAAGTTCAGAAGAAGTTGTGTTTAATCTTTTATAGGAGAATAGGGTAGGAGGTGGTATGTGCCAATTGAATGCTAGCACCGGCCCCCTCCAGTATGCCTGGCCTCTCCATCCCCATCCTGCCCCCTGGCCGTAGTAGCCTTCCTCTCCTGCCCAGGCCGTGCGCCATCGGCCCTCCGCCTCAATCGGGGCTGGGAGCAGTGCGCGACGCCGCGCCGCCGCCTTGGCGCCGCCCTCGTCTTCAGCACCACCCTCGCCTTCAGCGCCCGACAGCGGTGGACTTTGGGCACGCCACCCCGCCCTCACCTTTTCCGCGCCGTCCGGCAGCTCTCGCCGCTCGTCGTCCCCCACCCGAGCTGCGCCGCCGTAGCCGCCGTAGTCCTTCGCGGGCCCCGTCGGTCCCGTCGGCCGTAGCTCCACCTTGCCTTCTGCGCCGCGCCGCACGGTGTTGACGCCACCACACGCACGGCGCCATGCCGCCTTGCCCCCCCTCGGCGCCTCACTCCTCCCCGGCCGCTATAAAAGGTGTCGGAGTTTCGCTGCCAACACACATCGAAGCTTGCTCACTGCCTCCTCTGCCGCAGGTGCCTTGCCAGGCATCCTTCGCCGCCAGCACACACGGGTGGACGACGAGGCCCTCTTGACCCACCGGCGGACACTCCTTCCCTTCCTACCTCTCCAGGCCGGGCTAATCGATCCCTCTTTTCCCGCAGGCCGCCGGCGATGACCCTCTTCATCAACTCCGGTGTCGGGTTCTCCCGGAGAACCGTCGCACCGCAGGCCGATTCACCGCGCAGGGAGCCTCCTGGGAACCCTGCGAGCACCGTCCCCACCTCACCGGGCTCCACCTCCCTCCCTAGCAAGCCGCCGCCGTCTCCTTCTTCGTAGCCGAGCACGCCTCCATCGCCGGCCCGCCTTGCTCCACCTCGGCCACGATTAGCCCCACAGGTGAGCTCCAGGTGGCCCATGGAAGCTTCTCCGGCGAGGAATTGTACCCGAGCGTCCCGAGCCATCAGCGCCCTTGCTCCCTTGGCTCGGCCGTCGCCCAACTCACCGCCCCTCGCCGCCGGGCCTGCTCTGGCCGATCCCCTCCTCCCCGTGGAGCACACCGGCCCGCGCAGCTCCTCCTGGTCGACATAGGCACGCCACCATGGCCCCTCCGCCGCCGGTTGGCCCCTCCTCCCTTGCGGCTGGAATGAGCAGAGGAGAGATGAGTTGGGGATTAATTTTTCTCCTAAGCCAGGATGACTGATGGGTGTAGATAAGCATTAGGCCAGCACTTCCTCTCGGGCCCCACCCGTCGGCAGCTCCCTCCTCTCCCCTTTTGTTTTTTTTCGAAATTCCAGAACTTTAAGACTTTGAAAAGCTATAACTTCATAACCATAACTCCAAATTTAATGAAACCAGTTTCTAAATTTTTATAAAATTAGGATCTATCCAATGGTTCTATTTTGGTTCATTTTAGAGCTCATTTTAATTTGTTTATTTGTTTTGGTATTTATCTTGCGCTTGTTTCTTGTGTTGTTTTTTCGGTTATCTCGTTCGAGTAGAGTTCGAGGACGCGAACGAGCCCCAGATCGAAGCAGCACCAGACCCCCAAGCTTTTGATCCAGGCGAGTCAACACTTTGACCATGTTGAATTCCTATGTTTTAAATCAATTATGTTGTTTTAAATTATCCAAATTGCATGCGTTATTTTATGTACAATAGTTTACCGTTTTTCCTTAGTTAATTAACCACCTTGCTTTATTAGCGCTATGTAGCTAAACCACTCCTTGAAACCATCGATACCCTTACCATTGTCGCCTTAGGTAATACTAATAAAAGAAATTTCACAATAAACTACATTATTAATTGCCAAGCAAGTCAGGTAATTTCCTAGGACATTAGCATGCCCTGATCATACCTTCTCAACAAATAAATTTATCTTGGGCAATCATGGGAGGTACATAATTGATAGTTTGTGTAAAAGCATATCTTATGCTTCTCAAAACCCTAAATCTTGCTTCCCGGTCTGGGCGGATGGTAAGAGTGGCTGGTGGATGTAACAATCGGGTTGCGGAAGCCCGTCTGGACAATTTAAGGACTTAATCCAGTGTTGACCTCTCCATGTAAAACAGCACAAACCACAAGCTAGCAAAGTGTAGGCTTGGCTGAATAATTTATTGGACCCTTGAAGGCATCTCACAGGTCAGTTAGGTGTAAGTTGGGGGTGCAGGAGACCAAATAAGGTTCTGCTTGAAGGGACACCAATTAAAGGTGATGTGCGACGTATAGGGTGGCGTTGAGGGAGAAGTACCTAGCTGCGCCAGCCGCTATGAGTGACATCCCGCACAACCTATGGGTTCAACCCCACGGGGGTGATATGCTTAGGGGGAAAAGTATTGTAAAGGCCTCGTGATGATCTCTCGATCTATGTGACTAAGGAATCGCATAGACCAGTCGAGCTGATTATCTCTTGTGGGTACAGTTGTACAAACTCTGCAGAGTCTAAAACTATTCAAATAGCCGTGCTCATGGTCAAGAGCAGACATGGGAACTTCCTTGAGTTAGTTCTATTTACAAAGTCTTTTGAGGTGGGAACCGAAAACTAAGTGGAGGGAAGTACTCCACTTTGTTGGATTTTTCCTGGAGGGACGTACTCCAGCATTAGTAGTTAGGGTGGATATAGCCCAGTAGCCAAAAACTAGCATTGGTGGATGGAGCCATGAAATCAGTGGATGGAACCATCTACATTATACTTATTGCACATTTACAAACATTTTTGCACTATCACAACTCTGCTAAGTCCTAGGATTTTAATTATGTACTTGTCAAATCTCGCTTTGTGCAACTAAAATAAACCCCAGCCATATATTGTCCAGCAATGCATTTTATACTATTGCATCCTGTGTGTTGGCTCGTGGAGCATGTTGATTTGTGCTCACCCTTGCTCTTAAACCCCCCCCATTCAGAAGCTGCGAACCAAGAGCACTACGCCTACTACGAGGACCAGGGTGCCGAAGGAAATGAAGATGGTGGATATTAGGTTAGGCATCGGTAGCTTTGCCTCTCGCTTCAGTCCGGTTGACCAGACTAGTTTTGGTGGGTGCCTTCGTTATTAGTTAGGTCTCTGGTTAATAGCGGTGGTACCCAAGTGGTCCCAGTCACTTGCCTGTGGCGAGTTGTGCCCCTACGCTTATGTACGTTTCCGCTTTCGCTCTTTATGTATCGTAAGACATTTGGCCTGACGGCCCTACGGTAACCTCGGCCCGACGTGGTCTATTTTAAAACTCTGGTATTGTAATGTATGGTTTTGTCTGTATGAAATGATGCAGCATTGTATCTGTGAGCACTATCTACTGATCCAGGGAATAGTGCAGTATTTCACAGAGGGTTCCAGGTTAGTAAACTTGGGGTCCAACGTCTTGTATGACCTCTCCATGTAAAACAGTACAACCACAAGCTGGCAAAGTGTAGGCATGACTGAATGTACTCGCTAGTAAATGAATGCATTTCGGGGGAAAGCACGATTTTTCTCGCTGGACGCAAAGCGTCCTGGAGATAATCGTATCACTCGATAGCGGTGGGCGCAAGAGGGGGTCTAGTTGACGCCAATGGCCTTCCTGTAGACAAAACCTTAGCGAGTGCATTCTTTTACTAGATACATTGTAAAGGTCATGTGATAATCTGGTTGATCTGCATGTCTAAGGAAACATGCGGAATACAATAATTGGGTTATCTCTTGTGGGTAAAGATGTACAACTCTACAGAGTCTAAACTATTCGGATAGCCGAGCTCACGATCAAGAGCGGACATGGGAACATCCTCGAGTTAGTTATATTTCAAAAATCTTTCTCGGGCGGGATGAAAACTAAGTAGGGAGATGTACTCTACTTTGTTGGATTTTTCCTGGAGAGATGTACTCCAGCGATAATTAGGGTGGACGTAGCCCAGTAATCAAAATTAGCATGGGTGGAGGTAACCATACACTGTAAAAGGTGGATGTAACCTGCGCTACTATAAATATTGCACTCTCTCTTTATAACTGCATTTTGGTTAAAATTGCTAAGTCACAGGAATTTTACCTATTGTATTGGAAATACTGCTTTAGCAAATAAAATAACCTCAAGCCTCCTTTCACAGCCTTGCATGTAATAGTTATTAGTGTTGCATTCTGTGTGGTGGCTTGTTGAGTACAATTTTGTACTCACTGTTGCTTATTACCCTCCAGTCAGTCAAGGATAGAAGAAGGCCCTGGGATGTTTCAAAAGGGTCGACAGAGCTGATATCCAAGAAGGCCATCGACATGGGTCGCGAAACCCCAGTTGGCTGCCTGTGGGCAAGTCGTGAGGGTTCCACTTGTGTGAAGATTTTCCGCTGCTGCATTCTCTGCTTTCTTAGCCTAACCGGCCCATGTAAGTTATTACTGCATAAATTACGCTTCCGCTTAATATATTTTTGATATACAGTGATGTAACTGTGAGCACTGGCTACTGATCCAGGGAAAAGTGCAGAAATCACAGAGGAATTCGGATTTCTAAATCCGGTTCCGACAGATAACGCATCTGGAAGCATTGGCCAATCCGAGATGGTAGCAAGTTATGGATGAAGAGTACGTAGCTCTGATGTGTAATCATATTTGGTGCCTGGTTCATCCAAGACAAGGGCAGAACATCATTGATTGTAGATGGGTTTATAAAGTCAAGACCAAGGCAGACGTATCCATTGACCAATACAAAGCTCATTTGGTAGCAAAAGGCTTCAAACAATGTTATGGCATAGATTATAAAGATACTTTTAGTCCTGCGGTTAAGCCAGCTACTATATGTCTTGTCCTCTCCATTGAAGTGTCTCAAGGATGGAGCATTAGTCAACTTGATGTGCAAATGCAGTAGCCTCCGGGATGTGAGGAAGTTTGGCATCCACACTATAAATGCAAGTTGGATAACGCGCTTTACGGACTAAAACAAGCACCTTTTGTGAGGTGCTCTCGTTTGAGCTTTAGATTGCAAGAATTTGGTTTTCAGCCTTCACAAGCATATACCTCTCTGTTCGTGTATAAAGGTGATAACGTAATGTTTTATTTTCTCGTATATGAGGATGACATTATTGTCACTGGATCTTCCAAGCTGCTATTCAAAAGTTATTTCAGAATTTGCAGCAGGTCTTTGCCATAAAGAATCTCGGGGAAATTCACTATTTTCTAGGTATTGAGGTAAAGAAAATTGCACATGGAATAGTTTTGTCACAAGAAAAATATATTCATGACATCCTTAGCTGAGTAGGGATGACACAGTGCAAGCCGGTTGCAACTAAGTTGTCAGTCTCTGAAAAATTGTCTCTAACTGAAGTTGATCTCTTGGGGCCAGATGACACGACTCGGTATAGAAGCATTATGGGAGCTCTGCAGTACCATACTCTGACAAGACCAGACATTGCTTTCTCAGTTAATAGAGCTTGTCAGTTCATGCATGTAGCAATGACTCAACACTGGACAACAGTTAAGCGGATTTTGTGTTATCTTTGTCAAACTGTGGTTGAAAGATTGCATATTGAAAAATCATCTTCAACCCTTGTTAGTTCCTTTTTGGACTCTGGATGGGTAGATTGTCCAGATGATAGAAGGTCCACAAGAGGTTTTGCAGTCTTCTTCGGGCCAAAATTGATCTCGTGGAGTGCTCGAAAATGGGCAACAATTTCTAGATCAAACATAGAAGCGAAGTACAAGGCGTTAGCTAATGCCATAGCTAAAATAATTTGAGTTCAGTCATTGCTTGGTGAATTTTGTATTTCTTAGTCCAAGACTGCTTTGTCTGTGGTGCAATAACTTGGGAGCTACCTATCTCTTTGCCAAATGCCAACCCAATTTTTCACGCGAACGAAGCATATTGAGGTGGATTTTCATTTTGTTCATGAAAGAGTAGCTTGGAAAGTTTTTGACATACAATTTATCTCTTCACATGATCAGGTGGCAGATGGCTTTACCAAGCCATTGTCGACTGCCTTGCTTGAGAGATTCAAAGCCAATCTCAAACTTGGCAGGTCACTACTACAGAAACGCGTTTACTAGACGGTAAATCACAGACGGTTTGACAAAACCGTCTGTGGGGAATACTATCATAGACGGTTTTCAATTCGAGACCGTCTGTATTGTTGCTGTCAGCAAAAACCGTCTGTGTAGGATTAATATCACAGACGGTTCTTGCCACGAATCGTCTATGATAATAGCATTATCACAGACGGTTTTTAATAACAAACCGTCTGTGATAATCCGTACATTATCATAGACGGTTTTTATTAAAAACCGTCTGTGATAATCCAACTATATATTTATTGCGCCGCTTAGAACTGCATCTATCTTCATTTCGATACAGATCTAGCCCGTATTGCACCTAGATGAGGCAAGGCTTTCAGGCCAGTTATATATTTTGGTGGAAGGAGACTAGCTATTTGGCAGGAGATCTTTTAGCTTTGAAGATTCATCAATTTCTTGACTACCCAAGATATGGTTAGTAATAAAATTTGTTTTTCGTTGCATTAAAATTTAGATCAAGCTAATTTTCGGTGACTGTTATATATATGGTGTGAAATAGCTGTTATACATGTTAATATGAATTATATAAGCTAGCAAAACCTCAATGCATGTGATATATATATAGTAATAATTAATTAATTTAATGTTTAATGCTAAGTTGTTATATATATGCATAACATACGACTGAAGCTGGATGTATACCACGAACCGTGTGAGTGAAGAGTATATTAATGGCATGTCTGATTTTACAAGAGCTGTTAAGGAGGATATGTTGAATAAAGGGGGTGGAATATATGTATTATCCATGTACTGACTGCGAGAATTTAAAGATGTTTAAGAATCGAGAGCAGATTGAAACGCACTTGATTCGGAGGGGTTTCAAAAAGGGGTATACGTGTTGGACTAGTTATGGCGAAGTCAATGATATGCCGCCAGATGACATCGCCGGTGAAGTTAATGATATGCCGCTGGATGACATCACCAGTAAAGTCGATGATATGCCACCGAATGATGTCGATTGTGGTTCGGATTCGAATAGGCTGTACGATGACAATCTGGATCAGATGCTTTATAATGTAGAAGAGAACTATAATGATGGAGAGTATGTTAAATTCCGGGGCTTGATGGAGGACTCGAAGAAACCTTTGTTCACGTGCTATAGGTCAAAGTACACGAAGTTGTCAATTATGTTTGAACTGTTGAAATTGAAGTCAAGCAACGGTTGGTCCGACAAGAGTTTCACGGCGCTGCTAGATCTTTTAGCGGACATACTTCCAGAGGGAAATGAGTTGCCTAAAACCACGTATAAAGCCAAGAAGGTTCTTTTTTCCATTGGGAATGGAAGTAGAAAGAATACATGCATGTCCGAACGACTGTATCCTCTACCGTAAGGAGTATGCAAACATGCTTGTCTGTCCAGTGTCAGGACCCGAAACAACAACTCCAAGTCCCTCTGTGTAAATCGCACTATCCCAGGAAAAGCTAGTGCACACAGGGTCAATAGTGATGTATATCATGCATAATCACCACAAATATTATTAATCAAAGGTACGGCCTTAGGGCCAAGTCTTACAATAAAAGGCTCAAGGCTAACTGAAATTAAAAGCAGCGAAAAAAATAAAAGTAGCAGCACAGCCCATCCAGCCTTCACAGGCGAATGACTATAAGACGCGGCCTACTCGTCGTAGTTCTCACTGTAGTCGTCGGAGTCGTACTCTAGCAACAGATTTAAGTAAGGTGAGCACTTTAAAGTACTCCACAAGTTACACCAGGAAATATAACAGAATTGATGCATGCATAATGGATTTCAAAGGAAAGCCTAATAGGATAAATGTGCAAAAAAGCAATAAGGAAATTTAAATACAATAATGTAAGTATGAAAAGCTAAATTTTATTACATCATATGAAACAATGTTTTAACAAAGTAATATCTCTAGCGTAGGCTCCAACCTACACTAACCTAACCACGGGCATCCCACCCGGACCATTGACAAAACCACTGTTGTTCATCCGAAAATCCAAGTCTTATAAAAATCAAGTATAATCTGTGATAACTCTACTCAGCATGCCCATGACCATGGACACGGCTATCCAGGATAGGTTTAAACTCTGCAGAGGTGTACAATTTTACCCACAAGACGTGTCCTCCCGCTTGAGCCACGCGATTAACACACTGCCTTTGGTGTGCGATGGAGAATTCACGACAAGGCTGTTATAATGATCCATAGCCAAAACAGTCACGCCGCCACTAAGGTTTCACTACAACTCGAATCTACGAGTTGGAGCCCCCTCTGGTGCCATGTGAGACTTCTCGCGGCCTACGTCATGCTCATATTCAGCCTATAGAGAAACTATATTTGGAATTTCACAAATTACTTAGTCAGGTCCGTCCCATACTGGACTTGTGGTAGTACGAAGTGACTTCGTAAAATGATTCACAGAAACGGTCCTTAAGTTGACTTAGGCTTAATCCACATACCCACATGCTCGACAATCAACTACGTGTCACCAAATACGAAGCATGTCGGCACCCCACCACCTAACAAATAGCTTAAGTCCAAACCAAGTTTTCTATTTTCATTTTAAACCATTTCATAAATTTCCTTGACTCACCGAAGTCAAGGCTTCATTAAAAGATATCGTCATTTTATGTGAAACAATTGATCCCACCTAAAATCATTCTAAGCTAGACTAAGCAATTTTCTAAAAATTTGCTAGTTAATACTACTATACCAATTAGTTTTCAGCTAAGGTGACAAGGCATGTAAGTTCGAGATCAAATTGGCTATATTCAAAGGATCGTAGGCATAACTAAAGTTTTAAAACATCAGTAAATTATGTTTGAATAAAGATACGCATGTATATACAGTAAAGCAACATACTTAATTTGAAATATTAGAATCAACATGGTCAAAGGTGTAACTTGCCTTGCTCGAAGTTCTACTGCGAATCGTCATCGAAATCTAAACGTGAAGACCCAAATTCAAATTCAAAAACAAAATTCAAATAAATTTCAAAATTTCAAAAGAGTTGTAGAAATGGAAAGTTCATGATTTTAGAGAAATTTAGAAATTTGAATGGGTCAATTTGGAGTTAAAACCAAGAAGTTATGGCCTTCTAAAGATTAATTACAATTAAAAAGAAAATACTCATTTTCTGGAATTATTTTTAAACCGAAAAGTATTTATGATGTCATCACGAATTATTTTTCTGAAGGAAAAATAAGATAATGACATCAGCACCATAATTAGATTTTCAGCCGAATTATTTTTACATTGAAAAATCATAATTATGACGTAGGTATGACGTCAGCCCAGAATTAAATTAATCGGGTAAGTAACTAACGGGTGGGGCTGGTCTACAGTGGACCAAGTCCACGGACCGAAGTGCGGGTGAGGTGGCACTCGGCTGATGGGGTGCGGGTGGCACTGGCGTGGTGGGTTTTTGGGGTGACGTGGCCACCATGTAGGCACCACGTGGCTGCCACGCAGCCACCACGGAGGCTTGGCTGCTGATGTGGCAGGGCCGGCCAGCCGGTGGCGCATGGGACCCAACGGTCACCGATGTTCCGGCGGCGGCGGCGATGCCAGCCTAGTGGTGCACGAGCATGAGGGGAGCGAGGGGGTACCTTGCGCGGTTCCCGAGGGTGGTCGGAGAGGGCTGGCGGCGGAGAGGGGCGACGGTTGAGGGAGGTTGACGACGGCGAAGGAGCTCCAGCGGTGCAATTTCTCGGGGCAGAGGTGGCCGATGATCGCCGAGGAACGAGGAGGGTCGTGGTGGGGTCGGCGAGGCGCGAGGATGCCCAAGGTCACCGGAATTGCTCGCTGGAGTCGATGGAGGCCGGCGGAGGAGAAAGAGCACGGGGAGGGCTCTGAGGCTCGAATTCTGGAATTGGAGAGCGAGGGGAGAGGTGGTGTGTTGAGGAGAGGCCCGGGGGAAGGTTTATATAGGTCTAAGGGGGGGGTAACGCGCGCGCACATTCACCGAAGTGAAACGGCCGCGGCGGCTTAATGCAACGGCGAGGGGAGGTGTAAATGGTGAAGTAACGCCAGAAACAGACGCGGTGATTACGGGGGAGTAATTGGGTGCCAGCGCGGGTGGGAGAGGTGGATGGAAACCAAAGCTTTCAAAGCTTTAGTTTCGGGCGTTAATGGCGCGGGGACGGCGTGAGGAAGAAGGAAGGTGGCGGGGACGACGAATCCGATATGGGGGGCCCACCGGTCAGTGAGAGAGGAAAAGGGGAAAGAGAATGGGCGACGGTCAGATTGGCGACATGTGGCAAGGGGAGAAGATCGGGGCCATTAGCCTTCAAGCGAAGCGGTAAGTGACAGGAGACGGTCGAGATGTGATCCGGCACAGCTTAGCTAGATCGGGGCCGCTCAAGAGAAGGGTGAAGGGTTAAGTGGCTGCGGACGAGCGCGATTCAATCCAGCAACGACGGATGGCTCAGATGGAGACACTTGTCAGCTCGAGGGGTAGAGGCAGCGGGCGAAGCGGTAAGTGGCTGCGGGCGGGCCGGATTTGATCAAGCGGGGAGGAGGTTAGTTCGATGCGTGACAAGTGTCGGCTAGGGAGAGAGGGAAGGCGGGGGAAGGTGTTAAGTGATATCGGACGGTGCGGATTGAATCTAGTGGCGCGGATTGGATTTGGTGGTGACAAGTGTCAGCCGGAGAGGAGGGTTTTGGATTTTATTTTCTTTTTGATTTTCAGAAATGCCAAGAGGCTTTAAAATACTCAGAAAAAATACCAAATGAATCTTTAAAAATTCCAGAAAAATTTAGAGAATCATCTGGAACTATTTTAGACTTAATAAAAATATTTTCAACTTATAATAGCATTTAATTTCTTGTAAAAGAATAAATAGATTCTAAAAAGTGAGTTTTTAATTTTTATAAATTCCTAAAAATTATGGTAATTACAGAGATGACTTTATGAAAATGAATTGCACTTATTTTGACCTTTATAAAATGAAATAATTAAATTTTCTTACTTCAAGGCTTGAAATAAAATCCAAAAAATGCAATTAAATTCCAGAAATCATTTTAAAATAAAAAGAAATTTTGGGATGTTATATCTGGTGTGCAATAGATTTCGATACAAATGTAACAATCAATCAGATGATGATGGCGAGGGAACAACGGTGAAGAAAGGACCTCCTGCAAAGGTGGCGTGGTATCTTCCTATAATTCCCCATTTGAAGCTGTTTTTTGCGAATCTAAAGGAGGCAAAACTACTGTGTTGTCACTCGGAGGAGTGCAAGAAGGTGGAATGCTGAGACACCTTGCTGATTCTGCCTAGTGGAGAAACATCGATAGAAGGTTTGCAGATTTCGGTGCAGAACCGAGAAATATAAGGTTTGGATTGAGTACAGATGGAATGAATCCTTTCAGTAACATGAGCAGTCGACATAGCACTTGGCCCGTGACTCTCTGCATATATAATCTTCCTCCTTGGTTGTATATGAAGTGAAAATATATTTTGCTATCGATACTTATCCAAGGGCCAAAGTAACCTAGGAATGATATTGATGTGTAGCTAGCACCGTTGGTGAAAGATCTAAAAGTACTATAGAATAAAGGGGTACAAGTATGGGATGCGTACAAACGAGATAAATTCACTTTGCACTGCTTATTGTTTTGCACCATAAATGATTATCCTGTCCTTGCTAACCTGTCGGGCCAGAGTACAAAAGGTGCCAAAGCTTGTACTCATTGTTTAGATGGTACTGAGAATATGTGGCTGAAACAGTCATGCAAAACTGTGTACATGCGTCACCGCCGGTTCCTTCGGAGGGCTCACCCATACCGTAAGATGAAGGAACAATTTGACGGAGAGAAGGAGGACGGTTCAGCTCTAAGGCATTTAAGCAGAAAAGAGGTTTATAATATAGTTAAGGATTTAGATGTTATCCTCGAAAAGAGACGTAAATTAAGGACTCATAAGAAGAACATCTAGAAGAAAAGATCAATATTTTGGGACTTATTGGGAGTACCTAGATGTTCGACACTGTATCAACGTCATGCACGTAGAAAAGAATGTATGTGACAGCTTGATTAGTCTCTTACTGAACATTCGTGATAAAACAAAGGACCGGTTGTGATTAAGGGGCATGTTAAATATAGAATGTTAGATTCATTGGCATATGTATGCAAACCAATACCTTACCGGATCCTGGGAGATCCTTTCCATATGTAGTTGACCTCTTCCTTGTATAGCTGTGTATTATCGGAAGACACTGTATAATACTTCAGCGATACAACTGAGAGCTACACATGGTAGTGTGTGTGAGACTCTAATTCTCCCAATTTACTTCTAGTCTAGAGTTTTCTTTATAGCCTCACACCGCCCCTCACTTAGGTCGCATGCCATGCCGCCCCCTCCCAGCCAAATCCCACGCTGCATCGCCCCCTCCTGCCCACCTCCACTGCACCGCCCCCTCCTACCCACCTCCCACACGGTACCACCCCCTCCCTCCCTACTCGCACACTGCAGCACCCCCTCCCACCCAGCTCCCATACCATGCCGCCCTGTCCTGCCCACAACCCATGCCAAGCTGAAGCAAGCCAATAGGCAGTAGCCACCAAGACAGAAGAGGAAGGGATTGCCGATTTGTGATTGCCATATTGGGGAAGCCTAGAAGGGTGGAAGGCCACACCGTCCCTCAGCTGTCAGCTCCCACACTGCTCCCATACCCCACACTGTCAGCACCAGTGTTCGTTGCTAGTTGTTGGTACTCTACTTCCTCCCTAATGCACTATTGAACATTTGCAGTCTGCCGATGTGAATTAGTTATTAGTGAATACTGAATTTGTGTTTAATGTAGGATTTAGAACATTTAGGAATGCAAAATGAAGAGGACCAAGACATTGTCATCTTATTTTTCTAAGACAAACACAATCCCACCAAACCCCTCTAGCTTCAGAAACAATAGAAATAGGAGCTAGTGTTGGATGAGATTGTTGCTGATCTTGGGCTTTTGAAACCAATTAAGGATTTAGATGTGGATATCAGAGATGCTACTAGAAGAGAGTATTTGCAAATAAGTCCAAGCCAAACAATTTGTCATAAATTTTCACATAAAGAGTATGGGAACAAAAGGAGGAGCTTTCAAGAATCATGATTTGAAAGGTATAATTGGTTGGAATATAGTGTTGCTAAAGATACAACCTTTTGTTTTTTTACTTTCCTCTTTAGTAGCCAAGAGAAGAGAACTATGGTATTGAATCCTTTACAAGGGTAGGATTTGTTAATTGGAAGAATGCAGTTAAATATTTTGATGAACATGTTGGTAAATTCTGTAGTTATCATAATAAATCAAGAAAATATTGCGAGGCTTTCAAAAATTGGAGGTAGGGTATGGACTATGTGATGGCTATTGCCACCAAGAAGGATGAGGAGGAATATAAATCACATCTTACTATTATGTTAGGCGCTGCAAAATTTCTTTTATTGCAAAATCTTGCTTTTTATGGACATGATGAGTCTTCTAGCCCAAACAATAGGAGGAAATTCCTAGAAATGGTGAAATGGTATAAATAGAAGGATGAAAAGGCTACAAAATTGCTTGACAATGCTTCTGCAAACCACTTAATGACTTCACACTATATACAAAAATAGCTATGCAAAGCTTATGCAAAAGAGACCGCCAAAACCATTATTGATGATATTGGGGATAGACAGTTTACCATACTTATTGATGAGGCCCGCGATGCATCTATCAAAGAGCACATAGCTATGGTTTTCAGGTTAGTAGCTACAATTGAGGTAATAAGAAATGATGGCTGGGATAAGCTTTTCGAAGAGGCAAATACATTTAGTCTCCAATATAAGATCATTGTACCAAATATGTATGATACAATACCGTTTAGGGGTCGTTGAAAGGGTCATGATAGCCAAATAGTAACTTATTATGATAATTTTCATCATAAAATATTTATTGTGGTATATGACCAAATTGTTACTGAGTTGAATAATTGCTTTGCTGAAAGAATAACTTAGTTATTGAGGTGCATTGCTTGTTTTGATCCAAAGAATTATTTTGCCAACTTTGATGAAGACAAATTAATTAAACTTGCTAGGATGTATGCTACTGACTTCTCCCAATGTGACTGTAGTCCTTAGGGACCAATTGCTATATTCATTGCTGATGTGAGGAACGATCTATATTTTGCAAAATGCACTGACCTTGAAAATCTTGCTATGAAGATGGTTCAGACTGATAGGTACATAATTTTTTCATTGGTACATCGTGTCATTGAATTGATCATGATTTTACCAGTAGCAAAAATAACTCTAGAAAGAGCATTCTCAGCTATGAAGATTATTAAGACTGATTTGCGGAATAAATGAATTATGAGTGGACAAATCATAGTATGGTATGCTATATTGAGCGATACGTATTTGTAAGCATTAATGATGATAAGATTTTGGAGTGTTTTCAACAGATGAGGTCATGTAAGAACAACTATCTTATACTAGTGGTAAGTTAGCTTTTATAAATGTAAACTTCATGTTTTTTGTATTATTCATACACCTGTTTGATTAACACTCAGATTTTGTCTTGGTAGGTTCTGGTTCTTGCCCTACTATCAATGAAGAAATGGTTAGATAGGACAGAGAGCTAATTTTCGTTATTAAGTACTCAAATTGTATCTTTACTAGACTACATTGTTTAGTTTTTGTTATGTTTTTCTTATTATATTTTATGTTGAAGAGTTGAGCTAAATTTTTATATGCATTTATGATTTACTTTTGTTATGCCGTTGTATGGGGTATAAATTGGTGTTAGTTCTAAGATGTTAGCTGCTAAAGTTCAGCCTAAAACACATCAAAATTCTAGATCCACCACCGCACAGTCCCATGCAAGGTCTCTGCACTCTGTAATAATCTCCCCTTCCCTCTCCATGGTTGATCGGTTGGGGCGTTGGGCTACTGCTCTGGAGCGAGAGTGAGGCATGCAACAGGCATGCTGTTACTTCTTTTTTTTTCGAGAATACGCAGCCATGGTCATTAGGATTTAGGAGAAAAGAAAACGCCACTAGGTGTAAGCCATGTTCTCCCACTGGAGCGATATATCAAGGACAAGACTAGCGGGTAGCTAGTTTATAAAAACAGGTTGTTTGAGTTCTAAAGTGAACTAAACTGCTCAAATTCAGAGTTGGATGCATATTCAATATATATGTCTTCATCTGAAATTTGAATAACCTACACCAGATGTGAGGACTTAATTAGGAGTAATTAAAATAACTCACTCGGAGTAATTGCGCAGATTCGTGCCTCAAGTTTGAGGTCAATTCTCCCGAGAACGAAAAGAGAGAGAGAAGAAGGAAAAGGGCAAGAAAAGAAAAGGTCAAACCACTGGTCTAAATTTTAGTAACCTACATTAAGTGCCTCCGTGCACACGTTGTTCCTTTAACATTACTTCCTCATAGTTGCTCATATTGCCACCATCCCTGTAGATCCACTTTATTGATCCTCTTTATGCCGATGAAGTGGATAATCGAGAAGGAAGAGCGAGCAATGTCCGTAACATGATTTTTATCACAAAGTAATAGTTTACTCCTTCCCTTTCGCTATATTTGTCCACATGCTATTATGCACACTTATAAAAAAACTAAATCTAAGAAATAGTTAACAGAAATGATCATACATACTTCTATTAAATAACATAACACACTTCCTAATCTTTTTTAAAGCATTTAAGTAGGGATAATGGGTGGAAAAATCAATAACTTGATTTTTGTCACAAAGTAATAGCTACTCCTTTCCTTTCGCTATATTTTTCTGCAGGCTATCATGCGGACAGAAAAAAAACACTAAAACTAAGAAATAGTTGTGAGAAATAAACATACATACTCTATTACATGACATAACACAACTTCGTAATCTTTTCCAAAGCAAGTACGGATACTACCAAGGCTATAGACAAATGTAGCAAAATGGATGGAGTATCTGGGACTTTAAATTTGTGTGAGTTTCTATCTTGAGGCAATTGAATCTGCTTCTAGTTTTTTTTTTAAAAAAAAGTTGTGATACAATGCTCTCCGAAAAAGCTAAAATGCACTAACTTAAAGCAAGTCGAGGTTTAGTTTTCAACTATTCATTGCTGCGGACTACTAACCACGTAATGACGCTAACATGTCCAGAGCCTTGCACGCCAAAATTGCAGAAATGTTTTGTGAACTCACTGAATCCTACTGTATTACTCTCTCTGTTGTTTTTAACCCTACAATCCGTATCGTTAAGCTAGTTTAACCACTAATATGCATAAATCTATCTAGATTTACAATACCAAAACTAGTGTCCATTAGATCAGAGATGTTAGAACCAGACTCTAATACCACTTGTTAGATCAGAAGAGCTTTCTCATTCTCAAAAGCTATTTTTTGAGGTGTGAGACTCCTCTACTTTAAATTAGGCTATTTGCTCTTCCACAGTCAATACGGGACTACTTTAGCACTATATAATAAGATTTGGCTTGAAAATAATTTTATAATTTTATTAGTATATAATAAGTTAAAGTTATAAAATGCAATGATTAAAGTCACAGATCGTAGAAAATGAAAAAAAACATCACGTAAAGAAGAACGGATGGAGTAGTTTTTTGTTGCTACTTATAAGGTGGACCTAACAAGCACATATAAGCATATTCAACAATGTGCTAGACTTGAATCATGCTCAGGGAACCAATTAAGCCTCATAAATATAGCTGGATAAATCCGGACATATCGCGCTCTGCATTTTGTAAGGAAGCCAAATGTTATCACCACAAAAATAACCATGCGGATTCTTTCCTGTAGGTGCCGCAGTCACGCAACCTCCCGAGCTATAAAGTGAGAATTTTAGCTTTCTTCTTTCCGTATGCTGTCTAGGAAAAACGCAGACTTTCATCTCAGCGCTTGACTGACTTGCAAGCTCGAGCTTCCTTTTGAAGTGTGTCAATAATAGCGGCTTTCGAACAAGCTTTCTGCGTAAACAAACAGTACAGATGCCTGCGCTTGAATCTTCTGATCTTATCGAGAATGGAGTGGAAAATTCGGAGGAATAATTTTGCAGGTGCCTTGTTGCATGATGTGTATATATGTTGGACCATAAACGGAGTGTCAGTTAAACCTTGAGGGCAACAGCTCTGCAGGAGTGCAAGGCAGCCAGCAGCAGCCTGAGCAGTGTCCAACGAAGGCCATTGGAATGAATGGATCAGCAAGGTGCCAAGAAAAGTTATCCTAGTGTCGATCAGCTCGATTTTGTCTTCTAAATAGATTCGAAAATACTGTTGACTGTCGGACCCCAAGTTTACTAACCTGGAATCCTCTGTAAAGTACTGCACTATTCCCTGGATCAGTAGATAGTACTCACAGATACAACGCTGCATCATTTCATACAGACAAAACCATACATTACAATACCAGAGTTTTAAAATAGACCACGTCGGGCCGAGGTTACAATAGGGCCGTCAGGCCAAATGTCTTACGATACATAAAGAGCGGAAGCGGAAACGTACATAAGCGTAGGGGCACAACTCGCCACAGGCAAGTGACTGGCCTACTCGGGTACCATCGCTATTAACCAGAGACCTGATTAATAACGAAGGCACCCGCCAAAGCTAGCCTGGTCAACCGGACTGAAACAAGCGGCAAGGCTACCTATGCCTATTCTAATATTCACCGTCATCATTCCCTTCGGCATCCTGGTCCACACAGTAGGCGTAGTGCTCTTGATTCGTAGCTTCTGAATATGGGGGGTGGAAGAGCGAGGGTGAGCACAATTCAACGTGCTCCGCGGGCCAACACACAGGATGCAATAGTATAAAATGCATGGCTTGACAACATATGGCTGGGGTTTATTTTAGTTGCACAAAGCGATATTGGATAAATACATAATTAAAACCCTATGACTTAGCAGATTTGTGATAATGCGAAAGTGTTTGTAAAAGTGCAATAAGTATATTGTAGATGGTTCCATCCACCGATTTCATGGTTCCATCCACCAATGCTAGTTTTTGGCTACTGGGCTACATCCACCCTAACTACTAACACTGGAGTACGTCCCTCCAGGAAAAATCCAACAAAGTGGAGTACTTCCCTCCACTTAGTTTTCGGTTCCCACCCCAAGAGATTTTTGTAAATAGAACTAACTCGAGGAAGTTTCCATGTCTGCTCTTGACCGCGAGCGCGGCTATTCGAATAGTTTTAAACTCTGCAGAGTTGGTACATCTTTACCCACAAGAGATAACCCAATCTTTATACTCCGCACGTTTCCTTAGACATGCAGGTCAACCGGGCGATCACATGACCTTTACAATGCATCTAGTAAAGACTAGCACTCGCTAAGATTTCGTCTACAGGAAAACCCCTTTGGGCCCCAGCTAGACCCCCTCTTGCGCCCGCCTCTATCCGGCGACATGATCCATCCAAGACGTTTTTGCGTCCAGCGATGAAAATCATGGGTTCCCCCGAAATGCTCCTCTTTACTGGCGAATGCAAATTATTTAGTCATACCTACAGTTTGCCGGCTTGTGGTTTGTACTGTTTTACATGGAGAGGCCGACACAGGATTAAGTCCTTAAATTGTCCAGACGGGCTTCCGCAACCCGATTGTTACCTCCACCATCCACCCTTACCATCCGCCGGACGAGAGCAAGTTGTAGGGTTTTGAGAAGCATAAGATAATCAGATACAAGCTACCAATCATGTACATCCCATGATTGCCCCAAAACAATTTATTCGTTGAAAAGAATATGATCAGGGCATGCTAATGTCCTGAGAACTTGTTGGACTTGCCTGGCAATTAATAACGTAGCTTATCTTGTAGATTTTATTCAATAGTATTACCTAAGGCGACAATGGTTGGGGTGCCGATTATTTCAAGGAGTGGGGTAGCTACATAGTGCTAATAAAGCAAGGTGGTCCATTAACTAAGGAAAATCGGTAAAGTATTATACATAAAATAACGCATGCAATTTGAATACTTTAAAACAACATAATTCATTTAAAACATAGGAATTCAACATGGTCAAGTGTTGACTCGCCTGGATCAAAAGCTTGGGGGTCTGGTGCTGCTTCGATCTGGGGCTCGTTCACGTCCTCGAACTCTACTCGGGCGGGAGAACCGGAAAAACAATAGAGAGCGAACACGGAATAAACACCAAATAAAATAAACAAAATCAAATAAGCTCTAAACTGAACCAAAATGGAACCATTACAAAGATCTTGATTTTATAAAAATTTAGAAACTGGTTTCATTAAATTCGGGGTTATGCTTAAGAAGTTATCACGTGTTAAAGTTTCAAAAGCCTGAAAATTCCGAAAATAAAAGGGGAGAGAGGGGCTGCCGACAGGTGGGGCCCGAAAGGAAATGCTGGCCTAATACTTATCTACACCCATCGGTCACCCTGGCTCAAGGAAAAAAAATAATCCCCATCTCATCCCTCATGACTCATTCCGGCCGCAAGGGAGGAGGAGGCCAACCGGCGAGGGGGGGGCCCGGGCGGCGTGCCTGCGTCGGCCTGGGGCTGCGCGGGCCGGCGATCTCCACGGGGAGGAGGGGGTCGGCCAGAGCAGGCCCGGCGGCGAGGGCGGTGGTGTCTGGGCGCCGAGACAGGAGCAAGCGCCGGCGGCTCGGGACGTCGGGTACAATTCCTTCGGGGCGGCTTCCATGGGCCACTTGGAGCTCACCTGAGGGGCTAATCGTGGCCGAGGTGGAGTAGGGCGGGCCGGCGGCGTGGGCAGGCTCGGTGGGCAGGTGGAGTCGGCGGCGGCTTGCTGGGGAGGGAGGCGGAGCCCGGTGAGGTGGGGACGGTGCTCGCGGGGTTCCCAGGATGCTCCTTGCGCGGTGAATCGACCTGCGGCGCGATGGTTCTACGGGAGAACCCGACGCCGGAGTTGATGACGAGGTCGTCGCCGGCGGCCCGCGGCAGAGGAGGTGGCTACAAGCTTCGGTGGGGGGTGACGACAATGGAGCTACGAAGCTTTTTATAGGGGCCAGGGAGGAGTGAGGCACCGAGGGGGCAAGGCGGCATGACGCCGTGCGTGTGGTGGCGTCGACACCGTGCGGCCATAGTGCAGCGCGGCGCAGAAGGCAAGGTAGAGCTACGGCCGACGGGACCGGCGGGGCCCGCGAAGGACTACGGCGACGCAGCTCGGGTGGGGGACGGCGAGCGGCGAGGGCTGGCCGGACGGTGCTGAAAAGAGAAGGCGGGGAAGCGTGCTTCGGCCGACCATCGCCGGCGCCAAGGCAAGGGCGACGCTGAAGACGAGGGCGTCGGCGTCGCAGCTGCTCCCGGCGCGGATTGGGGGCGGAGGGGGCCATCGGCCGCACGGCCTGGGCAGGAGGGGAGGGCTGCTACGGCCAGGGGCAGGATGGGAATGGAGTGGCTAGGCATACTGGAGGGGCCGGTGCTAGCATTCAATTGGCATGTACCTCCTTCTACCCTATTCTTCTACAAATGTTTAAACATGACTTCTTCTGAACTCCTGATTTGGAGTGAACTTCTAAGTCCAGAATGTTAAAATGGTTACTTTGGAATGCTTGCGTGAAGAGAAAACATGGTTTTCATTATAATGCACTTTTGCAAATCCTAGAAACTTTCTTTTTGGAAAACACCAAGAACAAAATAAACTGGGAGTTAAGCCTTTTAAAATTAACATAAGCTTGACAAATCACATTCTCACTAGACTTTGAAAATGGGGTGTTACAGATCCTACCCCCCTTAAAATGAATCTCGACCCCGAGATTCGACTATGCTGGGAAAAGAAAGGGAAAGTCAGCTCTAAGTTGATCCTCGCGCTCCCAGGTTGCCTCTCGCTCGGAGTGGTTGCTCCAATGAACCTTACAAAGGCGAATGGTCTGGCGTCTAGTCTTCTTCTCCATAATATCAAGAATCTTGATCGGATGCTCGGGGTAGGTCAGATCTTTCTGGAGCTCAATAGTTTCTACTGGGGCCTCTTCCTCGGGAACTCTGAGACACTTTTTGAGTTGAGACACGTGGAACACGTCGTGCACATCTGACAGAGTTGCAGGTAGCTCCAATCGATAAGCAACTTCTCCACACTTGTCAATAATAGGGAATGGCCCTATGTATCTCGGAGCGAGCTTGCCTTTCACCTTGAACCTGTGGATCCCTCGGAGGGGTGACACTTTGAGGTACACATGGTCTCCGACTCGGAATGTTAGTCCTCTTCGGCGGTTGTCGGCATAGCTCTTTTGCCTAGACTGAGCAGCTTGTAAGCGATCCCTGATCAAGCGAACCTTTTCTTCTGCCTGTTTCAAAGTGTCGGGTCCAAAGATGTACCCTTCTCCTGTTTCTGACCAATGCAGAGGGGTTCTACATTTTCACCCATAAAGAGCTTCAAAAGGTGACATCTGAAGGCTTGATTGATAGCTATTGTTGTAGGCAAATTCTGCGTAGGGTAAACACTGCTCCCAACCCGAGGTAAACTCCAGAGCACAGGCCCGTAGCATATCTTCCAAGACTTGATTTATTCTTTCGGTCTGTCCATCTGTTTGGGAGTGATAAGCAGTACTGAACGCAAGATGGGTCCCAAGGGCATGGTGTAGATTGGCCCAGAAATGCGAGGTGAACTGAGAACCTCGATCTGAGACTATCCTTTTAGGCACACCGTGTAGACACACGATGCGGGCCATATACAACTCAGGCAGTCGGTCCCCTTTGTAGGTGGTCTTTACAGGGATGAAATGGGCCACTTTCGTTAACCTATCAACTATTACCCAGATGGAGTCATATCCTGACTTGGTGCGGGGTAACCCTGTTATGAAATCCATTCCTACTTCTTCCCATTTCCACTGAGGGATCTGAAGGGGTTGGAGAAGTCCGGTAGGTTTTTGATGTTCAGCCTTGACCTTTTGGCATACATCGCAGCAGGCTACATACTCGGCGATGTCTCTCTTCATACGCGGCCACCAATATAGGGCTTTCATTTCTTGATACATTTTAGTGCTACTCGGGTGTAGAGTATAAGCAGAGCTATGGGCTTCTTTGAGTATCAGGTCTTTTAGGTCCTTCTGGTGGGGAACAAAGAGACGTTTCCCATACCACAGAACTCCATGTTCATCTGCTACCATTTTAGGGGCTTTCCCCTGGGCCATGAGGCGCTTGAATTTTTGGACTCCAGGGTGTCCTTTCTGGGTTGCTTTAATTTGCTCCTCAAGAGTTGGGTGTACTTCCATGGTAGCTAGAGTACCATGCTCTACTATTTCCAAGCTAAGGGCTTCAAACTCTCTGTAAAGCTCAGGTCGCAATTCTCCCACCATAAGGTTATTGCGGTGGGAGTCTGACTTAGGCATCGGCTACTACATTAGCCTTCCGGGGTGGTAGTGGACATCCAGATCATAATCTTTGATTAGCTCTAACCATCTTCTCTCTCGAGTTAAGGTCAGCTTGAGTGAAGATGTATCTGAGACTCTTATGGTCTGTATAAATATCACAGTGATTTCCAATCAGGTAGTGTCGCCAGATTTTTAGATCGTGTATTACCGAGGCTAGCTCCAGGTCGTGAGTTGGGTAATTGTCCTCATGGGGACGGAGTTGTCTGGACGCATAAGCTACAACTTTTCCTCTGCATCGACAAGACACAGAGCCTTGACGCGATGCGTCACAATATGCTTCAAAATCCTTGTGTATATTTGGCAGAACTAGCACAGGGGCTGAGGTCAATCTTGTCTTTAATTCTTGAAATCCCTTTTCACATGCTTCCGTCCACTCATACTTCTTTTCTTTCTTGAGTAGGTTTGTCATTGGCCTGGATATCCTGGAAAAGCCTTCTATGAAGCGTCTGTAGTATCCGGCTAGACCCAGAAAACTACGCACTTCTGTGACTGAGGTGGGTTGCTTCCACCCTAGAACTGCCTCTACTTTGGAGGGATCGACTGCTACTCCTCCAGTGGATATGATGTGCCCAAGGAAACTAACCTCATGCAACCAGAATTCACACTTACTGTACTTGGCGTACAATTGATGTCTCTTAAGTATCCCGATGACTACCCTTAGGTGCTCTTCATGTTCTTTGGCATTCTTAGAGTAGATCAAGATGTCGTCTATGAATACGACTACAAATTTATCGAAGCATTCCATAAAGACTTTGTTCATTAAATTCATGAAGTAGGCTGGGGCATTAGTCAATCCGAACGACATGACTGTATACTCAAATAGGCCATATCGGGTGGTAAATGCGGTCTTAGGAATATCCTCTGCCCTGATCTTGAGTTGATGGTACCCTGACCTTAGGTCTATTTTAGAGAAAACAGTGGCCCCAGTTAGTTGATCGAACAGGTCATCTATTCGAGGCAAGGGGTACTTGTTCTTGATGGTTACTTCATTGAGGGCCCTGTAGTCTACACATAATCTGGCGGTGCCATCCTTCTTTTTGACAAAGATTACGGGGGAACCCCACGGAGATGAGCTGGGCCTGATGAAACCTTTGGCTTGGAGCTCTTCAATTTGAGTCTTTAGTTCCTCAAGTTCATTTACTGCCATTCGGTATGGCCTTTTAGCAATTGGGGCGGTCCCTGGCTTTAGGTTAATTACAAACTCTACCTCTCTGTCTGGTGGCATGCCTGGTAGTTCCTCTGGGAAGACTTCTGGGTAATCTCGAACTACCGGTGTATCCTCTAATGTTATTGCCTCAAGGTGATGGATTACGCGACCCGAGGTGGGGCGATCCACACCAACCTTTATTTCTCTCCCTGAGTCTTTGGTGAGGACTACCTTCCTGTTAGCACAGTCTATCATTCCCTGGTTTTTGGCTAGCCAATCCATCCCTAGAATGACGTCCAAAGTCTGATATTGCAATACCAAGAGGTCTGCGGGGAAATCAAAGCCTTCCATGGTGACCTTTACGCTAGGGCTAACTAAGGTGGCAGTTAGGGGTCCTCCTGGGGAACTAAGTACCACAGGTCTCCTTAGTTTAAAGGCGGGCAACTTAACCTTTTCAACAAACTTCCCAGAAATAAAAGAATGCGAAGCACCCGAATCAAAAAGAACTTGTGCGGGTATCGACTTAACAGAGAACGTACCCATAAGTACTCCGGAGGCATCTCGGGCGTCTTCTGCAGTGACATGGTTGACATGGCCATGGTTTGGAGTTGATGCTGTCTGTGATGCTTGAGGTGTCTGATAGACCTTGTTTGGTGTTGAAGACTGAACTTGGGAGGAGGTGACTCCAGGATTGAACTTCCCTGGGGTAGTCTGGCGATCCGGGCATTTGTTGGCGAAATGTCCTTTTGCTCCATAGTTGAAACAGTGGAGGTTTGCAGCAGGGTTGGTTGTGGATGATTGCCCTATAGGGCGGGGCACCTGAATCCCATTATTGCCGGAACGGGGTGCTTGGAAAGGAGCTTTGGGTGCTGGCGCTGCCACTTGACGGAAGGAGGGGCTGCCTTGGTACACGGGCTTGGACTGAAAACTGCCTTGAGGCCTTTGAGTTGTCCACTTCCTCTTCCTGCTGGCTTCTAATATTTTCCTCTCGTTTTCCAGAATAAGAGCCTTATTCACCAAGTGGTGGAAGCTGGGATGGTCATGCAAAATCAGTTGTGCTCTCATTTCCTCGTGCATCCCTTCCAGGAATCGGTCAATCTTCTCTTCTTGCTTGGCTACATCTCGCGAGGCGTAGCGAGCTAGCTGGTTGAATCGCGAAAGATACTCCGAGACAGACATATTGCCTTGCTTCAAATTCCGAAACTCGTTCTTCTTCATTCTCATGATGCCTGCTGGAACATAATTTTGCCAGAATGCATTCTTGAATTCAGCCCAAGTGACAGCAGACCTGTCTGCGGTTGGCTCCTCTACTTCATCGTAGTTCCCTTCGTTCTCCGGCTCTTCCGGCTGAGCATCTACTGGGTTTTCAACTTCCACTTCTTCCTCTTCTCCTTCAGGTACTTCTTCGTCTGAGTTGTCACTCAAGGGGTCCTCTTCCCCACGGCAGGCGAGGTAGTTCTCCCACCAAGCGGCCGCGGCGCCGTTAAGCTGATGGGTGGCGAAGTCCACCTTGTCACCTTCAAAGACTGCGGGCAAGCTTAAGCTTCTTTTCTGTATCACGCAGCCAATCTTCGGCGTCTAAGGGTTCATTTGCCGAGGAGAAAGTCATTGGTCGAGTCCTCAAGAAATCAGACAACTTGGAGTTGCGGCTAGCTGCACTGGTTTGCTGATTGGAGAGCATTGCCTGGAGGATCTGCGTTTGCTGGGCCAATACTTGTGCCATGGTTGGTGGTGCTGGTGGTGGCGGCGGCAAGTTCAAACCACGACCTCTACCTCGGCCTCTTCCATGAGCCGCGACCCCTAGGGTTTGACCCTTACCACGAGCAACAGCCCTCCTGGGAGCCATCTGGAAACAACTAGAGCCTCTTTAGAATCTAAAAGAAGAGGGAGGAGGGATATAATGAGGGTTCGCGAGCCCTCTAGCAGCTCAACAAAAAAAAAACCAATCGAACGAAAGGCAATAAAACACAAGGCATTATGCCTAGGATAGTTCATTACATTAGGGGGGGTTAGGTGTTACATGACAACCGGGCACAGCGCGTGGGCGTACAACAAGTCATGTCACCGATACACAACGTCTACCGACTGGATACATAGGGGGGGTACAACTGGGGAAGTGTGCGTGCACACCAAAAGGGACTGCCTAGCCATCCTGCTGTCTAACCTATAGCAGTCTACACCTCCGGGGAGTGACGCTGGCCACAGAAGATGCACTCTCCTGGGCCGCGGGAATAGGAACGGCTTTGACCGACGCTGGGAGACATGGAACGAGAACGAGACCGAGAGGGGCTCGAGTTGTTGCTGGAGGAGCGAGAACGAGACGAACGACGCCCCCTGCTGGAATCTCCGAGTGTGCCCCTGGGCGGCGGGCGCACGTTCTTGCGTGCCGTCGGCAGAGTGCGGGGTCCCTGGCGCTGAGCTGGTGCTGGTGTGGGAGCCAGATCGGACACTCGTCTTTGGACCCAATCATCGTCTTGAGCCGACATCGTGTGGGAGCCGCATCGTGCGGAGCCAGTGCTTTGAGCCGGGCGCTGTGCCGAGCCGACGTCTTGCCGGTGCCGACATCGTGCAGAGCCGGCGCCGAGCCGACATCGTAAAGGGTAGGCCGCCCTGGCTTGAAGATGTTCAAGCCCGGCCTCGGCGACGAGCCTCCCGCGCTCTGCCACCTGGAGGGCGATCTGGTAGCGGTTGAGCTGGGTGCTGAGGGTGTCTGAGTGCTGCAGGCTCGTGGTTAGGAGAATGCGCAGATGCCCAATCTCCTGCAGGGCGAAGGCGTAGGTGATCGACAACGCCTGCGTCAGCTGGATCTGGTGCGATAGCTGGGGGTCGTCCACCCTGGTGTCGAGGCGATCTGGGAGAAACTGCCCCTGGCGGATGCGAGGGAAGTGGGCAAAGGGCGACTGTCGCAGCCTCCCCTCGTACATTTGACACAGGTGGGCTGCAGTGAGGCGTGCAGCATCCTGGATGGCGTCGGCGAGGCACATCCGTGGAGGTTCGGCATGGATAGTGTGGGAGCGGAGTTCCCTGTCACCACCCCGTGCGTAGATGAAGACCTTCATGGTCCACAAATCCGTCTCCTGGATGCAGACTCTCCTGCCCTCAAAAACGGGCTGGCGGCGGTACCCAAGGTGCTGAAGCAGCTGCCGCAAGATCTCGACGAACCCCCCTTCACCTTCCCCATGGGAGAGGTGATCCCAAGGACCAGCTGGTTGTGCTCCGTCCATCTAAAATTTTTGAACAACAATAGGTGAGAACAATTGAAAAATGCAAAAGGAAGTTTGGGTAAGTATTGAACTAAGAAAGTTAAGTAAAGCGGTATTATGCTATATTTTGTAAAAGTTTGTCACTAGTTTTTGTAAATGGTATCCAGGTCTTAGTGTCGTGACCAGTCTAGCTAAGGTTTCTACAGTCGAATGCTCTGATACCAGCTCTGTCGGACCCCAAGTTTACTAACCTGGAATCCTCTGTGAAGTACTGCACTATTCCCTGGATCAGTAGATAGTGCTCACAGATACAACGCTGCATCATTTCATACAGACAAAACCATACATTACAATACCAGAGTTTTAAAATAGACCACGTCGGGCCGAGGTTACAATAGGGCCGTCAGGCTAAATGTCTTACGATACATAAAGAGCGGAAGCGGAAACGTACATATGCGTAGGGGCACAACTCGCCACAGGCAAGTGACTGGCCTACTCGGGTACCATCGCTATTAACCAGAGACCTGATTAATAACGAAGGCACCCGCCAAAGCTAGCCTGGTCAACCGGACTGAAACAAGCGGCAAGGCTACCTATGCCTATTCTAATATTCACCGTCATCATTCCCTTCGGCATCGTGGTCCACGCAGTAGGCGTAGTGCTCTTGATTCGCAGCTTCTGAATATGGGGGGTGGAAGAGCGAGGGTGAGCACAATTCAACGTGCTCCGCGGGCCAACACACAGGATGCAATAGTATAAAATGCATGGCTTGACAACATATGGCTGGGGTTTATTTTAGTTGCACAAAGCGATATTGGACAAATACATAATTAAAACCCTATGACTTAGCAGATTTGTGATAATGCGAAAGTGTTTGTAAAAGTGCAATAAGTATATTGTAGATGGTTCCATCCACCGATTTCATGGTTCCATCCACCAATGCTAGTTTTTGGCTACTGGGCTACATCCACCCTAACTACTAACACTGGAGTACGTCCCTCCAGGAAAAATCCAACAAAGTGGAGTACTTCCCTCCACTTAGTTTTCGGTTCCCACCCCAAGAGATTTTTGTAAATAGAACTAACTCGAGGAAGTTTCCATGTCTGCTCTTGACCGCGAGCGCGGCTATTCGAATAGTTTTAAACTCTGCAGAGTTGGTACATCTTTACCCACAAGAGATAACCCAATCTTTATACTCCGCACGTTTCCTTAGACATGCAGGTCAACCGGGCGATCACATGACCTTTACAATGCATCTAGTAAAGACTAGCACTCGCTGAGGTTTCGTCTACAGGAAAACCCCTTTGGGCCCCAGCTAGACCCTCTCTTGCGCCCGCCTCTATCCGGCGACATGATCCATCCAAGACATTTTTGCGTCCAGCGATGAAAATCATGGGTTCCCCCGAAATGCTCCTCTTTACTGGCGAATGCAAATTATTTAGTCATACCTACAGTTTGCCGGCTTGTGGTTTGTACTGTTTTACATGGAGAGGCCGACACAGGATTAAGTCCTTAAATTGTCCAGACGGGCTTCCGCAACCCGATTGTTACCTCCACCATCCACCCTTACCATCCGCCCGGACAGGGGAGCAAGTTGTAGGGTTTTGAGAAGCATAAGATAATCTGTATACAAGCTACCAATCATGTACATCCCATGATTGCCCCAAAACAATTTATTCGTTGAAAAGAATATGATCAGGGCATGCTAATGTCCTGAGAACTTGTTGGACTTGCCTGGCAATTAATAACGTAGCTTATCTTGTAGATTTTATTCAATAGTATTACCTAAGGCGACAATGGTTGGGGTGCCGATTATTTCAAGGAGTGGGGTAGCTACATAGTGCTAATAAAGCAAGGTGGTCCATTAACTAAGGAAAATCGGTAAAGTATTATACATAAAATAACGCATGCAATTTGAATACTTTAAAACAACATAATTCATTTAAAACATAGGAATTCAACATGGTCAAGTGTTGACTCGCCTGGATCAAAAGCTTGGGGGTCTGGTGCTGCTTCGATCTGGTGCTCGTTCACGTCCTCGAACTCTACTCGGGCGGGAGAACCGGAAAAACAATAGAGAGCGAACACGGAATAAACACCAAATAAAATAAACAAAATCAAATAAGCTCTAAACTGAACCAAAATGGAACCTTTAGGAAGATCTTGATTTTATAAAAATTTAGAAACTGGTTTCATTAAATTCGGGGTTATGCTTAAGAAGTTATCACGTGTTAAAGTTTCAAAAGCCTGAAAATTCCGAAAATAAAAGGGGAGAGAGGGGCTGCCGACAGGTGGGGCCCGAAAGGAAATGCTGGCCTAATACTTATCTACACCCATCGGTCACCCTGGCTCAAGGAAAAAAAAATAATCCCCATCTCATCCCTCCTGTCTCATTCCGGCCGCAAGGGAGGAGGAGGCCAACCGGCGAGGGGGGGGGCCCTGGCGGCGTGCCTGCATCGGCCTGGGGCTGCGCGGGCCGGCGAGCTCCACGGGGAGGAGGGGGTCGGCCAGAGCAGGCCCGGCGGCGAGGGCGGTGAGCTGTGCGGCGGCCGAGACAGGGAGCAAGGGCGCCGGCGGCTCGGGACGTCCAGGTACAATTCCTTACCGGAGCAGCTTCCATGGGCCACTTGGAGCTCACCTGAGGGGCTAATCGTGGCCGAGGTGGAGTAGGGCGGGCCGGCGGCGTGGGCGGGCTCGGTGGGCAGGTGGAGTCGGCGGCGGCTTGCTGGGGAGGGAGGCGGAGCCCGGTGAGGTGGGGACGGTGCTCGCGGGGTTCCCAGGAGGCTCCTTGCGCGGTGAATCGACCTGCGGCGCGATGGTTCTACGGGAGAACCCGACGCCGGAGTTGATGAGGAGGTCGTCGCCGGCGGCCCGCGGCAGAGGAGGTGGCTACAAGCTTCAGTGGGGGGTGACGGCAATGGAGCTACGAAGCTTTTTATAGGGGCCAGGGAGGAGTGAGGCACCGAGGGAGCAAGGCGGCATGACGCCGTGCGTGTGGTGGCGTCGACACCGTGCGGCCACAGTGCAGCGCGGCGCAGAAGGCAAGGTAGAGCTACGGCCGACGGGACTGGCGGGGCCCGCGAAGGACTACGGCGACGCAGCTCGGGTGGGGGACGGCGAGCGGCGAGGGCTGGCCGGACGGTGCTGAAAAGAGAAGGCGGGGAAGCGTGCTTCCGGTTGACCACTGTCGGGCGCTGAAGGCAAGGGCGACGCTGAAGACGAGGGCGTCGGCGTCGTAGCTGCTCCCGGCGCGGATTGGGGGCGGAGGGGACCATCGGCCGCACGGCCTGGGCAGGAGGGGAGGGCTGCTACGGCCAGGGGCAGGATGGGAATGGAGTGGCTAGGCATACTGGAGGGGCCGGTGCTGGCATTCAATTGGCACGTACCTCCTTCTACCCTATTCTTCTACAAATGTTTAAACATGACTTCTTCTGAACTCCTGATTTGGAGTGAACTTCTAAGTCCAGAATGTTAAAATGGTTACTTTGGAATGCTTGCGTGAAGAGAAAACATGGTTTTCATTATAATGCACTTTTGCAAATCCTAGAAACTATCTTTTTGGAAAACACCAAGAACTAAATAAACTGGGAGTTAAGCCTTTTAAAATTAACATAAGCTTGACAAATCACATTCTCACTAGACTTTGAAAATGGGGTGTTACATTGACTAATCACACTTTGATGTTGACTGATCAATTCCAGACCACGCTGTAGACATCGCTTCCTTGGCCCGACAACTGATGGAAGAACTAGCCACCGTGAACTCCTCCACGGTCCAGCCCGGCGGCGGCTCTCCGTGCGCCATCATCGGCAAGGTCGATGACCCCACACGCAACGTCGACCCAGGCGAGTACGACCCGCACTACGTCTCCGTCGGGCCGTACCACCGGATTAGCAAACCGCACCTCACGAGGGACGCCGACAAGATAAGAAGGCTCGGCGCCGTCCTCTCAGCGGCGAGTCCCACTCCCAGTAGGACGGTGGATGTCTTACTCAATGAGCTGGAGCGCCTCGAGGGCCAAGCTAGGCAATGCTATGACGACAAGTTCCCTGAGATGACGAGCAGGGATTTCGTGCTCATGCTGCTGCTCGACGGCTGCTACATACTCGCCCAGTTCGACGACGTCCACGGTCCCCGCACAAATGATGCGGCGACGGCTAATGGCCACATCGTGCCGTCGGTGTCAGCGGCAGGCGGTGGCGACAAAAAAGAAGACGTCAGGGTGGTGCGCGACGTGTTCTACTACCTCACGGATAACCAGATACCGTTCTTCTTCGTCGAGAAGATCCGCCAGCTGACCATATTCCATATACATCAGTCTTCTTCTGAAATTTGAATAACCTACACCACATGTAAAGACTTAATTAGGAGTAATTAAAAAACTCACTCGGAGTAATTGTTCAGATTCGTGTCTCAGGTTTGAGGTCAATTCTCCCGAGAACGAAAAGAGAGAAGATGGAAAAGGGCAAGAAAAGAAAAAGGTAAATCCACTGGTCTAAATTTTAGCTCGTTTCAACTTCAGCTTCTAACATCTGATTTCTAGTTCACTATTTCTAAATTTTATCTTTTTCTAGCTTTTTTGCTTTTTCTTTTTTCGATATTCGTTTGTACTGTCTGTGATGAGCTAACATGTTTTTTGTTATTTTTTTAAATTTAATTACACCAAATAAACTAACATCAGTTACAGTACACAATAAATCAACTACAATACAAAATAAACCATAAGTCAACTTATTTAAACCAAACTGAGGCCCAAGTGCCTCTATGCACACGTTGTTCCTTTAATGTTACTTCCTTCTAGTTGCTTAGAATCCCAGCATCTCTGTATATCCACTTTATTGGTCCTCTTTATGCCGATGAAGTGGATAATCTGGAAGGAAGAGCGAGCAATGTTCCTAACTTGATTTTTATAACAATGTAATAGGTCTATTCTTTCTGACTATAGTTTTTGTTTTTTGGTTAAAATTTTTGAATTTTGGCTATTCGTGACAGAGATTACTAAAAGAAAGATATTCATATGCGATTTTGGTCGGTACAGATGATGGGCTTTTAACGTGTAATACAATTAACTTGTACATCTTCTCTTAAAAATACTTCATTTAAAATTTACGTACTATAGCAAAAACTAAAAGCCGCCTACAAAAACTAGAAAAAACATGGCCAATAGATACTCTTTTCCTTTTGCTATATTTGTCGACTATCATGCGCACATAAAAAAAACACTAAAACTAAGAAATAGTTAACGAGAAATAACAATATATACTCTATTAAATGACATAACACAACTTCCTAATCTCCTACAAAGCAAGTATGGATAGTGGGTGGAAAAATTGCAATAACTACAATATATATTCGCTCAATGAATACATATATTGGAATGGATACTACCAAGGCTATAGACAAATATAGCAAAATGGATTGAATATCTGGGACTTTAAATTTGTGTGAATTTCAATTTATCTTCTTGAGGCAATTGAATTTGCTTCTATTTTTTTTTACAAAAAAAAGATGTGATACAATGCTCTCATAAAAAGTTGAGGTTTAGTTTTCAACTATTCATTGCTGCGGACTACTAACCACGCAATGACGCTAACATGTCCAGACCCTTGCACGCCAAAATTTCAGAAATGTTTGTGAACTCACTGAATCCTACGGTATTACTCTCTCTGTTCTTTTTTAACCCTAGAATCAGTATCGTTAAGCTAGTTTAACCACTAATATACATAAATCTATCTAGATTTGCAATATCAAAACTAGTGTTTATTAGATCAAATATGGTAGAATCAAGCTCTGATATCACTTATTAGATCATAAGAGATTTCTCATTCTCAAAAACTAGCTTATAAGGTGAGAGACTTTTCTACTTTTAAGTTAGGTCATTTATCCTTGCATAACCAATGAGACTACTCTAATACTATATAATTAGATTTGCCATGAAAATACTTTTACAATATTATAATTTTATTAGTATATAATAAGTTAAAGTTATAAAATACAATGATTAAAGTCGTATATTGTAGAACATGAAAAATAAAGAAAACATTCACTTAAAAAAGAACGGATGGAGTAGTTTTTGTTGCTCCTTTTAATTTAAGGTGGACCTAATAACCACAAATAAGCATATTCAACAATGTGCTAGACTTGAATCAAGCTCAGGGAACTAATTAAGCCACATAAATATAGCTGGATAAATCCGGACATATCGCGCTTTACATTTTGTAAGGAAGCCAAATGTTATCACCACAAAAATAACCAGGCGGATTCTTTCCTGTAGGTGCCGCAGTCACGCAACCTCGGGCGGATTCTTTCCCGTAAGTGCCGCAGTCACGCAACCTCCCGAGCTGTAAAGTGAGAATTTTAGCTTTCTTCTTTCGGTATGCTGTCTAGGAATAATTTTGCAGGTGCCTTGTTGCACCATGTGTATATGTGTTGGACCATAAACGGAGTGTCAGTTAGAGCCTTGAGGGCAACTGCTCTGCAGGAGTGCAAGGCAGGCAGCAGCAGCCTGAGCAGAGTCCAACGAAGGCAATTGGAATACTTGTGGGCGAATGGATCAGCAAGGTGCCAAGAAAAGTTATCGTTGGGTCGATCAGCTCGATTGTCTTCTAAATAGATTCGGAATATTGTTGGTGTTGACACTTCGGGAAATATTGTCTTCTAAATAGATTGTCTTTTAATCACACTTTGATGTTGACTGATCAATTGCAGACCACGCTCTAGACATCGCTTCCTTGGGCCAACAATTGATGGAAGAACTAGCCACCGTGAACTCCTCCACGGTCATGCTCGGCGGCGGCTCTCCTCCGTGCACCATCATCGCCAAGGTCGATGACCTCACACGCAACGTCGATCCAAGCGAGTACGACCCGCACTATGTCTCCGTCGGGCCGTACCACTGGATCAGCAACCCGCACCTCGCGAGGGACGCTGACAAGATAAGAAGCCTCGGCGCCGTCCTCTCAGCGGCGAGTCCCAGTATGACGGTGGAGGTCTTCCTCAACGAGCTGGCATGCCTCGAGGGCCGCGCCAGGAGATGCTACGCCCACATGTTTGACTTGTCGAGCAAAGATTTCGTGCGCATGCTGCTGCTCGACGGCTGCTACATACTCTTCCAGTTCGGCGACGTCCACGAACCCCGCATAAATGGTGCGACGACGGCTAATGCCCACGTGCAGCAGGGAGGATGCCGCATCGTGCCGTCGGTGTCAGCGGCAAGCGGTGGTGACAAACAGAAAGACGTTAGGGTGGTGCGCGATGTGTTCTACCTCGCGGAGAACCAGATACCGTTCTTCATCGTCGAGAAGATCCGCCAACTGACCAATTTGGATGGCAACTTTCCTACTGTTGACGTCATCGCAAGGTATGTCCGGGAACTCTTGCGGAGGCGACAGTACTCAGTGGCAACCCCAGCCATGGAGGCAACGCTGGGGCCAGGCAATCTTCTGCACCTGTTGCATATGCACTTAAAGCCAACAGAACGCTTATCAACGACGGGGGGTAGTGGCACCGCCGACAAACCAGTGGGCCGGTGGCGCAGGGCGACGGAGTACTACTTCGCGGGTGTGAAGTTCAAGAGTCGGGCCATTAGCACCAATGGGGCTGTGCGCAACATCCTGGATGTGAAGCTATCCAGTGGCGGCAGCACACTGGAGGTTCCCTGCCTGAACATCGACAGCGACACGTGGCCGCTGCTGCGCAACCTAATGGCGTTGGAACAGCGCAACCTGGAGGCGGCCGGGAGCCATGTCACAGCGTACTGCGTCTTCATGTCGCAGGTCGCGTGCACGGCGAGGGACGTGGAGCTGCTATCAAGGAGAGGGGTCATCGTGCACGGCCTCGGCAACGACAGCGAGGTCGCCGGCTGGTTCGCCGAGCTCTGCAAGGGGGTCGTGTTTGACGCAGACGACCCTTGTTGCAACTACCTAAGGGCGACATGCCAGGCATTGGAGAAGCGGTTCCAAAACCGCCTGCGGCGACAGAAGTCCTTCAGAAACCCGTGGCTCACGATTGGGCTCATGGCGGCTGCCATCGTGCTAGCGTGCTCTATCGTGCAAGCCGTTTACTCTGTTTTGAGTTACAAACAATCAGCGAACTAGAAACTGAACATGTTTGTGCCTACATGCACTAGGAGTACATGATTGAATGTCTAGTGAATATGTTCTCCTTAGAAAAAAAGAGAAGTTAACATTATTGTACAGAAATGCATTTTATGTTTATAATGATCTTCTGAACTTTTGACAAGTGCTATTGCGGAGATTTGCTATATGGTACTCAAGTACTTTCTCAACATGAGAGTGCTCAAATTTTGCTCCCTCCAATGTTCATGATATGGCTCCGACAGTTATCAGCGAGGCTCCGATGGTGCTCCGACGATGTTAAGGTTAGGATTGTGTTCACTGAAGCTTGGGCTATAGATTTAGGGTTGGGCTACCACACTGCGGTAATTCTGCACTTCTGTTTTTCAGCACAACAGCACTCGGGAAAACGGTCATAACTTTTAACTCCGATGTCGGAATTGAGTGATATTGGACTATATGGAAAGCTTATTCAGAGGGTTACACAGCCCATCTATTTGCATGATCTCAAAAATATTAGATCAATGCAGAAAATACAAAAGATCCAATGAGTCACTATCACGGTCTAAGTCCGAGAAAAATAATATTAGACTATACCAAGGGAAATTGTATGACCTCCAACAACTTGCAAAACACATTTGCAAACTTAGGTCATACCACAAGGAAATGTACATGGACTTCAACCATTTGTAAAACACATTTGCAAAGTATAGTCACATGTTGCAAGGATTAGATGCATTAGCCTCAACTATTCGCAAAACACATTCGCAAATAATAGCATCATGCCATAGAGAGCTAGTGTAAGCAAGATTGAGCTATCAACATATGATGAGACTCAAGCTACTAGACAAGATTCCTCTTAATAGTACGGCAAACTTATACTAGCAATTCGGTCTTTCAACCAAACATCATGACCGGTAAAAGACTAGGAACACATCCTTAGCCCTAACTAATCATACCTTTGCCTTGAGCATTTCCTTGAAGCTTGATAATGAATATCTTCAATTCAAGTCTAGGTCATTGTCTTATCTTGATTTGATGATCAACTCATGATCATTCTGTTTTTCGAGATCTTGATATGCATCAACACATGATACATCCTCTTTTGATGGCCTTCAACACATGAAGCCATTTTCATCTCGAATCTTTATTTGATGATCTTCAACATATGAAGTCATCCAAAGTCTTCATCATTTTGGAACATAACCTATTCATCCAACTCATGAAAAATGTTAGTCCTATAATGTGATTATCATTAATTATCAAAGCATACCATTAACTCATAATGGTGTGTCTAGATTCTTCAATCTTCCCTTTGGTAATTGATGATAACCACCACAATTACAAATAATTGAATATAAAGCTTTAAACTCAAAGTGTGGTACTACCGCTGTTATAAGGCCGATAGTTCTGCTCTCCGGTAGTACCGCTCAGGATGCCGGTACTACCAAGCATCGGTAGTTCCGCTGATCGGTGCGGTACTACCGCACTACGGTAGTTTCGCCGTGGAAAATCCGGTACTACCGATTTTGGTGAGTCCAAGTCCCACCGAGGGTGCTCTCTGGAAAAAACATACCGCACAAAATTCCGGTACTACCGCACTACGGTAATACCGCTATTTACACGCCGGTACTACCGCACTGCGGTAATACCGCAGGTGGGTACGGTGCTACCGATTTTCCTGAGAGAGCACAATGAGTTTAGAATTCAAATTCAAATGCATGCTGACCTTTGTCTCGAGCCATATTGATCTTCTTATCAATCTTTGCATGTATATCCAAATATTCAATCAACATCTGGGACTAAACCTTTCAAACACTTGATAATCACATTAGTCCCATACACAAATAATTGAGTGTAAAGCAATATTATTCAATGTGAGTATATATGAACTACACAAGTTTTATATACTCAAATGATATATTTTAAAGTAGATATCACAATGTATGTGGAAAGGAAACATGGATCAATACTATGAAATCACAAAATATAGAGGGAACTCCCCCTAAATGTGTGCATACAACACTACAAGATGACCCCCCCTTTTGCAACGCATATATGCGTTGCTAACAGTCCATATATGCGTTGGTGGGATCTATACCAATGCATTTATTATGCGTTGCCAGAAGTGGCGTTGCAAGGGTTTGTTGCAACACTTATATGTGTTTGTACCAATCGCGGACGAATGACTTCTATAGTTCGTAGCAACATATAGATTTGGATTGCTACAACGCCTATATGCGTAGCTAGGATAAACCATCAATAAACAATATTGGAAATTATTTCAATTTGGAGCCAAATAAAGAGGTAATGCATATGCAATTTAATTGGGAAATTAGAGACCATCTCACACATGAGAAATAACAACAGTAAGCCATATATTAAAAGCAATTTTTGCATTACAATAAGTACCATCCACGTATTCCATGGAATAATTTTTTTGTTCAGAACACATGTTCATATGGGAATAAAATATAAAACACAAAGAAGTCCTATAGAATGCCACCAGCCGTCCAGCCCTCCATTCTCATATTCAGTCTATCTCATCCATTTATCTTCTCGATCTACAATGAAAATTGGAGTATGTTAATGCGACATTTAGGATAAATAAAATTTTATGGAGTAACAGGATAACTAAAGGAATACGCGTAGGCTACGGAAGCAGAAAACAAAACTTTTCTACCGTGCACCCAAGAACATCATGCTAAGGAAGGATCATGGATCGTTACCACTTAGACGCGCAGCGCAGCGGAAGATGAATTGGAAACCGATCCAATCACGTGCGTCGAGGTAGTAGTGGAAGTAGCCGATCGTCCCGAACAGATCGTCTCCTCCACGCACGCCGATCAGCATTGCAACGAGCAGCGCCTCCACCGGTATCCACACGTCCGGGGCTGGAACGCCGATCGCGAGTGTACTAGCACTCGTGAGCAGCTAGGGTTTGGCTCAGGAGGTGGCGGCTAGGGTTTTGCTAGATGTTAACAAGGACGAATCCCCTCAGCCCCTCGCCTCCATATATATAGACCTCCTCACGTGGGCCTTGCGGACCAAGGCCCATTAGGAGTCTATTCGGATCTTTATCCGAATTGAGCCCATATCCAAATCATATTCGAATCAGTGTTCCAACCCGTTAAGCGTGCGACCCTGTAGGTTCACTTATACTTGGTCGTGACCCGGAAACACCTTTCCGGTCACCCTGTTAATAGCGGCCTCTAGTAAGACATATTAACCCCAAAGTATATGTAAAGATCATATCAGCTGAACCTGTAATGTTCTCTCATGTACGAATCCCTTTGCCTCACGATATAGATTGAGCTCAAGGCGAGACCTGTGTCATCCTCTTAATAGCTCAATCACTCTCTCGAGTCCGTGATGGATTATAAACTTGTGATTGACTCCTCAATCACCTTGGCATGGCCATGCACTTTCATAATCCATTACATCGAGGGGCCCTGAGATATCTCTCCCATAAGGAGGGGCAAATTCTATCTTGATCATTCACATCCCACTACATGTTTCATGGCAAATCCGAAGACTACTTTTATGACTACCCAGTTACGGAGTAGTGTTTAGTAGTCCCAAAATAAGCTACTACTCATGTTGGGAACCATGATGATCTCAAGTCTAAGGATTCTATATAAACACTACTCGAGACCAACTGATGACACATGGAATCTCTGCAGTGTCTCATGGCAGGTCTATCCAACATATGTTCACTAACACATGTCCATATTATTGATTTGGTATCACCATACCATGATCCATGAGACATGATCATCAATCAATACATATACTGATCTTTGTCTTTGAATCATATTTGTTCCTCATATGATATACGATCAGGAATCATTTAGAAATAGCAACATTTTAGTATTTAAGAGTCTCATGAATAAGTCACATACTCATTGATCAATAATGATGATGTCTATTCCAAGGAACAAAGTAATGTATCATAAACATAGTATGTGATATATACAACATCTCCATGTTGCCTCTAGGGCATATCACTAACAATAACACCATACAAAAGTTGAAGGCCACGCTATAGAAGCTCCAGATACATCTCCCATAACCTTGTAATTCTTGTATGGTCGTACCAATGGTTCATCTTGTGTCAATGGAATACTAACACGCACCATCCAAAATTCTTTGCCTAGCTGAACACCCTCAATTTTCTGTGTTGGATCACAACTTACTACTGTACCAAAGGCAACATCCTTATTTTGATTTTTCGTGCTCTTTAAGAATACTTTTGTGCCAACCTAGTTCACATATAAAAGTGTGTGAATAAATAAGTACACAATGGAAACATAGTACAAACATTAATTAGACACTCATACCGTCACTGAATTGGCAGCCGACGAATTTGTAGTACCACGCTGATATTTCTGGAAAATTATATTACGTGGAATATTAGTTTGTAGTTAAATGAATTGTTAGGAAATAGGAAATAGAAATTCTTTTGGGAAGATGTGTCTTATACACTAGCAAGTACAGCTGTACTAGGTCCTGTTGACATCTTCTTATTCTAGAGCAGATAAAAAGTCACTGCAGGTTAGCTAATAATTTGAAATTTGCATATATATAACATCAATATATTGCTAAGAGATTATTTACCTGGTAATAAGATGCTTCATGATTTGAGCAATTGGAAGAAGTTTCCTGGTACACAACCTGTAATATATGCTAGTTTGATTACAACACTCTAGTCATCAATTTGATAAACTTCATAACAAAAGAAATGACACTGATCACCTTGGCTGTAGTATACTTGTTTTTGTCCAATCTTATATCATTTTGGTTTGATTTTGCCTATAATAAAATCATAAATAGTAGTCAATTTGTGCAAAGTGTATGGGTTGCTAGAAATAAGTATATGAATTAACCTTATGTGCAGCAGAAACTCTATTGGCATGTAGTAATTTTTCATGATGGGCATTAACTTCCTTGCTCTTCAGTTAGATACAACAAACAATCACAATAGGTGACTTTCAGTACTATACAATGGTAACAAAATAAAATTGAATTATTGAACCATAAATCTAGTATAAATGAATTTGCATGTTATATAATGTCAAGATGTACTAAAATCTCTTTGTTCTAGAATGACACACAAGTCAGGAGATTTAAAAGCAATAGATGTAGCATTGGTATCTACAAATAATACAAACATAATGAATTGCTTTTCATCCGTGTTAAGTTATGTGCACTAGCCTTATCTTCAGTAGAATAATATTTGTAGTGTGGCTACTCAGCATTAGTAGTTTGCTCCCTCTGTAATGGAAAAGAATAACAAAATATTTTTGACACAAATCTGGTTTGAAAATCATGCCCATTCAATCATACCGATACACAATTCAATTGATCAACCATGCTAAATTCTTCACTTCGAGGGTCACTATATACTCGCTATTGATAGACAAAAGATAATGCATTAGAATTAGTTATTCAAAAAATAATTTTACAAAAAAGATTATGTTTTGTTAATGCTCCATAGAGATACATACTTTTCATTTCGAATTTGGCAGATCAGTGGAAAAGCCATCTTTAAGTGTAGACAATGGATCATCTAAACATTCCTGTGACAAGAAATCAAAATTTTAGTACAGAAAATGCTACTTACTGACTTATAAGTTTTGGACTTACTGAAATCAACAAGTGCGGTGATTTCGTCCAAAATCGGGCCTCAAAATATGTTAGAGGCTCTGGTCCAAGCTCTGTTGTTCCATCAAATGAATTTCCATCTAAACGATAATGATGATCAAAAGGAAGAAATCGACGATGACCCATAAAACAAGATTTACCACCATGCTTTAGACGTTTCGACCACGCATTTTCACCAAAGGGTGGGCATGCAAATTCCCCATGAACCATATGAGAAGCAAGCATTCCCAAGCAACACATGAAGTGGTTGAAGGAACACATGAAGTCGATCTCCAAGACTTTTAGGACCAGGAATTATTAATGACAACATCAGATAATGTTCTTTCATGCAAAACCATGGAGGTAGGTTATATATTACTAAAACAACTGGCCAACAACTGTACTTAGAACTCAACATTCCATACGGATTAAACCCATCGGTAGCCAAGCTGATGAGGACATCCCCATTACATACACATCTTCCACTCCAAGCAAGCATGAGAATGTCCAAGAACCTGTGGGCCCAATGACGAGGGCAAGAGCCAAGCTTTTAAATAAACAGGTGTTTTTGTTTCTTAAAGAGTTTCCTTTAATTGATAATGAACTTGGGATACTACCTCATGCTAGTATTTTATGTATTCTTAGGTATGACTCCTGTGAAGACTTGGGAGAGCTAAAGGGAGGAGCCCAAGGACTTAAACTACAAGTTTTGGAGAAGATTATTCAGCCAAATTCGTACCTCCCACAAGCACAATTGGATTCAAACTCGGATTCAACTCAGAATTCAATTCAGACTCGGTTTCGGACAGCCTGACAGGCAGTCACTAAAAAGGTCATAACTTTCACAAACGGAGTCCGATTCAGGAGTTCTTGTACTCGTTGGAAAGATAATTTCAAGGGCTACGCAATGGATCTGGCCCCAGCATCAAATTCATCTCAGATCAAAAGTTATGACCGAAACAATGTGACGGCTGTAAAATCTAGTTTCCTTTTTGAGAGAGTTCGTATCTAAAACTATATAGGGTTGAGTTGTACTAGGTTTGTGGACTCTATGGACGTCCCAAGGTCCTATATAAGCCATGTATTGGCAGCCTAAGGGCTCAGACCACCTTTGAGAATAATCAATCTATTGAACTTTGTTCGAGTTTATCATTGTTGCTGAAATTCCGTGAGGGAATTAGGAGTGTTCTTCAATCAAGATCGTTCAGCCTTTCCGCTGGGAATTGGGTGCACGATAGATCTTCGCTTGGTGGTCGGCGAAATCGACGCGAGTGTGTTTTGGCGGATTAAAGAGTGTTCGTCCCTTGCATTGGCATTGGAGGATCATTACGATTCATCAAGACTCCTGCGAGTATCCATCCTCGCCGAGAAGATCGGGCGACCCCGTATCATCTGGTATCAGAGCGCGGTTTACTCGGTAGGATCTTATCCCTTTACTTTTAGATTGATTTATTTCTGTCCTATAGTCCATTAAACCGAAAATTGCAACAACAAAAATCCAAACCCTAGTTTCGCATCTGTTATTTTCGTGAGTTTTATTAAGTTTTGATCCATTAGAAATTTTGTTTACGTGCTGATCTCAGTGTCCTTTTGCGTTGCTTAATCGTTGCTATTTTGAACCCTTGAAAATCCGCTAGTTGATCTTTCAATTAGCATCCAAAAAAAAGTAGATTCAATTTACTTTTTTGAAACCTTGTTCTTGCTGTCCACATAAGATCTTTGTGCATCTTGAAAGAATATCACATCCGAATATATCTGGGTTTCCTTTTTCTTGATTGATTTGGCCACAACAATCTTAGCTGAACATATTCAGATCTTCACTTAAATCCTTTGAACCTTGAGACTAGTCTTTGATAATTGCTTTAGGGCTGTTCTAGAATTATCTACACATTGCTGAACAACTTTGGACTTACGAACAATTAAACCTAGTTCGGCCTTGAGTATAAAAAAAAGAGAGCCAAAAAAAGAAGGCAGCTAATTGAAAAAGAGAGCCACGGCAGAGCCAAAAAAAACAAAGAAAGAAAGAAAGAAAGAAAAAGAAAGCAAGAAAAGAAAGCATTGGCCGAATTTGGGTGAGTTAATCTTAGTCCATAAATTCAGATTGTGTATTTAATTTCTTTGGACAATCTTGTGCCCTCAAATTCATATTATTGCAATTGGCTAGCGTCTCTCCTAATACTTGGTGCAAAACGAGCTAATATTCCCGATTGTTTCCTTTAGCTCATTCCTTTTGTTTGCATTGAGTCACATTGATCATTGCGTGTGCGTTCATATACTTCACTTATATCATTTGGATCGGCACATAGGCAATACTTTCTAGCTTGGATTATTACTTAATTTTACAATATCGTGAAATTCAGATTGTGTAGGATAAATACTTCCTAACCAAACTCCACAAAATATCCTTTGTCGTGCAATTGTGAGTCACTTTTAAATCCGCTTGATCATCACTTGCTATTGTAGCCACCACCAAGTGTAAGTTTCTTTTTGGCCTCAATTCACTTCGGAAAGGTAAGAACTTTACTTGGGAGAGGAAAGAGTGAGATTGAGTGAATTCCACATATCATACATATCTTGGTGTTGTTTCGTGTTTCTTTGCGTAATCTAACCATGTCAGCCGGAGATGATAATATGGACGAGGAGCATGATTTGAATGTGCCGGTGACTCGACTCCACTTCCAAGCCTTGAGGGGAACTTTGCGCAATGAGATCGCCGCCACTACTGACATCTTGGAAGGGCAATTCAAGGAGCAGATCAACAACTCTGTGCAAGATATGCGCATTGAGATGAACCAGCAAATGATTGTACTACGTACAAACATTGTTAATGATATTGTCTTGCGCGCCGTCCACAACAAGACGAAGGAAGCGTTCATTGTGGGGGAGCCATTCCTCCACGAGATGAGGGAGCAACCGCTCCTCGAGGTGGCCAAGAAGCTCAACAAAGGCGAGATCGCGTGATGGCAAATACCATTCGCCCACCCCTACCTGGGAGAGGTGAAGGGGGTGGCTTCCATGGTCGAGGAGGGCCATGGACATGGAGGCCGTGGTGGGAGAGCAATACACCGGCGACGATGACTTTCTGCACTACGACGATGGCTACCACCGTCGTGTCGTTCTGGCGATGAGCGACCAAATGAGGAGAAATTTGGTAAGCTTAAATTTACAATGCCATCATTCTCAGGTACACATGAGCCCGAAGAATACCTCACTTGGGAGCTCAAGGTGGACAAGGTGTTCCGTTTGCACAATTATTCTGAGGAGAAGAAAATTCACATGGCGGCACTTGAATTCGTTGATTATGCGTTGATTTGGTGGGAACAAGTGCAAAATCAAAGGAGAGAGAACAATGAACCACCCATTACTACATGGGAGGAGATGAAGTACCACATGAGAGCAAGGTTTGTTCCTAAACATTATAAACGTGATTTATTTGACAAATTGCAGCAGATGAAGCAAGGCACCTTCACGGTAGAGGAATACTATAAAGAGATGGAAATGGCCATGATTCGAGCTAATGTTTATGAGCAAGAAGAGCAAACAATGGCACGATTTCTTGCTGGTTTACACCCTCCTATCAAGCGCATCACTGAATTTCAGCCTTACAACAACATGGTGGAGTTGGTACATCAAGCAACCAAGGCTGAAAGACAAGTGCGACAAGATATGCGGGCAACAAGAACATCATCCTTCATGCCTCGAACAGCACCTACAGGAGGTAAATCCACATCTCATTCCAATTCATTTAAAACTAATCCCTCTAGTGGAAGTTTTGCTCCTAGTACACGTGCTGCCCCAAGTACAAAGAATGCCACTCCTTCCTTCTCAAAGAAAGGACCAAACCCTTCTTCATCATCTTCTATTGGTTCTACGGCCAAGAGTAGCTCCATCCAATGCTTCAAGTGTCTTGGTCGCGGACATATGCAAAAGGATTGTCCAAATAACAAGGTAATGTTAATAACTGAGAATGGAGACTATGATTCTACTAGTGATGAAGATAGAGAATGCCTAGCTGATTTCGAGGCAAATGAGGATGGCCATGGGGGAGAAAGAGGCGAGGACATGCTTGGGGATGGGTATTGTGACCCCGAGTCCGGTCCTATCCTTGTGTGCACTCCTTCGGTATTGAGCGTTCAAGCCAAATCCAACCATGAACAGCGCTGCAACCTCTTCCAAACAAGAGCTCAGGTAAGCAAAGATGGTAAGTGTTGCAAGGTTATTATTGATGGAGGTAGTTGTCATAACCTAGCTAGTAAAGAACTTTGCAACAAACTTGGATTGAAGTATAAGAAACATCCACATCCATATCAAATTCAATGGTTGAATAATGATGGTTCTATGAATGTTGGATACACTGTTGATGTTACCTTTCAGATTGGAAATTACCAAGATACAGTAGAATGTGATGTGGTCTCTATGGATGTTTGTCATTTACTTTTGGGGAGGCCATGGCAATATGATAGGTCTGTGAATCATGATGGTAGAACAAATCAATATAAATTCATGTGGAATAGCAAAGAAATAATATTACGGCCTATGACCCCTTCTCAAATTGTCATTGAAAATGCTCAAAAGAAAGAAGTGCAAATAGGGGGTGAGAGAGGGAAGGAACAAAAGAATGAAATTCCACATAAGGCGAGCGCGAGAGAAAAATTGAAATTGAGTGGGAAAGCTAATATTGAGGAGAGAAAAAGTTAGTGATGATGGCAACAAAATCTGAGTTGAGGGAGATGAGAGAAGACCCCACTATGTTTCACTTTGTGTTGCTATATAAAGAAGCTTTGATGACTACTAATGACTTAACCTCTCTTCCTAGTGTTGTCTCCCAAGTTTTGCAGGCTTATGGCGACGTGTTTCCGGAGGATGTACCTGCTGGACTACCACCCATTCGAGGTATTGAGCATCAGATTGACTTGGTTCCAGGAGCCCCTCTTCCAAACCGTCCGCCCTACCGCACCAACCCCGAGGAGACAAAGGAGATTCAGCGGCAAGTGCAAGCACTTTTGGACAAAGGGTACGTACGTGAGAGTCTTAGCCCTTGTGCCGTTCCTGTTATTCTTGTTCCTAAGAAAGATGGTACCTGGCGAATGTGCGTAGACTGTAGAGCTATAAACAACATAACTGTTCGCTATCGTCATCCTATTCCTAGACTAGATGATATGCTTGATGAATTAAGTGGTTCTACTATTTTTTCTAAGATTGACTTGCGTAGTGGATACCATCAAATAAGAATGAAACAGGGAGATGAATGGAAAACTGCTTTTAAAACGAAGTTTGGCTTGTATGAATGGTTAGTGATGCCTTTTGGGTTGTCCAATGCTCCTAGTACTTTCATGCGCCTAATGAACCATGTTTTAAGATATTTTATTGGAAAATTTGTGGTAGTTTATTTTGATGATATCTTGATATATAGCCGCTCTTTGGATGATCATGTTGAACACATCAAACAAGTGTTAGAGGTGCTTAGGCGAGAACAATTGTATGCTAATCTTGAGAAGTGTTCCTTTTGCACTAGTAAGGTTGTGTTCCTAGGCTATGTTGTTTCAGCTCATGGCATTGAAGTAGATGAATCTAAAATTGAAACTATTCAAATTGGCTTACACTGTGAATGTTAGTCAAATTCGTAGCTTCCATGGACTTGCTAGCTTTTATCGACGATTTGTGAAAAACTTTAGCACCATTGCTGCCCCATTAAATGAATTAACTAAAAGGAGTCACTTTTGAGTGGGGAGAAAAACAAGACAAAGCTTTTCTGAGTTGAAGAAATGTTTGATGAAGCACCATTGCTTGTTTTACCTGATTTCACCAAAACCTTTGAGATTGAATGTGATGCTAGTGGAATAGGTATTGGTGGTGTTTTGATGCAAGAAAGAAAACCTGTTGCATATTTCAGTGAGAAACTTCATGGTGCACAATTGAATTATCCAGTTTATGATAAAGAATTATATGCTCTTGTGCGTGTGCTAGAAATTTGGCAACATTATCTTTGGCCTAAGGAATTTATCATACATTCTGATCATGAAGCTTTGAAATATTTGAAGGGCCAAGCAAAATTGAATCGTAGACATGCTAAGTGGGTAGAATTCATTGAAACTTTTCCTTACATTGTCAAATACAAGAAAGGTAAAGAAAATGTGGTAGCTGATGCATTGTCTAGAAAACATGTGCTTTTCACTCAATTGGAAGTAAAAGTTCCAGGATTAGAAAGCTTGAAAGAGTTATATGCTTCCGATCATGACTTTTCAACACCGTATTATAATTGTAAAGATGGCAAAGGGTGGGATAAGTTTCATGTTCATGATGGTTTTCTCTTTCGCATGAACAAGCTATGCGTTCCAGAATCGTCCGTGCGTTTGCTACTATTGCAGGAGTCTCATGCAGGAGGACTTATGGGACATTTTGGAAGAGAGAAGACGTACATGATGTTAAGCGATCACTTCTATTGGCCGAAGATGAGGCGAGATGTCGAGAGGTATGTTCAACGATGCATCACGTGCCATAAGGCGAAGTCGAAACTCAATCCACATGGTTTGTATACTCCACTTCCAGTTCCTAGTGCTCCTTGGGAAGACATTAGCATGGATTTTGTGTTGGGATTGCCTAGAACTAAGAGGGGAGGGATTCATTTTTGTTGTTGTGGATAGATTTTCTAAAATGGCACATTTCATTCCACTGTCATAAGAGCGATGATGCGTCGCACGTAGCTGACCTATTTTTCGGGAGATTGTGAGATTGCATGGTATGCCCAGGACTATTGTTTCAGATCGCGATGTCAAGTTTATGAGCTACTTTTGGAAGACTTTGTGGGCCAAGCTTGGGACAAAGTTGTTGTTTTCAACAACCTGCCACCCACAAACAGATGGACAAACGGAGGTGGTGAATCGGACACTCTCAATGATGCTACGGACAATGATCAAAAAGAATTTGAAAGAGTGGGAAGATTGTCTACCACATGTTGAATTTGCATATAATAGGGCAGTGCATTCTACAACTCAACTATGCCCATTTGAGGTGGTGTATGGTTTCAAACCAATCACGCCACTTGATTTAATGCCACTTCCCTTACAAGAACGTACTAATATGGAGGCTTCGAAGCGTGCTGATTTTGTGAAGAAGCTCCATGAAAAGACTAAAGAGGTCATTGAAAAGAAGGTACGTGATTATGCTTCTAAGGCTAACAAATCTCGCAAGAAAATGCTTTTTGAACCAGGTGACTTAGTGTGGGTCCACCTTCGCAAAGACCGCTTTCCGGAGAAGCGAAAATACAAATTAATGCCCGTGGTGATGGTCCTTTTAAAGTACTTGCAAAGATCAATGATAATGCATACAAGATAGAGCTTCCAGAGATGACTATGGGGTGAGCACTACTTTTAATGTTGCTGATTTATCACCATTCTTTGGGCAAGAAGACATAGAGTCGAGGACGACTCCTTTTCAAGAGGGGGAGGATGATGAGGACATCCCCATTACATACACATCTTCCACTCCAAGCAAGCATGAGAATGTCCAAGAACCTGTGGGCCCAATGACGAGGGCAAGAGCCAAGCTTTTAAATAAACAGGTGTTTTTGTTTCTTAAAGAGTTTCCTTTAATTGATAATGAACTTGGGATACTACCTCATGCTAGTATTTTATGTATTCTTAGGTATGACTCCTGTGAAGACTTGGGAGAGCTAAAGGGAGGAGCCCAAGGACTTAAACTACAAGTTTTGGAGAAGATTATTCAGCCAAATTCGTACCTCCCACAAGCACAATTGGATTCAAACTCGGATTCAACTCAGAATTCAATTCGGACTCGGTTTCGGACAGCCTGATAGGCAGTCACTAAAAAGGTCATAACTTTCACAAACGGAGTCCGATTCAGGAGTTCTTGTACTCGTTGGAAAGATAATTTCAAGGGCTACGCAATGGATCTAGCCCCAGCATCAAATTCATCTCGGATCAAAAGTTATGACTAAAACAATGTGACAGCTGTAAAATCTAGTTTCCTTTTTGAGAGAGTTCGTATCTAAAACTATATAGGGTTGAGTTGTACTAGGTTTGTGGACTCTATGGACGTCCCAAGGTCCTATATAAGCCATGTATTGGCAGCCTAAGGGCTCAGACCACCTTTGAGAATAATCAATCTATTGAACTTTGTTCGAGTTTATCATTGTTGCTGAAATTCCGTGAGGGAATTAGGAGTGTTCTTCAATCAAGATCGTTCAGCCTTTCCGCTGGGAATTGGGTGCACGATAGATCTTCGCTTGGTGGTCGGCGAAATCGACGCGAGTGTGTTTTGGCGGATTAAAGAGTGTTCGTCCCTTGCATTGGCATTGGAGGATCATTGCGATTCATCAAGACTCCTGCGAGTATCCATCCTACGTCGAGAAGATCGGGCGACCCCGTATCACAAGCCAAACCGAATATTACGAGAATCTGATGCAATGCATGGAAACTTTTCATTAACTGTCTCCCATACTCGAGAATCAGCTGGATGTCGTAGCACAGCATCCTTGATGCGCTCTTCATCGTGCCATCTTAGGAGAGATGCTGTTTCTTTGCACACAAACAGTCTTTTCAACCTCTTTTTAATAGGAAAGTATCGTAATACTTTATTGGGGCTTGCTTTCCTTCTTTGTTAGTTTTGTTTCAGGTTCCTTACCTTTCCACCTAGAAGCCTTACAGGTTGAGCAAAAATCATCATCTGCCTTGTCTTTCCAAAATAGCTGACAGTTATTTGGACAAGCATGAATATTTTCATATCCCAGACCAAATTTTGAAATAATTTTCCTAGCCTCATAAAAGTTTTTTGGCAATTCCTTTTCGTTTGGAATAGCCATATGCAGAATATCAAGCAGATCACCAAGTGATTTTGAGAGACCATGTGGAGATAACCCTAGTTGTGTGATGAGTAATTGACGTGTGTCCTAAAAAGTCTGAGTTTGTTCTGGGCATTTTTGTGCTAATTACCGATACAAATATTTGATTATATCATTTTGTGCGGTGCTATGTAATGCGTTTTCTTATCGGTGATGACTGCAGGACTTTGAGACGGTGTCGTGGCGAAACACGGGTGACCGGACTAGGCACAGGCGGTGCTGAGGTCAGAGCGGTCGGGATGTGTCGAAGACGACGAGAACTCGAAGTGGCTGCGAGGCGTGCGCGGCAAGATACGAGGAAACTTCCAGGAAGGTGCAGGAGGGGCATTTTGGTAAATGCACAAGGCTGCACAAACGGAAGCAGATTTTATTTGGGAATGATCCATTAAGTAGAGAGGTGGTGTGTCCTAATGGGTAAAATGGTGTGTAAACCCATTAGTGGAGAGGTGTTGTGACCTAATGGGTAGATTGATGTATAAACCCATTAGTGGAGAGGTGGTGTGACCTAATGGGTAAAGTGCTTGTAAACCCATTAGTGGAGGCTATAAATAGAGGTGCTCTCTAGGTGGAGAAGTGCACCTTGAGAGAGAGAGAAAGAGAAATGGGTATGAGTATTAGGGTTTCCTAATGCTTGTGCTCTTGGGAGAGAAATATTTTTGCAAGTTCTAGGGTTCTATTCTCTCCTTGTGTGTGTTCTTGGATGAGACATGGAAGAGTGATGTAAATACTCATGTGTTATATTAATCGTTCATCGCTCTTCGTCTCAAATATGAAGTTCTTGTGTTTTATCTCGTGCCATGTGCTTGTTTTCTTTTGAATTAATGTCCTTGTTCTATTTGCTTCTATATATATATATTTGCTTTGAACTGGGAATCGTATCAAGGGGCGTTGGCCAATTTATTCCCGAGAGCAAACACTATTACTACTCGTTCTTGATGTGGATCTATTTTCTCTTGGCTAAGGAGTCAAGTCCCTGCTCAGTTTTCATGTTTAGGCCAGTAGTGTTCTTGTATGCAGTAATCCTTTCTGCTCTGTTGGGCTGAGGTGAGGTGCTGTTTTCTTAGTTTTTGGGCAGCAACCTGTGCTACGTACAGGACAGCAACATCTTCATGTTTTTTGGTCTGTGCAGTGTCTATTCGATTGGGGTAACTTGCTGCTACTTTTCTTGCAAAGTCAAGGCTGTTTTGGCAGCAATTTGCACTCAGCTTTGGTGCAGTTAACAGCAGTTTCGGTCTGTTCTTTGGGACTGCATGCAGCAGATTTCGGTTGGGTTGTTTGGGGCAGCAAGCTGTGTTCTTCTGTGGACTGCAGCTTTTAGTTACAAAGTACTGCTTTGGGGCTGTTTTGGACAGCAGTTAGGTCCTTTTTGGACTGCTTTTTGTGCTGTTTTTCCTGTGTAAACAGCACGTTTCTTTATCAGTTTTAGCCGCAGTTTTGTGCTGTCTTTTTGGTGAGTTTTTGTGCTGCTCTTTGCTGCTGATCGGTGTGCAGATTGTGCTCAGTTTTTAGCATGTATTGATCGCTGTTTCATGCTGTTTTGCTTGCTGTTTTTGCAGTAAAGTTAATAGAAGTTTCTGCAGTTTTTCTTGTTGATTGTTCTTTTCTTTTTAATCTGCAGTTTCAGTTTTGGCTATCATTTTCCTTTTTCGGCTTTCAGTTTTAGTGAACAGCAACAAGAGATATCTTGCAGTCCAAGTTTAGTTCTCTAGTGCACAATATATATATATATTATTCTTCGGTTAGTAGTTTCATTAGTTCAGTGTCTTGTTTCCGAATTTTCTAGTGCTTCTTTTCTTTCTTCTTCATAGCCTTCGGTCTATTCTTCTCCTAGTTCGTATGAGCTCTCCTTCTTCATAGTTTTTATAACTATCGGAGAGGAAGAATTTTTGTTTGCGAATACTCGGGATAATTTTTTTTAGAAGGCACCATTCACCCCCCCCCTCTGTTGCCGTTTTCGATCCTTCAATTGGTATCAGAGCCGGTTAAATCTCGTCTATAGATCTTAACCAGTCTGCGAGCCATGGCAACAGACAGGTATTCCACCAAGCCACCTATCTTCGATGGGGTCGACTATCCCTTTTGGAAGAGTAGGATGGAGTCTTACATACAGGCTCAAGGCTATGCGATCTGGCAAAAAGTCAAAACCCGTTTTGTTGTTCCTGCCGATGAACACGTCAATGCTGGTAACATGCCAGATGTGGAGGCAAATGCTAAGGCAAGGAACAACATCTGGGTGAATATGCGGTCTGAGCAGGAGTGAATTTGATTGCATTTCTCATCTTTCGTCGGCCTATGACATCTGGGTGACTCTCGATGCATACCATGAGGGTACCACCCAGATTAAGACCGTACGACAGGACCAGTTCAAGCGAGAATACAACAAGTTTGAAATGCTCACTGGCGAGTCCCTAGATGAGTGTTTTTCGAGATTTCACAAGATTTTGAGTAACCTCCAAGCCGTCGGTCTCACATACTCCGACTCAGACAATGCTCGTCAGATGCTCTCTGCTCTTGATTTACGTATTTGGGAAATGAAGATGACCACGATTAAAGACACGACCGACCTCTCGACTCTCACTCTTGACACGTTGTACTCACACCTCAAGACTCACGAGATTGACATAGTCTCTCGAAAGTCGAAGTCGCAGTCAATGGCCCTAGTCACCGATCCCGGTTCGGCTTCTGGTCTTTCTTCTGATTTGTCGTGTGGATTCTCCCTTGCTGCTCTCTGTGACATAACTGATGATCAGTTAGAGCAGCTCGAGGATGAGCAACTAACCCTCCTAGCTCGGAAGTTTTCCCATGCTTACAAGAGGAGGAGGGACAGAAAGAGGGGAGGACCTGTCATTTGTTTCGAGTGTGGTGGCCCCAACCACATTCAGGCAAATTGCCCCAAGCTGGTGAAGGGCAAGAACGACTACGACGGTGTGAGCAAGAACGACTACATCGATAAGAACCGCAACAAGAAGCCCCCAGTTCACGCTCAAGGCAAGAAGAAGTTCCGCAACTTTGGCAAAGCTAAGAAGCTCTTCCACCGCGTCCTCACCGCCTTCGACGACATCGACTTCAGCGACGTGGAAGGGTGGAGCGACGACGACGACAAGGATGATCAAGATCCTAAGGATGGCGACGAGTTCATTGGCATGTGCTTCATGGCCAACGACAACGACGTCAGCGACAGCGAGCTCTACAGCGACTCCGATGAGGTAGGTCCCTCCTACGACCAGCTCTATGATGTATTTCTGAAGCTAGGAAAGTTTTATGCTAGATCTAGAGTTAGGGTCGTAGATCTTGAGAAGGAAGTAGAGAGATTTTCACGGTAGCATACTTCACTTATATCTGCTCCCTCCCGTGACAAATGTGATGTATGTTCTTCTTTGCTTGGAGATATGGAGAAGCTAAGAACCTCTCATGATAGTTTGATTTCTGAGCTTGATTTGCTTAAGGTGAAGAATGATAGTCTACTTGTTGAACTAGAGATGAGTAGGACTACTTCTATTTCCTCTACTGTTCAGACTACTTCTTGCACCTCATGTGAGGATAAGGACAATGCTTTTAGAGGTCTTTACACTATGCTTATTGATCTGCCTGAAACTTGTGAAAATTGTAATAACTTGAAAATGAACTTAAAAAGAGCAGATTATAAAATTGCTGAATTGCTTGCTTCTTTGCTTGAGCCAATTGTTTCATGTTTGAACTGTCCTAAATTAACTGCTGAACTTGAATCTGTTTCTAAACAATTCCAATAAATGATTGATTACAACAAGAAAATGGCTAAATATGCTTCTAAGGACCCTGTTAGCTCACCATGCAAAAATTGTGATAAACTAAAATCTGACTTGATTGTTTTGGAAGAAAAATGTGTGAAGCTAACTAAGGATTTACTAGAGAAGTCACAATCATGTTGTAATGTGTGTGCTGGTGTTGGGGAGAAGCCCAAGGGTAAGGTAGAGACGTCTAGCAACATGAGCCAACCTGCTAGTAGTAGGACTGTCCCATCAGTCATTGTGCGTCACGAAGCCATTCTTTCCTCTACTGTTGGTTCTTCTTCTGCTTCCTTACCCTCTGTTGTTCCCTCTTCTCCCTGCTCTTCTTGCACCTCTCTCTTTCGGGAGTGTCAGTATCTTATGAACACTCTCGAGAGATTTATAGGAGGCAAGAAAAGCTAAATCTTATTCTAGACCAATCTAAGATCTACAGATTTAATCAGGGTCTAGGATATGATTTATATGAGGATATGAGGAAGCATCCACCTGCCGTGCTCAGACCCATAGCACCAGGTGTGATCGAGACTGAGCCCAGGACCGAGAAAGTCCAATTCAAATCTGCGGGCTTTGTCCAAGGGATCTCTGACAGTAAGGTGGTAACACCGATTACTTCGACCTCTCAGAAGGTGAAGTTTCATTGTACCTTCTGTCAGAAGGATGGACACATGATCGAGAGATGCTTCAGGCGCGCCAGGATCGCGCAGAGAGACCGTGTTGCAGCTCTTAGGCGTATTCAGGGTCAGCCCTAGACCTTAAGTGTACCTAAGACCAACACAAAGTCCAGGTTTGCTACTGTTGATGCTTTTGGGCAGCATAGAGGACTTGGTTTTTCTGGTTCTTTTGATTTTCGTCCTCGATTTACCCTAGGTCATGATATCTGCCGTCCTAAGGATAGATCTCGTTTCCATCGAGATAGCTACCCACGGTGAGATCAGCGTGTTGTTGGTACTCCGACTCGCTCTCCCGTAGCAGTTGGACCCAATAATAGCTTCAGGTCTTCACTAAGACCATCGGCTTCTTTGAGTGACAGAGAGCGTAGGGTAGATAGAGGTCAGTCGTGTTTGATTACTTCATCTGCTCGACGTGTTATTCAATATTGGGTGCTAAAATCACTGTTGATTTACCCCAGTACTGAGACTTTACTCTATGTTTGACTCAGGTTCGCCGAGCAGGGAAGGGAAAGGTTTGGCTCGTAGACTCTGGGTGTTCACAACACATGACTGGAGATTCTCGTTGGTTTTCTTCCCTTGCCCGTGCTCCAGGTGATGAGACGATCACCTTCGGAGATGCTTCATCTGGGCGTGTCATCGCCAAAGGTACTGTGCGCATTAATGATTCTTTTGTTTTAAAAGATGTGGCCTTGGTTAGTAAGCTGCAGTATAATTTGCTTTCCGTTTCTCAGCTTACCGATGATGACTTTGAGGTGAGCTTTAAGAAAAATAATTGCAAAATTCTTGATTCTTCGGGTAGTCTGGTTTGCGGGATTTCTCGTTTTGGGAGGATCTTTCGTGTTGATTTTTCTGAGTCTTCTGGTGATCCTCTCAGGTGTTTAGTTGCTTCTGAATCCCGCGACCTTTCGTTCTGGCATAGGAGACTTGGTCATATTGGATTTGACCATTTGACCCGAGTTAGCAGCCACGACCTCATTCGTGGTCTGCCGAAGCTCAAGATGGTCAAAGATCTTGTTTGTGCTCCTTGCCGGCATGGCAAGATGGTTGCCGCTTCCCATCCCCCGGTCACAGTCACCATGACCGATGCACCAGACAGCTGCTCCACATGGACACAGTTGGACCAGTTAGAGTGCAGTCAGCAGGAGGGAAGTGGTATGTTCTTGTCGTGGTTGATGACTTCTCGAGGTATTCTTGGGTGTTTTTCTTAGCCTCGAAGGATGAGACATTTACCCATTTTCGGGGTCTTTTTAGTAGGCTTTCTGTTGAGCTCCCGGGTGCCTTACGAGCGATCCGCAGTGACAATGGCACGGAGTTCAAGAATTCCTACTTTGAGAGGTTTTGCGATGAGACAGGTGTAGAGCATCAGTTCTCTTCTCCATACGTCCCCCAGCAAAATGACGTTGTGGAGAGGAAGAACCGTACCTTAGTTGAGATGGCCAGGACGATGCTCAATGAATACTCTACACCTAGGAAGTTTTGGGCTGAGGCGATAGCCACCGCGTGTCATGTTTCAAATCGAGTTTTTCTGAGGGCACACTTGCATCGCACTTCTTATGAGTTGAGATACGGGCGAAAGCCCAGTGTATCTCATTTTCGTGTTTTTAGTTGCAAGTGTTTTATTTTGAAGTCTGAGAACCTAGATAAGTTCGAGTCACGTTCTTGTGATGGAATTTTTCTAGGTTACTCGACTTCTTCGCGGGCTTATAGGGTTTGGAACTGCGAGTCTAGCAAAATGGTAGAGACCTGCGAGGTGACCTTCGATGAAGCCAGTCCGGGGACTAGGCCCGATATCTCAGGTTCAGTAGAGCAGTCCAAGCCCATCTTTATGGATGATGAGGAGGACGACGGTGAGAGTTGTCCACCTGATCCAGTCTCTCCTCCCCTTGAGGTGCCTGCTTCTTCCTTCGCACCTCAAGGAGATCAGCCCATTCCTTCTACATCATCAGGAGCTAGTGGCTCTGTTCCTACCTCGTCAGCTCATGAGGTAGAGGCCACTACCTCTTCTCATTCCGGACCTCCCCGTCATATCCAGAAAGCTCATCCTTCAGAGCAGATAATTGGAGATCTCTTTGAGCGCGTTACACGCTCAAAGTCTGGCACATCTCACTTCTGTCTCCACTCTGCATTTGTTGCATCTTTTGAGCCCAAGGATGTTTGTCATGCTCTTTCTGATGAGTCTTGGGTCAATGCCATGCATGAAGAGTTAGAAAATTTCGAGAGAAACAAGGTCTGGTCGTTTGTCGAGCCCCCACGAGGTCACAATATTATTGGGACTAAGTGGGTGTTCAAGAACAAGCAGAGCGAGGATGGAGTGGTTGTTCGGAACAAGGCTAGACTGGTAGCTCAGGGGTTCTCCCAGGTTGAGGGTCTAGATTTCGAGGAGACCTTTGCCCCTGTAGCCAGACTTGAAGCTATTAGAATCCTGCTTGCCTTTGCAGCTTCTAAGGGTTTCAAGCTTTACCAGATGGACGTCAAGAGTGCCTTTCTCAATGGCTTTATTGAGGAAGAGGTCTACGTCTGACAGCCTCCTGGTTTCGAAAACCCCAAATACCCAAACCATGTCTTCAAGCTTTCCAAAGCTTTGTATGGACTTAAGCAAGCTCCCAGAGCTTGGTATGAGAAGCTTAAGTCCTACTTGTTAAGTCATGGTTTTGAGATGGGTAAAGTAGACAAGACCTTGTTCATTTGTCGGCATGGCACTGATCTTCTGCTCGTCCAGATTTATGTGGATGACATCATCTTTGGCGGTTCCTCACATGCTCTCGTTTCTCAGTTTTCCGATGTCATGAGCTCGGAGTTTGAGATGAGCATGATGGGCGAGTTGAGCTTCTTTCTTGGCTTCGGATCAAGCGGTTCGGAGGGTACCTTCTTACATCGGGCAAGTACACTCGAGACCTCTGAAGCGCTTTGACATGAGTGATGGCAAGCCGATATCTACTCGATGGCGACAACGACTTCACTTGATCCGATGAGGATGGCGAGCGATTGATCGAAAGAGTTCGAAGCATGATCGGTTCCCTCTTGTACCTCATCGCCTCGAGACCGGACATACACTTCTCTGTGTCCGTGTGCTCGATTCGAGCTTCACCTCGCGTATCTCACGCCAAAGCGGTGAAACGCATTTTTCGGTACCTTCGAGCTACCATAGACTATGGTATCTGGTACTCTTCCTCTTCTTATCTTTCCCTTCGAGCCTACTCCGATGCAGACTTCGCTGGCTGTAGGATAGATAGGAAGAGTACTTCTGGTACCTGCCAATTCATTGGCACTTCTCTTGTTTCTTGGTCTTCTAGGAAGCAGTCCGGTGTTGCACAGTCCACCGCAGAGGCCGAGTACGTTGTGCGCCGCCTTGATTCTTTCGCAGCCAGATACTCTGGATGGCTTCGACCCTACGGGACTTTGGGTTAGTTATAGATAGTGTTCCACTCTTTTGTGATAACACTTCTGCTATTAACATTGCTAAAAACCCAGTGCAGCACTCTCGGACCAAGCACATCGATATCAGATATCATTTTCTTAGAGACCATGTGGAGAAGGGTGATATCGTGCTTCAGTTTGTGGAGAGTGACCACCAGTTGGCTGATATCTTTACCAAGCTTTTGGATAGCTCTAGGTTTTCAGCTCTGCGGGGAGAGCTTGGGGTGGTTTGTCCTTATGGACTGTTGTGAGGGGGAGCTTTATGCTTTACTGCTTTTATTTTATTGATTATGCTCTTACTCCTTTCTGTTGCATAGCATTCGGGGTGCATTGGGGTTAGTCCTTCTAGCATAGGTTAGAGTGTTCTTTTTGTCTAGCGCTCAGTCTCCTTCCTCTCATCTTGTGACACTAGGATGCTGCTTATTAGCTGTCTCTCTTCTCACTAGGTTGAGTTCACTCACTTCTTATAGGTCTAACGAGGGTTGGGCCACCCTTGGGTAGACAGGGAAAGTGTTTACTCCCTAGTGTGTTAGAAGACCAGCTGATAGCTCTAGAGTCTCATGGGGTAGATGAGAGTCAGTCTGAGCCATAGTATCCTCTACATCTTAACTATGCTTTAAGGACTACTCGTTTGGATTTTCTTTGCCAGCTTCTCGTTTTATTGTTTTGGTTTAGGGGGAGTTCATTTGGGAGCTTCTAGATATTAATTTTGACATAACTCAACTTGAACTGAAAGTACATCTCATGTTGAGGGGGAGCTGGATTTTATTGCATTTCAGTTTGCATTGTAATATAACTACATGGAGCCTTGATTATTATCCAATTATGATTTGTTTACAATGCATTACATCTTGCCATGATCTGTGCTTAATTGCTAGATTTATCATGACTATATATGTATAGTCTAGTCTTTGCCATGATAAGTTAATTAAAATGCTTAACTTGAATTAAATCTTGTCTTGGTTAGCTCTTGATAATAGTCTATCTTTAGTTCTCCATTTATAATTCATGCCATGTCAAATAAGCTACGTTGAGTCTTGAATCTCTATTGAGTTTTAGATTGAGCTATGTTCTTTTATGAAGTATGAATTATCATTACTTCCTTGGTCTAAGATCTAAATGCAACAAAAGCAAAGTGATCTCTTTTTGTGTGAAAAAACTGATCTCACCAATTCACTCTCATGAGACGGCTTGTCATTGCACTAGGCATGAACTCAAGGGGAGTTTTGGTTGACCAAGATCATCTTCTTAAGCTTCTCGCTTGGAGTGATCGCATAAGGCTTGAGATCTAGCACATGGCTAAGAAATTAAAATTTGTAAAAATGGTTAAAGCTTAGGAGGCAGTTGTGGATGGCTCCTAGTCCAGGACTTGCTTTGCTAAGATAAAACCAAATATGATTTTCAGCGAAAGTCATTTGTGCTAAATTTGCTTATTCACAAAAAGACCAAGTACTTAAAAAAATGAACTTGTAGCTCTCTAAACCGGCTCAATATTAGCTTCTTGATTTCACTTAGATTATTTGACATGGCTTGCATCATCCTTGGATACCTTTAGCTAGACTAAAATCATGTTTAACTTGACATGCTAAGAAATTGGATAAATTTTTCAGATTATGATTTATTTGGTTTAGCTAGCCTATACATGAATCGTCATGATCTTAATAGCATTATTATGAATTATGGCTTGGTGTAATATTCAAAAAATCATTATGGATAATCTTCATGGCTCCGAATGCTTAAAATAAAGAACACACAAGTCATTTCATTCTCTCATGCATTTTGATGAATTTATTACCAAAAGGGGAGAAGTTTGGAGAAAAAGACTTCTGGAGTGTTGCAGAAAAATTTGCTCTTTCTTTTTCTGCTCCAGTTTTCTCTTTTATCGACATGGTCTTAGTTTCCTTGATTTTCTTTTAGACCATGTTTGACTTTCAAACTCAACTTTATATGCCTTTTCTATGTTTATCAATATACTCATCAAGGGGGAGATTGAGAGACCATGTTGAGATAACCCTAGTTGTGTGATGAGTAATTGACGCGTGTCCTAAAAAGTCTGAGTTTGTTCTGGGCATTTTTGTGCTAATTACCGATGCAAATATTTGATTATATCATTTTGTGCGGTGCTATGTAATGCGTTTTCTTGTCGGTGATGACTGCAGGACTTTGAGACGGTGTCGTGGCGAGACATGGGTGACCGGACTAGGCACAGGCGGTGCTGAGGTCAGAGCGGTCGGGATGTGTCGAAGACGACGAGGACTCGAAGTGGCTGCGAGGCGTGCGCGGCAAGACACGAGGAAGCTTCTAGGAAGGTGCAGGAGGGGCATTTTGGTAAATGCACAAGGCTGCACAAACGGAAGCGGATTTTATTTGGGAATGATCCATTAAGTAGAGAGGTGGTGTGTCCTAATGGGTAAAATGGTGTGTAAACCCATTAGTGGAGAGGTGTTGTGACCTAATGGGTAGATTGATGTATAAACCCATTAGTGGAGAGGTGGTGTGACCTAATGGGTAAAGTGCTTGTAAACCTATTAGTGGAGGCTATAAATAGAGGTGCTCTCTAGGTGAAGTGCACCTTGAGAGAGAGAAAGAGAAATGGGTATGAGTATTAGGGTTTCCTAATGCTTGTGCTCTTGGGAGAGAAATATTTTTGCAAGTTCTAGGGTTCTATTCTCTCCTTGTGTGTGTTCTTGGATGAGACATGGAAGAGTGATGTAAATACTCATGTGTTATATTAATCGTTCATCGCTCTTCGTCTCAAATATGAAGTTCTTGTGTTTTATCTCGTGCCATGTGCTTGTTTTCTTTTGAATTAATGTCCTTGTTCTATTTGCTTCTATATATATATATTTGCTTTGAACTGGGAATCGTATCAAGGGGCGTTGGCCAATTTATTCCCGAGAGCAAACACTATTACTACTCGTTCTTGATGTGGATCTATTTTCTCTTGGCTAAGGAGTCAAGTCCCTGCTCAGTTTTCATGTTTAGGCCAGTAGTGTTCTTGTATGCAGTAATCCTTTCTGCTCTGTTGGGCTGAGGTGAGGTGCTGTTTTCTTAGTTTTTGGGCAGCAACCTGTGCTACGTACAGGACAGCAACATCTTCATGTTTTTTGGTCTGTGCAGTGTCTATTCGATTGGGGTAACTTGCTGCTACTTTTCTTGCAAATTCAAGGCTGTTTTGGCAGCAATTTGCACTCAGCTTTGGTGCAGTTAACAGCAGTTTCGGTCTGTTCTTTGGGACTGCATGCAGCAGATTTCGGTTGGGTTGTTTGGGGCAGTAAGCTGTGTTCTTCTGTGGACTGCAGCTTTTAGTTACAAAGTACTGCTTTGGGGCTGTTTTGGACAGCAGTTAGGTCCTTTTTGGACTGCTTTTTGTGCTGTTTTTCCTGTGTAAACAGCACGTTTCTTTATCAGTTTTAGCAGCAGTTTTGTGCTGTCTTTTTGGTGAGTTTTTGTGCTGCTCTTTGCTGCTGATCGGTGTGCAGATTGTGCTCAGTTTTTAGCATGTATTGATCGCTGTTTCATGCTGTTTTGCTTGCTGTTTTTGCAGTAAAGTTAATAGAAGTTTCTGTAGTTTTTCTTGTTGATTGTTCTTTTCTTTTTAATCTGCAGTTTCAGTTTTGGCTATCATTTTCCTTTTTTGGCTTTCAGTTTTAGTGAACAGCAACAAGAGATATCTTGTAGTCCAAGTTTAGTTCTCTAGTGCACAATATATATATATTATTCTTCGGTCAGTAGTTTCATTAGTTCAGTGTCTTGTTTTCCGAATTTTCTAGTGCTTCATTTCTTTCTTCTTCATAGCCTTCAGTCTATTCTTCTCCTAGTTCGTATGAGCTCTCCTTCTTCATAGTTTTTATAACTATCGGAGAGGAAGAATTTTTGTGTGCGAATACTCGGGATAAATTTTTTTAGAAGGCACCATTCACCCCCCCCTCTGTTGCCGTTTCCGATCCTTCAGATTTATCTGACCATTTGTTCATAGATTTTATATTAAACAAAATCACAAGAAAAGTTAGTAGTGATAATTCACATCCTGTCCATAAAGGCTTCTTTGAATCTTCAATCAATTTATAAAACTCTTGTGCTTCTAAATTTGGTCCATTGACAGGTGGATTCTGAAATTCCGTGGCATCAGTCATTGGTATGTCATCATACATATGCTCAAATGCATCATGAATCAATTGCTGCATGTTGGCATGCCTTTCTTCATTCTGAGATTGTGGTTGCTGATCAACATTGTGCTGCACTGAACTATTAGCGTGAAAATCCCATTCTTCATAATTCTTAAGTATCCCATTGCATATCAAATGTCCATAGATCTCATCCCTTGATAATAGAGTAGTATGCACACATGTATGACATGGACAGTATATCTTGGCATCATGTGCCTTATCTTTAAATGCAAATTCAACAAATCCTTCTACACCAGCTAAGTACCGACTGGAATCTTTAGGATAGCGCAAAAGAAGCTTGATGATATTCAAATCCATTGTGAAACTATAAAAAGATATTGTTAATTCTGCTATAAATAAATAGCAACGTAGGTTCTTTTTTTTGGTTATCAGAAAGATTGCATAAGAACATTATTATGACTATTTAGATGTCTTCTAGTTTTAAGTACAAGGTTGAAGCCTAAAGATAAATACCCTAATAAACACAAACATGACAAGCACCCAACTAAGTAGAATGGAATTCAAGAGAAGGGGTCACTAGTTAGGACTGACTCTAATAAACACAAACATGAGGAGATAAAATGGGGCTCTAATAAGCTCATAAACAGGACAAATCAGAACATGCTATTTTACATAGACCTAAACATTTTCAGTGCTGCCACAATCTGCCAACCGATCATTGTGGTAGAAATCCTCACCCAAGGGTATCAATAAACATGTTCGACAGCACTCACAGCAGGTCAGCAGGACGATAGCAACGAAATCCTCATACTAGTAGACTACAACTACACAGAATAAGCTAAGTTTTTCTATGGTGATTGCAAACAGCTAGATCCAGTCATCCAGAAAGTAGGGCATATTGCTACCAATAATCATAAATAGCAAATTAGCAATCACTTTCTTTCAGGGAGTCATCTCATTAGGCATTACCTTGGAGGGCGACGATGCGGTCTTGGGGACGGGCCGATGGCCGACAGGAGGAAGAGCGGATGGCGATTCGGTGAAGCTCCTCGCTCGTCGGAGACCGCAACGCCGGGGCAACAAAGGCGGCGGGTGGTGGCAGACTCCAAGAGGACCGGGACGACCTGCTCGCCGTGCGGGGCTGGGGCCCGGCTGCTTGGGGGCGTCGCGGCGGTCGCGGTCTTGCAGAAGAGCTCCTCCCCTCCTGCAGTCCTACGTCTTGGGCGAGCGGCGACCGCGACGGCGCAACCGGCGCAACACCGCGTCGCCTCAATCCTTGCTAATCTCTAGGGTTTCCCGACTCGAGTGACATCAGGCATCGTCAAGAAGCGGAGTGCTGAGCGGGCTGCGGGTGACGACTTGCCTCGCCTCTCGGGACAGCGGGCCGGGGGCACAAAATAACAATAATTAAATTAGTGAGGCAAAATAACACAACAAAATAACACATCTCTGTTGGTTAGTGTGGGAAGGGGGTTTGCAAGAGGTCCTGTTTTCGAGCCTTAGGAAACTTTCTTTTTTGTTGCGCGTATTTAGCAATTGGTGGCTGTAGATACGGAGCCTGGGCCCTGGAGCAGGGGACAAAAAAAAGCTAATATGGAGCCTCGGCCCTCGAGCAGGGGACAAAAAAAAAGCTAAGTAGACACGGCTGGTGGAGAAGAAAAGAAAAAAAAAGTTAAGGTAGAAGACATCCTGGTGCAGTGGCGCACGAAAACAATGCTGAAGACACGGATGATGTGCATTCCAACGCTTGGCATATGTTGTTGCTCTGTTGCTTGCAACGACTACATCATGTGTTGCTAGGTATCTGTTGTTGAACGAGGGTTCGTCTAGTAGTGCAAGAATATATAATAAAATCATATGCACATATTCATCTTACACTTTTGGTGGAGTTTAATATATATTTTGGATCTAAAGAATGCACTAAGATGTAAATGAATGTAAGTGTCGAATGCATATCTCTTTGATTTCACCTTTTTATCTAAATGAGACTAAGCCATATCATAATCAGTCAAACACATTAGTCTCATACAAGTATTTGTCATTATCACCAAAACCAACATAGTGGAGCTTGAATTTACACAGCGGCAGACCGATGGTAGGTAAGCAGTGGTGGCGACAAGTGAGGCTGCGGCTTGGAGGAGTGGAGTGGGCGTTGGGTGGACCAACAACAAAACAAGAGTGGCAAGTTAGGGGGCAGCAATGGATGGCAACGGTTAAGGCAGTGCCGCTACTGCTAGAGTTGGTTGGAGTGGTGCTGGCACATTGTAGGCTACAGTCATTGGCGGGGAAGAGGAGGCAGGTGTCTATGGTGATGGCTCACCAATAGGCAGCACCAGTGTCGAGGAAGGTGACCGCACAACGTCGAGGATGGTGGCTGCTAAGGTGAATACGGTTAACATACAAATAATCAAAATTATGTTTATCATTATGAATTCGTGCAAATACCGATACAAGGCAATACACGCATGTGATGACAAGGTTCCAAGAATGATTTTCTTTGTACCAATTCATGTTGAGGTATTGGTTCCAAGGACAAGAAAAATCATTAGGTCCATCTGTCAATGAATTGGGAAAGGGAGAGAGAGAGAGTATGGGATGGACAGAAGTGATAGTTTATTTAGGCAAAAGCTACAGAACACAAATTTTTGTGTGTTTGTTTGAAGACATTATTTTTTTGCTTGTTTACTTAAACACATTAAAATTTTATGCCTTTTTGCAGAAGGACGCTCTACCAATTAAAATAATATATTTGACTGATTAGAAGAGCGAAATAATCTAAAATAACTTACTTTCCCTTCTCTTTTCTTGGTTCTTTCTTCTCTCTCCCCTCGTCCTCCTCTCCGTTCCCATCTCTGCCACTGCCTCGACATCAGCACTACCCATGCCTGTCATGGCTCTATCTCCCTTGTGCGGCCCCGCACTATGTCGGAGTTGCTACTACTTGGTCTCTGTTTGCTTTGGCCACCACCACCAGCAGAACCTACAGCTTTATCGAATTCTTTGGTGGACTCAACTATCCCAGAGCTGCACCGGACAACCCCATCACCCCAAGTAGACAAATTCAACAGACAAATAGATAGTACGCCAATCCAATCACATTGAGTCTTTTTTTTGAAAAAGGATACAAATCCGCAGGCAACAAAAAGCTAGAGTCCAAGAAGAAAGATATATGGTTTTTCATCTTTTTTTGGCTTTTTAGCTTTTTGGGATTTTTTATCTTTTATTTTTTCCCTATTTCTTTGCATTGTTCATGCTGATATAACATTTTTTATTTTTTATATTTAATTACATAGAATAATCCAACAACAATTATAGTGCAAAATAAGCCTTAAACTCCGACTTATTAGCCACTTGGAACAGGCCCCTATCACAACTCAGAAGTAGAGGTAGATAAGGCTGGATTCTTTTGGGCTTATAGCTTGGTTTTTTTACGGTAACTGACTTTCAAATGGAGTGTCTTTTTAAAATGAGATCTACAAATTAATTATAGTAGACACTATCCCGACTTCATTTATATCGGCCAAAATCACATATGAGTATCACTCTCCATACTCTTCCTCGCAAAACAGTTAGAATTTAAAATTTTAAGCCAAAAGCCATCGTCCAACAAAAACCCATCCTAAATCAAGAACTCAGGAGGCCAAATTTGGCGGGAGAAAAGGGCCAGATTCTCCACCAAGAACCCACTTTTACTCCCCATTTTGGTTCAATTCTCTTAAAAGATGAAACACAAGCGATAACCAAACATAGAAAGGATGGGTGGGTTCGAATCCACTTATACTTAGGCTTTGGCTTAGGTTGCTACAATAATTAGCTTTTGAAAGGTGAGTTTTTTCAAGACGGGGTCTACAGAAAGATTGTAATAGATATTATATCGAGTTCAGCTATACCGACTAAAATCACACACTACTATTTCTCTCTACGTACTTTCTGTCGTGAATAGCCAGAATTCAGAAACCATAAACCAAAAGCCAAAGTCATAGTCCAAAAGAACCCACCCAATATCATGAACAGTGGGCAGTTAAATCTACAAAAATTAAGTAAAGAAAAAGAGAAAACCCAAACTTTTGTGTTCCAAGATCACAGCATGTTAGTTCCCAGATCTGGCGCCGATCAGGCTTCTGCGAGGCCACATTCTGCAGGAGGTTTCATGAACTCCACAATAGAAGCAAATTTGTGAGTAACAGACCACATGCGCTACCAAAAAACTAGATTTGGGATCAGAAAGTTTAGCTAGGAGAGAGAAGGAGCGTAGGAGAAAGGAAGGGGATGCCTACGAATGGTTGTATGATAGTGAGCTCCACCAACTGACAGGGTAAAACAGAATTTTTCACGTTGTCTCTTTGTGATATGCCCTAAAGATAATTATGAAGATAATTATATTATTTCTATATTTTTTATTTTTTGAATAATACATTATGTTGTCCCTTGAATAAATATTTTCATATGAATCAATAAGTATATGACTTCTTCGTAGAACTCTTTACTCATGTTTTAATGTTATTCTAAAGTATCCCTAATCTTATGTCATTATGTAGGATAATTATGATTTCCAGATCAGCACATATATGATTGATGATCGTGTTTCACGGATCATAGATATGGGGATATCAAATCAATAATATAGACACATGTCAGAGAATATAGTGTTAGATTGACCTACCATGGAATACTACGAAAATTGTTATATTCTTAAGTGTCATCAGGTTGTCTCATACATAGTATATGCAGGATCTTTAGACCTAGAATCATCACAGTTTTCTATATGTGTAATAGTTTACTTAGGAGTTATCAAACACTACTCTGTAAATAGATGATTATAAAAGTAGCTTTCGGGTTTACAATAAAATATCCGAAGGAATGTGAGCGATATCTTTGGACCCCTCAATGTGGTTGGATTAAGCAAGTGCATGACCATGCCAAATGTGGTTGAAGAGTCAATCACAACTGAGTAATCCACTACATATTCAAGTGAATAATCGAACTATCATAGGATGACACGTTTCTCGCCTTGAGTTCGATCTGATATATAAGGCGAACGGATCAATACATAAGCAATATATATGTTTATTCGATATGATCTTTATGTGTATATGGGAGTCGTTATATCCTGCTTGATGGGGACGGGGTCCCGACCTTCCAACAGGTTCTGGATAAGTTCGATTTGGTGGAGGCGCGACACAAATCGATCCGGCTTCCGAACAACACGTCCCGAACCCCGCAATCGCAGCACCACGTCTCCTCAGGTTATCAACCGTGCGCAGCCGGTTGACCTCGCCAAGAAGGCTAATCCTCGCCTGCGAATCGAAGAACACAAGCAAGAACACAATGCAATTGCAGATGTATTGATTTAGCACTCGAAAATTGGGGTCTCACAAACCGATGAACGGCGAAACTGTTCAAGACAGAATTAATCTAAGCAAAACCCAACCCTAATGGTGGGGGTGGCGGCTGTATATAAAGGAGTGAGGGGCGTGCAAAACCCCTGGATGCGCCCTAATGGGCTCCAACACGATACAAAGCCGAACGGCCCAAAATACGGTGGCGCAGCACCCTGACAGATTCTGAACATCCACTTGTTTCGATAATTCCCGTTGACTCAGAAGGAATTTTAATATGGGACCAGAGCCATTGGAAAGATCTCCTTCTTAGATTTCCATACATATGTGGAACGTCCAAAACGGAGTCCGTATGCGTCCTGGGCGTCCGTTTTACTGCAGGCTGGTCCTGAAGACCGAGGCAGACGCGAACTCGAGTTGGACTGGGCCTCCGGTTTGACTTGGACGTCCTTGCTGGTCTTCTTCGCCTCCACACACCTCTCCATGTACTTCATGACCCTCTCCAATGTTCCTAAGCAAGATAACATCATTAGGTAGCAATCTATTCTCAAAACTATAAAAAGGATCGCTTAAGAACGAGCTCACCTCTAGATTTAATTGTCGCATGCGAGCTCGGGTCATTGGACCTTGCATAACGGTTGGAGGATTAGCGGTTGCATCCGAAGGAGTGATGTCCTCATCACTGCTAGGGATCACTGCCAACTTATGGACTAAAAAGAAATTTTTGGTCTATGGCCAAATATATATGAACCTATAGGGTCACACACTTAACTGGTCAAAACGATACATGTCCGAATGATTGACTCCGAGTGAGATACGATCTCTGCTCGTATTGGATAAAGATCCAGCCTAAGGCTTTATGAGTTGGATACGATATCTGCTAATATTAAATAAGTATCTGATTGGAGGCTGTATACACACCCATTGAAAGCTTAGCCGCTATCTCTTATAACCCCTACCATGCGCGTTGGTACTAGCACACTGACCTACAATATTCCATCCCAAGATGCGTGGACCTTAGTAAAGACGCTGTTGCGACTGCGACGCTGATCGGGACGATCATGAGGAGGAGACAGTTAACCAAAGAATGATCAACTACTTTCACTACACCAACGCGCTCTTTGTTGAATCGACTGCTTCAACTCTACTTCCGTTGCACTATGCGTCTAGTGGTAATGATCTATGATCTCTTACTTGCATAGCTTCGTGGTTTACGCAATAAAAAATTTTAATTTATACTAGTGTAGCCTATCTATATCCCAATACTCTTCTCTCTCAATCGGATATTATATTTTAATGGCCCCGGTATTCACCAACAAGGAGTTATAAAAGTTTAGTATGTTTCAACGATGACATAAAAAAAGCAAACACCACAAAGTTCAGTTTACCCAAACCAATTTTGCCTTTTATTTACCAGTGGGTCCCACCTCGAGGAGAGAAGGGGTACTAAACATTGGAGAAAAAATGACTAACTTAGCACCTGATATATTTCTTAGCACTTGTAAGGGACTCCACATTACGAAATATGAATACCTGTAGGGGATCTAAAAGCATTGCTTCTTAAGGTTGCGCTATGTCATATGTTGGAACACATGCATTTAATTTCTGCGTAGTCGTAGACACGATTACATTTTCGATGTGTGTCAAAGCCTGAAGACATTATGTTTGCATGAGTCATTGCATTATTCTCTCTCCACCTCAGCCAGATCAAACATCTGACGCAGCATTGGTTTAGACATGATTGAGATGTAGCATTGTGCCTACTTTCGTGTCTAAGAAGGTGAGAAACTATCTCGTGCTCCGAGCATGCTCTAGCCATATTGTTAGCAGAAGCTTGTGAGAAAAATTTTGTTGTGTAAATACCAAATGGTCTCATAAAGGACGTTCACCTTTCGCTTAAAGAAATAGAAATGTTGAACTACCCCAAGCTACACAGGGCTTCTCCAACTCTTAAGTAAAGCTTAGATTTACGTTTGGCGTTGTAGTGGATCATGGTAATCTCGTTTGGTAAATCCGTTTTAAGATATCTCAGTGTTTAATTGGCTTTTTTTTTCTAAACTAAATTGTAAACCGAAATATTATTATTGTGCTCTAAGTACTAGAACAAGCGGAGAAGTTGTTGCATACTAGTATTATTGGTTCGAAATTTATTTTCCTTGTTTTATAGGAAGAAGGCCGGGGAGCCCGGCTTTTATTGGTAGCCAGAGCGGGTCATGTAGGCTACAGAAGTATACTTGGGAGACCAATTTTAAGGTATCTCCAGCAGTGTCACTTTAGTTGTCTTTTAACTATACCACATCAGTAAATTCCTATAGAATTCCTATAGAAGAGAGATGAGGTGAAGAAAGAGAATTTGATATCTCTTATGTAAGAGACAATCTCAGCATAGAAACCAACATAAATGGTAATAAAGTGTGAGAAGAAAATGCGATGAAAAAATTGAATATAGTTAGAGAAATTAATTTTAGAGATGAACTGTTGGAGATGTTGTTTCTAGTGTTGACTTTAGATAAGATGAAAACTTTAGAAACGATCTTAAAAGACAGACAATTGTATATGCCCTTAGAAGACAAAGATCAGAGAACAAAAGCCAAAATATATCCCTACGAAACAACTACTGGCGAACACCCAAAACTAGACAACAACCATCATAAGAGCCTGCAACTACAAACAACTACACCCAAAGAGAATCTTATGTAGGATGTGAGACCATGTAGAGTTCACCCTATATTTGTATGATGAGTATTTAACTTTGTTTGTTCTTTGTTATCAAAGTTAGTTTAACTTTGTGTCATTTATACTCTGCCAGGTGGGAGCGGTCGACTGGCCTACAGAGGTGGTTTGACCGCTGTTTGTGTGCGGTCTGACCGACCATGTAATAGCTGTCTGACTAGCCATGTAATGGCGGTCCGACTGATGGTTATCAGGTGGTCTGACTGGCATGGGTTCCATGGTCAAACTGGTCCCCTGTTACAAAGGGGTTTTAAGTCGGTTCATGACAGTCTGACTGACCATTGGTTGGCGATCAGACCAACCTCTCATGAAATTGAGTCAATTGAGCTTGTTTCGGTTGTGTTAGTAATGGTGGGAGTCCATGAAAGCGTTAGTTATGCCAGGAGACTATGAATTGTGGGAATCTTGATGTGGGTGTCAAATGATGCATGTTTGCATCGATTATGTTGATCAGAGTCAAGTGCATATCATGTGTGCTTAAGACGATTGCTTGTTCTTTGATGTGTAGGACGTCAAGTAATTGTTATGGTTCATGGCAAGACTGAGGCTACAGAAGGTCCTCGAAACAAGTGTGCGATCTTGGCAGTAAGTTATTGAGTATCACAAACTTCGTTGTGGTGGTTATTTCGAGGGGAAGCATCGTAAAGGCCAGTGGATGGTAATTGAGAAAATGGTTCCATACCGGTGGAGAGCTGGTGTACAAAACCGCGATGGTGGCCTAAGTCAATTAGGTCATGTCTTGGAGGATGGAGTATCTTATTTGGCTACTGGAGCCATATGAAAGTCACTCTTTGAAAAATGTGCAAGTGTGTAAGTGTAAAATCCATTTATGTGTAGGTTATTGAGATTCCCCACTTATAAGTGGTTATATCCACTAAGAATTGTTGGTTGTTAGGGTCAAGTGTGAGGTAAGGAGTCTCCACTATATAAGTCCTTGTGTATGTTAAGTGGTTAGGGTTTTCTTGTGTTGGAAGCTTTGTGTGTATGTTTTAGGGTTAAAGCTCTATCCTCCATGAGGGAGTGGCCCTAAAATATTTCTCTCAAAATAAAATGAATACCTAAACTTTGTCTAAGTGAGTTGTGCCCTGTATTTCTCTTTGTGCTTTTGATTTGCTTCATTTTCTTGATTGAATTTTATCTACTCTTGATTTCTCTTGATGCCAAGGATGTGTAAGAAGTACAGATATCTTTTGGGTATCAGATTCCATCCATCTATGCACTTTCTATGAAAAGTTCTTGAGATTGCCTGGTTATGCTCAAGAGAAGAGTGATTTTGGGGTTTTGATCTTGAGAGCGTTTTAGCTTGAGTTTGTATTGTGATCTATCTTGCCATGACATGTGAAAAATTATCCAAGTTCATTAAGATCTTCAAGGTCTCACAAGCAAGAGCTGATCAACGTTTCTCTCTTTTGCTGAATTCTGGTACAACCTTTCTTGTTTTAAATAAATATCGAAACTTTGGCGTTGATCTTCACGATCCATGATTAGAATAGGTTCTTGACATCCTAGAAAGGATTTGTACCAAATTTTATCCTGTTTGGATCACTGGTTTTAGAGCTAGCCATTTTCCTAGTCGTGTACCATGCTAATTTCTAATTTAGTTCAACAAGCGGTCAAACCGCTTTGACCCGAGAGGTCAGACAACCCAGACCGATCCGACCAGTGGTGCTTGTGATTAGACTGGCCGAGTGGTCCAGCCGTCCATTGACCAACGGTCACATCAGTGAGACTGATTGGCACTATGATCTTTGGTTCTTAACTTTGATAAAGCTTGTGAGTTTGTGTTTTTTGCTGCATCATATTTCTAATACCAGGGGAAAGATTTTAAGAAGTCATTCACCCCCTTCTGACTTTCCATACCCGATCCTACAAGTAGCATCAAATCTAGATTAACACTTCTTTATAAATCCTAACTAATCTTTATGCACCACAGTTAGTTGACACAAAGCAAGTGGTGAGTAATGGTTTTAGATGTGTTCCCACATATCCTAGTAACCAACAACACCAAAAAAAATCGAGGTAGAAACAAACGGATCAAGAAATCATTCAGAAAGGTCAAAAAGAGCAAAACTGGGTTTCTTCATGAACTTGCCAACCAGGTGTCTTGATAGGTGGAGATTGATTTTTAAAGGTTATCTCCATCTCTTGCACGTCCTTGGCACAACAATATCAAGAAGGGGAGACAGGAGAAAAACCAACCAAATCAAGAGCAAATCAATCAATATAAGAAAGTTTCATGAAGAGGAATAAAGATTGATATATTGCTACTTGAGAATGAAGAATTTACAAACACTCTACTTGGAGGACAAGAGAACATACCATAGCACTCAACTTCTCTTAAATCCTAATCCTAAAATCCATGAATACTTGATCTCAAAAGATGATGGTTGGATGGTTAACTACAAGTTTCCATCCCAACCCGTTAAACAGATGGGCTAGTCAGCCTCATGTAGCCCTTAGTGGATATAATCACTTAGCACATGTTGAAAAAAATTCTGATAACTCCATACACACGGGTTTTAACTCACACACTACACTTATGCATGCTTTTCAAGGCGCATAAACCCGAATCTGCTAGGTCCTTAACCTTGATCCAACTTGATCTTCTCAATTTCTCCTTGACCTAAATCGCTTTCTCAACCACCGCAGTTTTGCTCTAAGATAGTTTTTGGTATTTTCGTCAAACTACCAAAATATTATTTCTTGACCCGGTCATCTCCTTCCATTACAAGCAATCGCCATACATAACACATGTAAGTGCACCATTGGCTTACCATACGTCAGCAAGTCTCTCCTGTTCCGATTTCATTAGACCATGCCTTACATGGACCAACCACACTATATGGTCCAAACCCACCGTTCGAACTTCCTTTCAACATTTTCCGTCTTTTTCCTGCTATGCTTGAGCTCACCATGTCACTCACCATCATTGATCATTCTGGACCTCGGCCCTCCATAAGTATAGCCCCGATCCTCACTGTTGATCATGGTTGACTCCAAGCGACCCTGCATACCCGAAACAAAGAAATCATTTTTAGTGATAAATTCTTCACAACTTAACCTGCATTAGCAATAACATATCTCATGCAACCTATAAACTTCTCAAAATCATCAATTTCTGTAACCTGTCCAGAAAAATCTGTAAATTTTAAATTTTTACTTATCCAAAATAATAATGATTCATTATAACAAAACAATAGATCTTCTCATATAGACCTTAAACCATTTCGTTCGTACGTTTGGATAAGCTCACGGGGTTTACGGCTATTTTTTGCACCGCGGTTAGTTGACACAAAGCAACGGTCGCTTCAGAGAGAGTAGTACAATTGTTGGAAACTTGCAGTTGCAGTAATATATATGCTACAAGTTGATTTGTACATATCGGGTGGGTTCTCTCTTTGTTCGCTAGGTTATCATGAGCACAAAGGGATCAAGTGGATAGAGATGGCTGGAATCTAAACAACTTCGAGGAGAGAATGATAAAAGAAATGCAATTCTTTGTGGGGGTATTTGTAATGCCATGTGAAGCTTTTAGAGTGTCACTGATGTATATCTCGAATTGGTGTTCAAAGTGGTTTGCAGTTTGGATTTGAGAATATTTAAAGAAGAGTTGAAAATGCTGAAAATAGGTCCACCAGACAGCCCGGATTGCCGAGCTAGTAGCGAATGTGGTGAAAATAGGTCCACCAGACTGTTGAAAATGGGGTTTAGAAAATCCGGACAGTCCATTCTCTGTTTATTGAATACCGGCAAAGTGACAGAATGTGGCCTCTGAGCTAGTAGCGAAGGAACATTGCTCACTGATAAAGAAACGTAAACGATTAAGAGTTACTGAAATATGGTGTCCTTGATAGCTAAATTCACCGGCTGTTAACAACAGACGCACGCGAACACAGAGGGAAAGACACGAGCTTTTTCTGTTTACTTCCTTTTATAATGCAGAATAAGACTCAACGTAACATGCATACTATAAAACTCCATAACTCTAGCATTACTCAACGGAAGCACTACAAGCAGCACTAATCACAATAACTCCATAACTCTAGCGTTATACCATAAACAGACTCACTAATCATGGCGTTACATGCAATGCAAAGTAGCCGTTACATGCATGCCGTGATTCTAGCCAATGTGCACAGGGTTACCAACAATCACCCCCTAATCCCTGTGCACGTCCTTGACACCAATCAGAGCTCGTTGTTCAGTGAATTTCAGATGCCCCAATGGCTTGGTAAGTATGTCTGCGAGTTGCCCTTCTATGATGACGAAATCGACTTCAATCTTCTCTTGATCCATGCAGTCCCTGATGAAATGGAATCTTGTATCTATGTGTTTGCTCCTGTCATGGAATACTGGGTTCTTGACGATTGCAATCGCTGATTTATTGTCCATCTTCAGAGTGACAGCTCGTCGGTCTTCAATTGTCAGTTCTGCAAGAAATTGTGCCAGCCACACTCCCTGGCAGGTAGCTGATGTTGCCGCCATGTATTTTGCTTCAATGATGAGAGTGCGACGATGCGTTGCTTCTGTGAAAACCAACTCACCAGCGCCTTGCCCGGGAAGAACAATGCCCCATTGGTGCTCTAACGAGTGTCAACATCCCTGGCCATATCACTGTCGCTGTAGCCGATCAGGGATTTTCCAGTCCCTCTTGGGTAGCGGCAGCCAACGTTGATTGAGCCAGCAGCATAGCGCAGGATTTGCTACTGCCAAATGTTCCATCGTTGGCTTCTCCATGAACCTGCTAACATACCCAACTGAAAATGTGAGATCTGGGCGGGTGTTCACCAAGTACCTGAGGCTCCCGACGACACTTCGGTACTCAGTCGCGTCCACGGCCGGCGAAGTGCTCTCCCTACTTAGTTTGCACCGCTCCTCCATGGGTGTGTGGCATGGGTTGAAATCAACCATGCTTGCCTTCTTTAGTATCTGCTGAGCGTAGCCAGCTTGACTCAGTGTGATCCCCTCAGGCCCCTGCTGCACCTCAATTCCCAAGTAGAAGTGAAGCATACCGAGGTCGCTCATCTTGAATAGCTTCTTCATCTCGGCCTTCAAATTACTTATCTCTTGTGGATTGTTCCCAGTGATGAGATCATCCACGTAAACGCCCACCAGCAGTCGATTGGTGTCCCTACCCCGAGCATACATAGCGTGCTCAGAGCCACTGCGTTGAAAACCAATCGATGTCAGAGTTTTGTCCAACTTAGTGTTCCAAGCACGGGATGCCTGCCGGAGTCCGTAAAGGGCCTTGTCCAACTTTATCACCTTGTCCTCATGTCCTTTGGTGATGAATTCTGGTGGTTGTGTAACGTAGACCTCCTCTTCTAGCTCGCCATTGAGGAACGCCGATTTCACATCCATATGGTGGACTGGCCATCCCTCATGAGCAGCAAGAACAAGCATTAGCCGAACTGAGTCCAGTTGAGCCACTGGGGCGAAAACCTCATTGAAATCAACTCCGGGCTGTTGAACATATCCTTTAGCCACCAGACGTGCCTTGTGCCAAATCACCGAACTGTGGCCATCCTTCTTCACCTTGTAAACCCATTTCAGTCCAATGTGTCTGTGACCTGGCAGGAGATCCACCAATCTCTAGGTCTGATTGTCCTCAATTGCGCTCATCTCCTCCAACATGGCGTGTCTCCATGCCAGGTGCTTCTCCACTTCTGCAAGGTTTGTAGGCTCTTCAGCAACTTGAAGTAGCGGCTCATCAACCAGTTCATGCTCAGCCACTCCCGGTGCCACAGTTCGCCTAAGTAGGCTGTCGATGAGCTTGAACTTGGGCAGGTGATCATCATCGCTGTCAGCGTCAATGTGTTCATGTGCGTCGGGTGGCGGTGACACAGTCACCGGCCTCTATGGCATCGAGGGACCTGCGTCCTGCGTCACCCCTCTTGGTGTCTAATCCAGCCAAGGGGACGCAGGGCTGACCTGCGTTGGAGTGCCTGCTGATGGAGATCCTCCAGCTGGCGGTGACTGTGTCTCCGAGGCAAGCTCGATGGTGCGGTCGATGATGAAGTCCGTTGTGGGCACGGTGTCCTTGGGGAGTTGCTTGCTCTAGTCCTACCCCACTTCCTCCTGAAAGACGACGTCGCGTGTGACCAGAACATGCTCGGTGGAGGGATCATATACACAATACCCCTTCACACCAAGTTGGTAGCCGATGAACACCCCAGGAACGCTCTGATCCGTCAGCTTCAAAAGGTGTGGCTTTGTGATCTTGGCGTGCACCACACACCCAAAAGTGCGCAGGAAGTGCATGGCTGGCTTCGGACCATGCCGGGCTTTGAACGGGGTCATCCCGCTAACGCTCCTCATCGGTTCACAGTTCAACAGGAAAATAGCTGTGGTTACAGCCTCTCCCTAAAACTCTGCTAGGACATCACGCGCCTTGAGAAAAACTGTGCGCCATAGCTAGCACCGTCTGGTTCCTCCGCTCCACTACTCCGTTCTATTGCGACGAATATGGTGTCGAGAAATGCCGCTGCATGTGACGACCTGCGCAATATTCTGTGAATTCAACAGAAGTGAACTCACCCCCATTATCCATGTGGAGTACGCGCAGCTTGTGGCCGGTTTCAACTTCCACCGATGTCTGGAAGTTCTTGATTGCCGTAGGTGCTTCATCTTTTGCTCCGAGGAGGATCAGCCACATGTAGCGGCTGTGATCATCCACGAGCAGTAGAAAGTGACGCTTTTCACCATGCGTAGCTGGAGTGATTGGTCCACACAGATCCCCATGGACCAGATCAAGTGGAGCGGTGGCATAGTACTAGGTTATCGACGGAAATGGTGCCCTCCTCTGCTTGGTGGTGATGCAGCAGTCGCATAGCTGATCAACATGTTTGATTCGAGGGAGACCACGTACCATTTCACCGTCAACCATCTGCTTGAGGGCGTCGAAGCTGAGATGCCCGAAACATGCATGCCATTTCCATGCATCCTCCTTATGCCGGGCCGTCAGACACACGAGCTGGGCAAGGTTGAGCTGAAGAAGGTACAAACGACTCGGGGACCGCTTCACCCTTGCCACCAAGCACTTCCGTCTGTCCCAGATGCGAAGGAGCCCATCGTCGATCATCACCTGACAGCCGTTTTCGTCAAGTTGTCAAATGCTGATGATGTTTGTCATGAGGCGGGGGATGTAGTAGAAGCCGGTTAGTGCGCGGTGCTCGCCGTTGTTGCACGTGAAGTGCATGGTCCCACGTCCCTCACTGCCCACCACGGAGTCATCGCTGAACTTGATCATCCCGGCCACCCCCTGATCAAGATCAGAGAAAGCAGCCTTGGTGCCCGTCATGTGATTCATCGCTCCAGTGTCGAGGTACCACATGGTGTCGTCCCGCTCCTCGTTACGATCTAGCTGCGCGAACACCTTCCCTTCATTTAGATGAACCGCCTCACTGGGCTTCTTCTTAAGCGCCAACGGCAGTGTTGGTTCTTGTTCGACCTGTTGGAGCTCACACACGCGCCATGAGCAGCGCGGGCTCCTCTTCTTCAGCTTGAATGACATGAGCCTGCTCCTAGTCGCGCTTCTTCTTGCGGCAGTCATGTTCCCAATGACCCAGCCGCTTGCAGTAATGGCACTCATCCTTGGACCAGTCATGTTCTCAAACTTGGTGCGCGAACCGCCTCTTCCATGTCACCGTCGTCCGCGCCCATTCTTGGCGCTGCCTGAGGAGCCCTTGTCAGTCTGCAGCTTAAGCCACCCGACCAGGGACCCCGAGCGTCCACCACCACCAAGTTCCTCGCGATCTTCCACGATCTTGAGCCGCCCGGTTAGTTCCTCAACAGTCAGTGTCTCCAAATCGAGCATCGTCTCGATTGAGAGGGCGATCTGTGAGAACTTTGCCAGGAGGACACGAAGGAATTTTCATACCACCATCTCATTGTCATGCACATCACCGAGGGCGATCAATTGATTTTCCACCCCCATGATCCGGATCGTGAACTCGGTGACCATCTCGCTGTCGTGGAACTTGATGCCGCCGAATTCCTATCGGAGCTATTGCGCCTTCACCTTGCGGACGCGATCGCTCCTGGCATACATTGATTTGATAGTTTTCCACGTCTCCTTCGCTGAGCTCTTCACCGCAAGAGTTGACATCAGCTCGGTAGGGACGCCCTTCAGAATGGCCTCCAGCGCCATTTTGTCTTCCTGCAAATCGTACACTCCAACTTCCACCGCCTCCCACAACCCTCTGGCCTACATCTTTACCTTCATGGGTAGCGTCCAGTCGTCGTAGTTCGAGAGTGTCAGTATCGGATACGCTGCGCTTTCAACCTCTCGCATCGTCTTCTGTACCACGAGCTTGCGGCCGGCCATGCGACCACGTAGTCATTGCAGATTGAGGGGTGAAGGTGAGCACCGGCGTCGACGCAGTGGAGTTCTGGATTGATTTTGTGCAGGAGCTGACATCGTTGCCGATCATTCACTCTGATACCAGATGATAGCTAAATTCACCGGCTGTTAACAACACATGCACGCGAACACAGAGGAAAAGACACGAGCTTTTGTGCTGCAATACTGCTGCAGCATTTTCTGTTTACTTCCTTTTATAATGTAGAACAAAACTCAACGTTACATGCATGCTATAAAACTCCATAACTCTAGCATTACGCAATGGTAGCACTACAAGCAACACTAATCACCATAACTCCATAACTCTAGCGTTATGCCATAAACGGACTCACTAATCATGGCGTTACATGCAATGCAAAGCAGCCGTTACATGCATGCCGTGATTCTAGCCAACATGCACAGGGTTACCAACAGTCGTCACGGTCTAGAAATGTCGGCGTGCTTAGAAAACATAATGCTTCTTAGATCGATACTTTATTCCTGAACATTGAGCGCGACATCTGTTCTACTGTTTTCATGAGCACAACACAAAGGATAAAGCGGATAGAGATGGGTCCAGGGGCGGAGATGGGCCTCGGGCCGGTTGGGCAATGGCCCGAGGCCCAGAAAAAAATATCAGTGTAAAATTTTATCTAATATATCCTAAAAAAATATTGTATAGTAATTGGGCCCGAGGCTTATTAATCAGCCTGATACTATTCATCGCAAGAGCAGCTAGCCCAGCCCATCTTCTCCCGTGCGGCCATGCCGGCCGGCTCCCTCTTCTTCTCACGTGCCCAGCCCATTCCGCCCCTGCCGCCTACCCTAACCATGACTCGTGAGAGTGCCTCCAGCCGCATCTCCCGACGCGCCGCCCCCAGCACCCCACCGCAGCCTGTGATCCCGTGACACCGCCCCTGCCTCGGCCCACGGCGGCGCGGCACCGCCCCCCACCTCGGCGCCTCGTCGCCTCCTCTCTATGCTCTTCCTCGGCGCCTCCTCTCCGCCTCGGCCCGCAACGGCGCGGCACGGCCCCCCGCCTCGGCGCCTCCTCTCTGCCAATCTCCACCGCAGCCCCGCCTCCTCTCCACCGAGCCCGCCGGCCACCGCGACACCCCCCCCCCCCCGCCTCAGTGCCTCCTCTCGACCTCTCCGCGACTCTGCCGACGCCTCTCCACGACTCCACCGGTGCTGACCGCCCCCACAGCACTGCCACCCCCACCCCCACCCCCTGCCTCAGTGCCTCCTCTCCGCTAGCTCTCCCGGTGAGCTTCTGTGAAACAGTGAAAGTGTGAATTGTGAATTTGTGATCGACTGATTGTTCATTGTTGATTTGTTGTCATTGTGAATTGTGAATTTGTTCATTATTGAAGAATTAGAAATACTAGATTATGAGCTTCTATTAACTTGCTATTTAAATTTTTGCGATACTAGAATTAGAAATACATGATGAAGAGGACCAAGACATTGGCATCTTATTTTCCATCGCAATCCAATTCCAATCAAACTCCTGAAGCAATAGGTATGTTACATTCTTATTTTTGCTATGTTTTATCTATTTTGTCATATCGTTCAACATGGAATTCAAATTTTATTTTGATTATGTATTTATATTGTACTTTTGTTATACCTCAGTACTAATAGTATTTGATATTATTTATAGACTCATATCCTCCTTAGTTTTGGGCCTGAGGCTCCGATAAATCCTGGCTCCGCCACTGGATGGGTCGTGGTTATATAGAATCTAGGCAACTGCGAGGAAAGAATGTTATAAAAAGGAACTTGTTTCCGAGGAATATTAGTGTTGAGGAACCATCGCTGGCGACCAGTCTGATCGATTCCTCTGCTTAGAACAAGAACGAATCAACCACAGAAGACAGAATAATAGATTGAACACACAGAGAGAGATAGAGAGAACTCCTGGTCTTTCTTCATTGCTTCAATTGCATTGGGTACAAATCTAGCCATATGGCTCTCTATTTATAGGGGGGTGATGAGGTGCCCACTTCAGATAAGGACTTTTAAACCAAAAGTCCTGGTTTCTTAATACTCCCCCTTGGGTACTCATCCATCATGTTCATGCCTCGTTAAAACTCCATAAAAACCCAGTGGAAAAAATTTGGAGAAAGAGTACATGATACATGTTGTGCTGCGATGCACGAATTGCCTCATTGAAAACCTTGGTCGAGAAACTTCAGGAAAACTCGTCAAGGGAAAAAAGAGTACAATTCACCCAATTTTATTCAGCTTTCGGGACTTTATTCATTTGGGTACTTAATCTTCATGATCAAGATTCACTAACGGGCTTGAGGGAATTCTCTCCCTGAATTATGCACTTCTCTAAGTCTCATCATCCCAATACCTCGTATGCATCTTTCAAAGCTAGATGCAGGGAGTGACTTAGTGAATAAATCTACCAGATTTTCACATGACTTAGTATGCAATACCTTAATCTCGTCCATCTTCTGCAATTCATGAACATAGAAGAACTTAGGGTTGATGTGCTTTGTGAGGTGACTCTTCACATAGCCCATTTGTACCTGTGCAACGCAAGCGGCATTATCTTCATAGATAATTGTGAGGGTTTGCACAATGTTCATCCCACATGACTGCTGGATGTGGTGAACCATTCGGCGTAGCCAAGCGCATTCACGTGCGACTTCACATAGCGCTATTATTTCTGAGTTGTTCATCGAGATAGCTACAAGGCTTTGCTTAGACGATTTCTAGAAAATTACAGTTCCACCACACAGGAATACATAGCCTGTTTGTGATTTTGTGGTATGCGGGTCAGACATGTACCCAGCATTTGCATAGCTAATTAAGTTCAGATCTTGATTCTTTCTGTAAAACAATCCAAGATCCTTGCTTCCTTGGAGATATCGGAATATGTCCTTTATGCCCTGCCAATGCCTTTTGGTGGGCTCTGCACTGTACCTTGCCAACAGGTTCACGGCAAATACAATGTCCGGTCTAGCACAGTTGGCTAAGTACATGAGTGCTCCAACTGCACTCAAGTATGGGAATTCCGGTCTCAGGACTTCCTCCCCCTCTTCCCTAGGTCAGAAAGGATCTTTTTCTTGCTGTAAAGATCTCCCGATCATCGGTACTTTTGATGGGAATGCTTTCTCAAAGCCAAACCTTTCTAGCACCTTCTGGGTATAGGTTGACTGGTGTACCAAGACTCCTTTAAGGACTTGCTCAAGCTACAGGCCTAGGCAAAACTTGGTCTTGCCCAAATCTTTCATTTCAAATTCTAACTCCAAGTAGGAGCTTGCTTCTTTTATATCTTCCATTGTCCCGATGATATTCAGATCATCTACGTATACTGAGATTATACAGAATCCATCTTGGGATTGCCATATAAACACACAAGGACAGTCTTCATTGTTCGTGTAGCCTTTCTTGCAGAGAAAGTGTCTTAAGCGATTATACCATATCCATCAATTTCATTTCTAGATTCAAGTTCACTACCATTGAGATCAAATATCTAAAGGTAATTCCACTCATGACTGGGGAGTAGGTTTCTTCATAATCAACTCCAGGACGTTGAGTGAAATCTTGTGCTACTAGCCTTGCTTTGTATCTCGCTACTTCATTTCTTTCATTCCTCTTTCGAACAAATACCCACTTGTGCCCTACAGGGTGCACATGGGGAGGTGTGCGGCATACAGCGAGCGATGCGGGCTTGGGATCAGGATTAATGATTGTGGCAATTTTCTTTACGAAGTAGATATCGACATTGGCTGTTGTCCTATTTAGGGACTCTCCCATTTGTACATAATTTATAGCTATTTCTTCATGAGTTGCTTCTTCTGGAGCTTCACCTTGCACATCGCTTTCTTGAATTACGGTGGCAAGTCCCTTCAGTTTTTCGGCTCCGATGTGTGCGCACACATCCATATCGATGGGGATATTCAGATTCGGTATGCCCTCTTCCGGAGGTGTCATACTTGTGCCAGATCTCAACTGGCTTCCCTTCTCGTTCTGGGGAACTTTGGTAATCGGCTGTGATAAGTCCTTCTTATCCTTTTTCGGCGGGCGTCCCTGGTTACTTGGGATTCGAGGAGCCGAAGTTCTCGTCCTTTTATTCTGAGGTCTCTGAACGGGATTAGGGATACCTTCAATTTTCTTTGGTATTTCAGCCCACTCCGGTGTATTACGTGCAGGCACATGCGACTTAGTCACGCTCTTCAAATCACTAAAGTGATCGGATAGTTGGTTTGCTAATGCTTGCAAGTCGATGATCTTTTAGACCCCTTTTTCAATTTCACTAGTACGCGGGTCATGTGCAGGAATTCCCGTGGCTTCCCATGTAATTTTTTGACATTTTTCATCAATGGGTTGATTTCCTCCCCCTAATGTCGGGAAATTATCCTCATCAAAAATGTAGTCAGTGAAGCGGGCAGTATGCAAATCTCCCGACATAGGTTCCAAATACTTGATTATGGATGCAGTCTCATAACCAATGTATATCTCAGTCTTACGGAGAGGGCCCATTGTAGTTCACTGTGGAGGGGGTATAGGTACATAAACCTTGCATCTAAACCTCCTGAGATGAGAAATTTTCGGTGGTGACCCTTGCGCTAGTTGCATAGGTGAATGGATGTTGTAGGCCGATGGTCTAAAGTTGATGAGATTTGCTGCATGCAGGACTACGTGTCCCCAACATGTAGCTGACAAATTACAATTCTGCAAAAGGGGTCGGACAATAAATTTAATTCTTTTGATTAAAGCCTCTGCCAAACCATTCTGGGTATGGACATGCGGTACCGAATGCTTGACTGCAATCCCCATCACCATGCAATAATCATCAAATGCCTTTGAAGTAAATTCGTCGGCATTGTCCATTCTGATGGACTTGATGCGATGATCAGAAAACACATTTCTGATGCGAATGATATGCGAGATCAATTTGGCGAAAGTATGGTTTCTTGTGGATAATAAATCTACAAATGACCACTTTAAGAAAGTATCAATGAGCACCATGAAATACCTAAATGGCCTTGATAGGGGCTGAATAGGACCGCAAATGTCTCCCTGGATGCGTTCCAGAAATGCAGGGACTTCATCCTACACCTTCAGAATAGAGGGTCTAGTAATTAATTTTCCGGTGGCACATGCAGGGCACACAAAATCTTTATGATTTGAGAAATTCTTTACATTAATATTATGTCCTTGAGAATTGTTAATTATATTTCTCATCATCCTAAGACCTGCGTGGTCTAATCTGTAATGCCAGAGACAGAATAATTCAGAGCTTCTAAATACTGTCTTCAGAATAGTGTACGCTGCAGGCGCCTTAATGTTGGTATAATATAGCCCAGTTTCTAGTGAAGAAAGTTTTTCTAATACCCTTTTGCCATTCTCATCGCGCTTCATGATGAGCAGGTATTCCTTACCATACTGTAATATCCCAAAAATTTCATTTCCCTGTTAAAGTATTTTCTGGAATTTATTGGATTTTCTTGGATTTTATTCCAAGCCTTGAATTGAGAAAATTAAATCTCCATTTTATAAAAGTCCAAAATAAAAGTATTTCATAAAGGTAAAATAAGTGCATTTAATTTTTCTAAAGTCAAATCTGTAATTATAATATTTTTTTAGGAATTTGCAAAGATTTAAAACCCTCCCTTTAAAGTCAATTTGTGTTTTTGTAAAATTCAATTATCAAAATGGGTTGAAAATATTTTTATTAAGTCCAAAATAGTTGCAGAAAGTTCTCTGAATTTTTATGGAATTTTCAAAATTTATTTGGTATTTTTCTGAGTATTTTAAAGCCCCCTAAGTATTTCTGAAAATCAAAAAGAAATTAAATCTCAAATACCCTCCAGGCTGCCAGCTGTCACCCATCGGGCTAAACCCCGCCGCCGGATTTAACCTCAGCCGTCCGATCTCTTTTAAACCCTCTCCCCGCCTTCCCTTCCTCCCTGGCCGACAAGTGTCGCGCATCGGCCGGTCACCTCCTCGCCCGTTTCAATCTCAGCAGTCCGCAGTCACTTACCGCTTCACCGCCCCCCTTCTTCCCTCCGATCGATGCGTGGCCTAATCCGCACCGTCCCCCGTTGTCGATTTAAATCTCAGCTGTCCCGCGTCACTTAAAACGCTCGATCGGCTCGGATTCAACCACTGTTGTCGGATCGGATCCTGACCGTCCCCGCTCACTTACCCCTTCGCACCGCACCCTACGGCCCCGATCTCCCCTCCTTGCCACCCGTCGCAGATCCAACCGTTGCCTTTCTCCTTTCCTTTTGGTTCTCTCTCGCTGACCAGTGGGCCCCACCTGTCGGATCCGTCTCCCCCGCGACTTTCCTTTCTTCCCCACGCGATCGCCGCCCGCTGCCGCATTTGAAACCGAAACCGAAGCTTTTAAAGCTTCGGTTTCCTTCCCAATTGATTCCCCGCGCCAATTGCAAATTGAAATTCCCCCTCCGCCGCATCCGTTTCGGGCATTATCTCCTCATTTAAGCCCCCGATCGCCATCGCATTGAACCCCCGCACCCGTTGCTCTACGGCGAGATCGTGCGCGGCCATTACCTCCCCTCCCCGCCTATAAAAAGCACACCCCGAGGACCCTCTACCCACACCGCCTCTCCCTCACCTCTCAATCGAAGCTCCGGAGCCCGCAACGCCTCCCCGTGCTCGTTTCCCTCTCCACGGCTTCATTGACACTGGTGAGCAATTCCCGCCGCCCCGAGCCTTCCCGTGCGCACATCCTTCGTCCCTTCCCCGAGCCTCGTCAACGCCGGAGCTGTTCCGTCGCCGAGGACCTTCCTCTGGCCGCCGCCTCTCTCCGCCGACTCAACGCTCCTGCCATCCTCGGGATCCGCGTCAGGTACCGATGAACTCCCCGTGCTCTCCTCTAAGTTTTAGTACCTTCGGCCAGCGCCGCTGCTCGTCGGATCGCCGGCGACCCTCGGTCCCCGTGCGCCACCGCCGGCTGGCACGCCACGTCAGCTGACCGCGCTGACGTGGTAGCCGACGTGGCTACCACACAGGCGCCACGTGTGCCCCAGGCTGCCCACGCCAGCGCCACCTCCCTCCCCTCGCGCACGACTGCCACCTCAGCATCGCCTGGTCCGTGGACCAGATCCACCGTAGACCGGACCCACCTGTCAGCCTCCATTCGATTATTAAATTCCCAGGGCTGACGTCGTGCTGACGCAACAAACCCAATTTCCCGTATAAAAATAATTTGGCCGAAAACGTAATTCAGAGCTGACGCCGTAATTCAGGTTTTCCTTTAGGAAAATAAATCTTGCTGACATCATAATTGTATTTTCAGTTTAAAAATAATTCCAAAAATTGGGAATTTTCTTTTAATTGTACTAAAATTTTTGAAGGCTATAACTTCTTCATTTAACTCCAAATTGACCCATTCAAATTTCTAAATTTTTCTAAAATCATGAACTATCCATTTCTGGCATCCTTTTTAATTTTTGAGTTTTGTTTTTGAATTTCTTTTGAATTGGTTCTTTACGTTAGATTTTGACGATTCTGGAGAGTTCGATTTCGACGACGATTTCCAGCAAGACTTCGAGCAAGACAAGTTACACCTTTAACCATGTTGACCCTTTTATTTCAAATTTATTTATATTATTTTACTGTATATGCAAGGCAAGGCGATTTACACAGAGGAACTTGGAGTGTTGTTCCGGGTCCCGACAGAAATGGTATCAGAGCAATAATGACCCTAAGACGCAACCCTAAATAGAGACCCACCTTAAGGATATATCTTGATAAAGAAAATATTTCAAACCATTTCCTCCTTTGCTTAGTCTCTTGTCAAAACTGTTTATTAACTCCTTTCCCCTCTTCAAAATTGTAGATGGAGCAACCCAACCGTGTCACCAACGGAGCCCTCGCCGGAGACCTCGCGGACTGCCTCTACAACCTCATGCGAGAGTTGGGCTCCCAACCCCGCCCCCTCTACCAAGGATACTTGGATCTTTATGGAGATCAACCGCGCTGGAGGGTCGAAGTAAGGATCTTCGCCAACTTTAGGGACCATGCATCCACCCACCCCTTCGACGCCCCCTATCCCCGGGAGACCTTCCTCGCTGGTGTTCAAGATGTGGCCCGCGAAGCCATCCGTTAGCTAAGGAACATTTACGCCTTGGATCTACAGCGCACCAACTTCCGCTACTACCCCATCAGAATCCCAGTCAACTTTGCCAGTGAGTTCGCCTCCACAGAGCACGAGAGCAATCCCCGCCTTGTCCAGAAGGTGGAATTCACCAAGGCCATGGATTCCATGTACCAGGCCACCCTGGACGAGCTACACTACACCTCGCAAAGGCTTCGTGTAGCAGAGGAAGAACTGGTCAATTACCGTGCCAACGATGAGGACTCCGCTACTTCAGAACCACCCTCGAAGAAACTTAAGCGTAGCACTAGTGTTTAGGGAACTCAATCTTAAAAACGTTATCCGCAAGCTGTAGTCATTTGTTAACAGCCGCGAGACTATTATAATAAAATAAATGAAGATTTTATTTGCTATTATTCACAGTTTCTTTGTTGTTTTTGTGTGTTCTTGTTGGTGGGATTGTTACAAGAAATCTCTCCTCTAGTTCTCTCTCTTTCCTCTAAATCTAGAAGCCTCGGCATATGGTGAACACAAGGAGGAACCTCAACGACAATGCCAACCCCGGAGCTCAGGGAAGCCAGTCTGCTCCCATTCCCCCCGCCTCTGCCGGCAGCAGGACCAGATTGGGCTCAGTTGATGGCCAACCAGAACCAGTTGATCCAGTTGTTAGCTTAGACCATCAACAATCCCGCTCCTCAAGCTCATCACCAGCCTGCCCAAGCTCCTCCCAACAGGCATTCAGAGTTCCTAAGGATCAATCCACCAACTTTTGTTGGCAGGGTCGAACCCATGGACGCCGACGACTGGCTAAGGTCGATCGGCAAGAAGCTGCATATTTTGCAGTGCACTGATCGAGAGCGAGTCCTGTTCACCTCTCATCAGCTGAATGGACCTGCGTCTCAGTGGTGGGACACCTTCACCGCTTCACATACCAACCCCCAGGCTGTGACGTGGGATGAGTTTGTGCGGAGCTTCCGCAAAGCTCACATCCCCACCGGCACCATGACTCTGAAAAAAGAAGGAGTTCAGAGCCCTGCGTCAAGGAAGCTGTACCGTCAATGAGTACGTGCAGAAGTTTAACCAGCTGGAACATTATGCGCCAGAGGATGTGGCCTCCGTTGAAGCCAAGCAGGAAAGGTTCATAGAGGGCCTAAATGATAACATATCAGTGCAACTGATATCAGGCGACTACGCTGACTTCTACCAGCTGGTCAGTAAGGCCATCCGCCAAGAGGGCAAACATGTGGAGATGGAGAACCAAAAGAGAAGGATGGCGGATCAGAGAAGCAACTCTGGAGGTTCTCACAAGGTTCGCAGCACTCCCCCGCACGCGAACAAGTTCAGACCTCAAGGCAGCAGCATCAAGACTCAGTCGGGCAAGTTCAAGCCATCACCACCGCCCACGTTCCGGGCCACCGCCAAGGCCTTCGCACCACCCGCACTCCAGCTGCCGGTGGCCAAGTTCAGAAAACTAGTCCCCCGTCGGACGGAGTGACCTGTTTCTACTGCAAGGAAAGAGGGCACTATGCCAGGGCATGCCCCAAGAAGATACAAGCAGCATTAACTCCAGGAACCTCCGGAAGTCAGAACTAGGGGCAGCAGAAGCCGTAGACTTCCATCAAGGGGAGAGTGAACCATGTGACGGCTGAAGAAGCTCAGGCTACACCGGACGTCGTGCTGAGTATGTTCCTCGTAAACTCAGTACCAGCATCAGTTCTTTTCGATTCTGGAGCTTCGCATTGTTTTGTGTCAAAAGCTTTTGTGGATAAGCATGGGTTGGGTATGATTACTCTTAGCTACCCTATGATAGTTCACTCCCCTGGAGCAGAAATGTGAGCATGGACCTTATGCCCAAAAGTGGAATTGCTCATAGATGGAACCTGATTCCTAGCCGACCTCTTGGTTTTGGAATCACAAGGGTTAGATGTCATTCTCGGAATGAACTGGTTAGTCAAGAAACAAGGCCAGATCAATTGTGCTACCAGGTCCATCACCCTCACCAATGACCAAGGCATAGAAGTGATATTCTCTTCTCAAATTCCGGAAGCAGAAGAATGTGCCCTTTATCACCTTCAAGCCTTGGAAGAAGTGCCAGTAGTGCGGGAATACCCAGATGTATTTTCCGAGGAGTTACCAGGAATGCCGCTGGATAGGGAAATCGAGTTTGTGATTGACCTAGTCCCAGGCACTGCCCCAATTTCCAAGAGACCATATCGGATGCCTGCTAACGAGTTAGCAGATTTGACGAAGTAGCTTAAGGAATTGGAAGATAAGGGATACATCCGACCAAGTTCGTCGCCTTGGTGAGCATCCGTCTTGTTTGTCAAGAAAAAGGATGAAAGTTTGAGGCTATGTGTGGATTACAGAGCACTCAATGATGTTACCATCAAGAATAAGTACCCTCTGCCCAGGATCGACGACCTGTTTGATCAGTTAAAAGGAGCCGGTATCTTCTCCTAGATTAACCAGCGGTCAGGATATCATCAGTTGAAGATCCGTGAAGAGGACATTCCCAAGACTGCATTCTCTACCCGATATGGGCATTATGAGTTCACTATCATGTCATTTGGACTAACCAATGCATCAGCCTATTTCATGAGCATGATGAACAGTGTGTTCATGAAATACTAGGACAAGTTTGTGGTGATCTTCATCGATGACATTCTCATCTACTCCAAGAATGAAGAGCACGAGCAGCATCTCAGGATAACTTTCGAGAAGCTTCGGGAATATCAGCTTTTCGACAAATTCAGTAAATGTGAATTTTGGCTTAAGGAGGTTGCTTTCCTCGGACACATCGTGACAGCCGAGGGAATTGATGTGGATCCTTCCAAGATAGAAGCAGTAATGGAATGGAAGCAACCAAAGTCCATGACCGAAGTAAGAAGTTTTCTTGGACTTGCGGGTTATTACCACCAGTTCATAGCAGGATTCTCCGAGTTAGACAAGCCCATGACACAGTTGCTAAAGAAGGAAAAGAAGTTCGAATGGACAAAGGCTTGTGAGCAGAGTTTTCGGACCCTCAAGAAAAGACTAGTCTTAGCACCCGTGCTTGTTTTGCCAGACGTGCATAAAGACTTCGAGGTTTTCTATGATGCCTCTCGTCTTGGCTTAGGCTGTGTTCTGATGCAAGAAGGCAAAGTGGTAGCCTATGCATCACGTCAACTAAAGCCTCATGAGTGCAATTATCCTACTCATGACTTGGAGTTAGCAGCCGTAGTGCATGGTTTGAAGATCTAGCACCACTATCTTATCGGTAACCGTTGTGAAGTATACACGGACCATAAGAGCCTGAAGTATATCTTCACCCAGGCAGAACTCAACCTGAGGCAGCGAAGATGGTTAGAGTTGATAAAAGAGTATGATATTGGTATACATTACCATCCCGGAAAAGCAAATGTTGTGGCTGATGCCCTGAGCAGGAAGTCTTATGCGAATGTGATTTTATCGGAGGAAGACCAGACCCGACTTCAGGAGGGAGTCGCCCGTCTAAGTCTAAATCCAGTGAATCCAAGCATTCTCGCTACTCTGGAAATACAACCTACCTTGCCTGATCAGATCAAAGAAGCTCAGAAAGTTGATGAGGATATTCAAGAAATAAGAAAAAATATGAGAAGAGGCAAAGCACCAGAATTCAGTGAAGATGAGCAGGGCACGGTTTGGTTCGAGAACCGCATCTGTGTACCGAATAATCAGGAAATCAAAACCCTGATTCTCAAAGAAGCTCATGACACTCCCTACTCATTCACCCAGGTCGTACCAAGATGTACTAGGACCTAAGGGAAAGATACTGGTGGGTCAGCATGAAAAAGGAGATAGCAGAATTTATCGAAGCCTGTGACACCTGTCAAAGAGTCAAGGCAGAGCATCAGAAGCCTGCTGGACTTCTGCAACCATTACCAATTCCAGATTGGAAGTGGGAAGAAATCGGTATGGATTTCATAACCGGACTTCCGAGGACTCAATCGAGGTATGATTCAATTTGGGTAATCATCGACCGATTAACGAAAGTGGCTCACTTAATACCAGTCAAAACCACTTACTCCGGAAGTAAATTAGCTGAGCTGTACATGTTCTGGATTGTGTGCCTACATGGCGTTCCCAAGAAGATAGTGTCAGATCGAGGCAGCCAGTTGACTTCTCGATTCTGGCAAAAACTGCATGAAGAGTTGGGAAGTAAGCTCAGTTTCAGTACCGCTTACCATCCCCAAACAGATGGTCAAACAGAACGAGTTAATCGAATACTGGAGGACATGCTGAGGGTTTGCACTCTGGATTTTGAAAACAGTTGGGACCGTTCATTGCCCTATGCAGAGTTCTCATACAATAATAGCTACCAAGCTAGTCTGCAGATGGCACCTTTCGAAGCTTTGTATGGCAGGAAGTGCAGAACACCCTTACTTTGAGAACAGCAAGGAGAACCTCAGGAAGCTGGTCCAAATTTACTTCAAGACGCTGAGGATAGAGTGAGAAAGATCAAGGACAGACTGAAGATAGCCCAATCTCGACAAAAGAGTTATGCGGACAACTGCCGTCGAGATTTGACCTTTGAGGTCGGGGACTACGTCTATCTCAGAGTGTCCCCACTCAGAGGAGTCAAAAGGTTTCAAGTCAGAGAGAAACTTGTCAGGAGTACACAATGTCTTCGATGTCTCTCAGCTGAAGAAGTTCCTCCGAGTACCCGCAGAGCAAGCAGCAGTGGAAACCTTGGATCTTCAAGACGATCTCACCTATCAGGAGCAGCCGATCAAGATCCTCGAGACCGCAGAGCGCCAAACCAGAAGGAAGACCATAAGATTATGTAAGGTTCAGTAGAGTAACCACACCGAAGACGAAGCCATCTGGGAGCGAGAAGAGGATTTGAAGGCCAACCATCCCCATCTCTTTTGCTAGGCAGCGCAAATCTCGAGGGAGAGATTTCTTTTAAGGGGGTAGGTTTGTAACATCCCAAAAATTTTATTTCCTTGTTAAAGTATTTTCTAGAATTTATTTGATTTTCTTGGATTTTATTCCAAGCCTTGAATTGAGAAAATTAAAATCTTTATTTTATAAAAGTCCAAAATAAAAGTATTTCATAAAGGTAAAATAAGTGCATTTCATTTTTCTAAAGTCAAATCTGTAATTATAATAATTTTTTAGGAATTTACAAAGATTTAAAACCCTCCCTTTAAAGTCAATTTGTGTTTTTGTAAAATTCAATTATCAAAATGGGTTGAAAATATTTTTATTAGGTCTAAAATAGTTCCAGAAGGTTCTCTAAATTTTTTTTGAAATTTTCAAAATTCATTTGGTATTTTTCTGAGTGTTTTAAAGCCCCCTAAGTATTTCTGAAAATCAAAAAGAAATTAAATCTCAAAAACCCTCTAGGGTTGCCAGCTGTCACCCATCGGGCTGAACCCCGCCGCCGGATCTAACCTCAGCCATCCGATCTCTTTTAAACCCTCTCCCCACCTTCCCTTCCTCCCTGGCCGACAAGTGTCGCGCATCGGCCGGTCACCTCCTTGCCCGTTTCAATCTCAGCCGTCCGCAGTCACTTATCGCTTCACCGCCCCCCTTCTTCCCTCCGATCGACGTGTGGCTAAATCCGCACTGTCCCTTGTTGTCGATTTAAATCTCAGCCGTCCCGCGTCACTTAAAACGCTAGATCGGCTCGGATTCAACCACTGTTGTCTGATCGGATCCTGACCGTCCCTGCTCACTTACCCCATCGCACCGCACCCTACGGCCCTGATCTCCCCTCCTTGCCACCCGTCGCAGATCCAACCGTTGCCTCTCTCCTTTCCTTTTGGTTCTCTCTCGCTGACTGGTGAGCCCCACCTGTCGGATCTGTCTCCCCCGCGGCTTTCCTTTCTTCCCTGCGCGATCGCCGCCTGCTGCCGCCATTGAAACCAAAACCGAAGCTTTTAAAGCTTCGGTTTCCTTCCCAATTGATTCCCCGTGCCAATTGCAAATTGAAATTCCCCCTCTGCCGATCCGTTTCGGGCATTATCTCCTCATTTAAGCCCCCGATCGCCGTCGCATTGAACGCCCGCACCCGTTGCTCTCCGGCGAGATTGTGCGCGGCCGTTACCTCCCCTCCCCGCCTATAAAAAGCAAACCCCGAGGACCCTCTACCCACACCGCCTATCCCTCGCCTCTCAATCCAAGCTCCGGAGCCCGCAACGCCTCCCTGTGCTCGTTTCCCTCTCCACGGCTTCGTTGACTCCGACGAGCAATTCCTGCCGCCCCGAGCCTTCCCGTGCCACACCGCCGCCACTCCGAGCTTTAGTGGAGCCGTGCGCACATCCTCCGTCCCTTCCCCGAGCCTCATCGACGCCGGAGCTGTTCCGCCACCGAGGACCTTCCTTCGGCTGCCGCCTCTCTCCGTCGACTCGACGCTCCAGCCATCCTCGGGATCTGCGCCAGGTACCGATGAACTCCCCGTGCTCTCCTCTACGTTTTGGTACCTTCGGCCAACGCCGCCGCTTGTCGGATTGTCAGTGACCCTCGGTCCCCGTGCGCCACCGCCGGCCGACACGCCACGTCAGCTGGCCGTGCTGACGTGGTTGCCCCGGCGCCACGTGTGCCCCAGGCTGCGCACACCAGCGCCACCTCCCTCCCCCGCGCACCCGACTGCCACCTCAACATCGCCCGGTCCGTGGACCAGATCCACCGTAGACCGGCCCCACCTGTCAGCCTCCGTTCGATTATTAAATTCCCAGGGCTGACGTCGTGCTAACGCAATAAACCAATTTCCCGTATAAAAATAATTCGGCCGAAAACGTAATTCAGAGCTGACGTCATAATTCAGGTTTTCCTTTAGGAAAATAATTCTTGCTGACGTCATAAATGTTTTTTCGGTTTAAAAATAATTCCAGAAATTGGGTATTTTCTTTTAATTGTATTAAAACTTTGGAAGGCTATAACTTCTTCATTTTAACTCTAAATTGACCCATTCAAATTTCTAAATTTTTCTAAAATCATGAACTATGCATTTCTGGCATCCTTTTTAATTTTTGAGTTTTGTTGAATTTTGTTTTTGAATTTCTTTTGAATTGGCTCTTTACATTAGATTTTGACGATCTGGAGAGTTCGATTTCGACGATGATTTCCAGCAGGACTTCGAGCAAGGCAAGTTACACCTTTAACCATGTTGACCCTATTATTTCAAATTTATTTACATAATTTTACTGTATGTGCATGCGTAATTTATTCAAACGTAATTCGAATTTGATTTAAACTTAGTTACACCCATAATCCTTTGATTTTAGCCGAATTTGAATCCTGAACTCATACACCTTGTCACCCTAGTTGAAAACTAGTTAGCACCACCGTGTTAATTAGAAAATCTATAGAATTGCTTAGCCTGGCTTAGTATAATTTTAGGTGGGATCAACTCTTTCACATGAAATGACAGATTTTGGGAATGAATTCTTGACCTCGGTGAGTCAAGGATGGTTCATGGAAATGGTTTAAAAATGAAAATAGAAAATCATGGTTTGGACTTAGGCTATTGGTTAGGTAGTGGGTGCCAGCATGCCTCGTGTTTGGTGACACCTGGTTGATTGTCGTGCATATGGGTATGAGGATTGAGCCTAAATCAACTTAAGGACCGTTTCTGTGAATCATTTTACGAAGTCATTTTGTACTACCATAAGTCCGGTATGGGACAGACCTAGCTAGGTAACTTGTGAAGTTCCAAATATTGTTTCGCTATAGGATGAATGCGAGCGTGGCGTAAGCCATGAGAAGCCTCACATGGCACCAGAGGGGGCTCCAACTCGTGGCTTTGAGTTATGGTGAAACCTTAGTGGTGGCATTATTATTTTGGTTACGGATCATTGGAACAGCCTTGTCATAAACTCTCCGCCGCACACCTAAGGCAGTGTGTTTATCACGTGGCTCAAGTGAGAGGGAATGTCTTGTGGGTAAAGCTGTACACCTCTGCAGAGTTAAAACCTATCCTGAATAGCCGTGTTCACGGACATGAACATGCTAAGTAGAGTCTTCATAGATTAGACTTGATTTTTATAAAACTTGGTTTTATCAACAGTGGTTTTGATAATGGTCCGGGTAGATTCCTGTAGTTAGGTTAGAGTAGGTCGGAGCCTACACTAACAGAATTACTTGTTTCAAACATTATATCGTATATTGTATTAAAATTTAGCGTTTGTACTTTCATTATTGTATTTACAATTCAAGTACTGCTTTTTGCACAAATAGCTTGTTAAGCCTTCCTTTGTTATCCCTACGCATGCATCCACTCTGTTAAAATTCCTGGTGTAACTTGCGTAAGCACTTAATGTGCTTACCTTGGGAATACTTTATGTGCTCACCTTGCTAAAATCTGTTGCCAGACTTCGACGGCAACTACGACGGTGAGGACTACTTCAGCGAGTAGGATGCGTCTTACAGTCATTCACCTGTGAGAGGCTGGATGGGCTGCTCTGCTATCTTTATTATTTTCCACTGCTTTTATTTTTCAGCTGACCTTAGGCCATTTTATTGTAAGACTTGGCCATAAGGCCGTACCTTCATTTAATATTATTTTGTGATGATTTTGCATGATATACATTACTGTTGACCCTGTGTGCACTAGCTTTTCCTGGCATAGTGCGATTTACATAAAGGGACTTGGAGTGTTGTTCCGGGTCCCGACACAAACTCTTCTTCAGTCTCAACGTTGAAACCATTGGCGCGAATATCCTTAAAACTTAAGAGAGTTCTAGTCGATTCTGGGTACAATAAGACTTCTTCAATGACCAAAAGTTGTGCCCATTGGAAGTATAATTGTGGCTCTTCTAGAACCACTTATATATGCATCGCTTCCGGCGATTGTCATAAGGCTGCCAGTGCTATTACGAATTGACTGAAAATACTTAGTCTCTCTTAAGATGATATTTGTTGTGCCACTGTCGGTAAGGCATACTTCCTCCGTAGGGTGCCACACGTGCTCTAATATAAGGTATTTTATTAATATGTATTAGAATACATACATCACATAAATAAAATACATAAATATTAGAACATATCATGCCATTATAAACTGAATAAATGAATGAATTGTTCCAAAATCACCCAACCATCACGAGAAAATAAAACTAAAGCACCATTCATACAAGTTCTAACTTGTCCATTTAACACAAAATAAATGACAATTAACGTCTCATGCATTCTGTGTATTAGACGGAATCAACTAGAAAATCATTGACTTCTTCGGCTATCTTTTCAGGAGTGATGTTCTCTTCGAGAGAAATCATGGAGGTGGCTACCTCTATGTCGTAAGGGGGTGCTGCTGCCGGGATGGACTCAACCTCCATCAAATCAGGCAGCTCCTCAAGATGCTCCCCCTCAACCGCTGCAAAGTGAGCTTCAAGCTGCCCTTTGCCATCTTTCTTCTTTTGAGCTTAGTGGGCATCATCAATGACATGTTGCGGTGCTTTACAGATTCACGACCAATGCCCCCACTTGCCACACTTGTAGCAACTTTGGTTCTGCTGGCCATATGGTTTGCCACTCTCCTTAGCCTTTTTATCAATTGGAGCATCTGACTTGCCTTTCTGGGTAACGGCCTTACCCTTCTTTCCCCTTCTCTTCATCAAGGGCTTTCGCACCTTGTAGCTTCCAACGTTGGCTTCATGGCCAGCGGAGCTGCCTGGTGGCTGAGTGACATAATTCTTACGGAGAAGTTCGTCCTGAGCCTCCGCAACCTGCATCATATCAATCAATTCGGTATACTCCTTGTAGCCATCTTGACAATAATTGTGGGCGGATTGAACAGCATTGGGGTGAAAGGTGGACATGGTCTTCTCGATCTTCTGCTCATTTGTGATTTGCTTGCCACAGAGTTGAAGATTGGTATAAATTCTGTGCAAGGCAGAATTGTACTCCCCGACTGTCTAAAAGTCAATGAACCTCAGTCCAATCTATTCCTGCTCTGCTTAAGGAAGAATGGTGTACTTTAGCCTCTCAAACCGCTTTTTGAGTGCAGTACAGAGTGCTAACACGCTTTTCTCTGCTACATACTCATTCTTGAGAGTAATGCAGAGATGGTGCCTGAGAAAATGAAGTGCCTGATCATTTTGCTCAGGTGTGGGTTTGGCGTCATTCGGTCCACCAAGCCCAATAGCCGCGCGGAGCTTCTTGGCTCCAAGTACTATCTTGACATCAGATGCCCACGTCAGATAGTTCTTGCCATGCTGGGCAAGCTCCTCGAACTCCCGGTTCGTGATGCCAGTCATCTATATGTGCAAAATAAGTTTACTTTAGTTAAACATGCATGATATTATTTACCTACAGTAATGTTTCATAATTTTCTATGCATTTTCCATAATTTTACTGCTAATTTCAGTGATTAAAAGCAATTTAAACAATTATAATTAACCAAAACAATAAATAAATACAGAAAATACAGAAAAATAGTAATGACATAAATAAATAAGCTTCAAATGCTGAAAATAATGGAAGATTCGGATTCCCTAGGCCCTTTTATGCTGGAATATCAAATTTCAACGAATTCTGCATTTTCTGGGGCCTATACGCAAATTTTCAGTTCAAAGAAAATTTGCGTAATTTTCTGATGTTTCCAAGGGGTTTTCTGAAAATTGTCGTCGCATGGCCGGAATATCAGGGAAGCCCGAGGCCCTTTTTGCAAGATTGCTCCACCATCATCAAGAATCAGGCCTCATTGATTCCTCCGCTGTTTCCTCCCTTCAGGCGCAAAATCGTTGCCACGGCAGGTGATTCGCGCGGTGGCGGCTGCCATCCGCTGCCATGGTGGACGCCCGGCGGCGGGAGTTGGTGCTTCGGGCACCGGAGCGTTGCTGCCGTGGCAGCTATCGGCGGCTGCCGTGGCAGCGGATCTGCTGCCGTCGGCTGCCATGGCGACGGATGTTCTGCCGACGGTTGCCATGACGGGGTCTTGGTGTTCGGGCACCATGGAGGAGGCCGGTGGTCTGTGCGCTGCCGTGGTGGCTACCGTCAGCTGCCGTGGCAGCAGATCTGTTGCCGGCGGCTGCCATGGCGGGCGTCGGTGGAGTGCTACAGGCGCGGTGATTGGTTCTACAGCGGCTACCATCGGCTATCACGGCAGGGTTTTCAGGGTTCGGTAGCGGCTGTGGCAGCGCCTGTGTGCTTCGGGCACCAGCGGGTTGTTGTCGCGGCGGCTACTGGCGGCTACCATGGCAGGGTTTTGACTGTCAGCGGCTGCCGCGGTGAGCATCGGTGGAGCGATTATGGACGCAGGCACTGGTTCTACGGCGGCGGCTGCGATCGGCTACCACGTCGGGGGTTTGTTATCGGCGGCTACCATGGGGGCCAAACCGCTGCCGACGGCTGCTGTGGTGGCCGAGCCGCTGCCGGCGGCTTCTGTGGTAGACCATGTGCTGCCGTGGCGGCTGCGGGCCGTGGCCGGCGGCGGCCTATGTGACGTCCAAAATGACCGCACACACTTCGGCCAGCTGCTGGCCGGCGGCCAGTGGCGCACATACGGGTGCGGCGGCGCCTCGTGCGGGAGGCGACGGTCGGCCAGCGGTGCTTCACGCGGGAGGCAGTGCGTATGCAGCATGCATCACTCGGACGCCTCTTTCCTTTTTTTTACTTTCAATCTGTAATATGATTTTGATGCATGTGATCTACCGATTGACGAAATCGCCGGTGACTTCCAGTCTGCTTACGGAAGACCAGTCTATGATGCAATCGACATCCACCCTTTCAAGCAATTTACCGATCGACATTGTGCCGGCGACTTCTGGTCTGCTCGCGGTAAATTAGGGTGAATTTGCACCGTAGACACTCAATCTAGAACGCGAAAGAAAATGTGAATTCAAAAGCGATCTAGAAAATTCAATCTGTGCTTCAATGATTACCTTCGTTCACCAGAGCGTAGTCGTGCTGATAACGTGTTGAGGAACCGTCGCTGGCGACCAGTCCGTTCGATTTCTCTGCTTAGAACAAGAACGAATCAACCACAGAATACAGAATAATAGATTGAACACACAAAGAGAGATAAGGAGAACTCCTGATCTTTCTTTATTGCTTCAATTGCATTGGGTACAAATCTAGCCATATGACTCTCTATTTATAGGGGGTGGTGAGGTGCCCACTTCAGATAATGACTTTTAAATCAAGAGTCCTAGTTTCTTAACAATTAGATGATGAATGGCATCGCCTTTCTTCCTTCAACGCTACTTTCTCCTTTTTACTCGTCTGGAGACTAGGGCTGCCAATCTGATTTGGAGATGGGGCATACGTGCTGGAAATAGCTAATGCTAATATACGTGGTCCTGTTCTCTTGGGAAGAATGGCCTGCTTTCAATTTTCAGTGAGGCTTCGGGGTATAAATAATTGTCAGGACTCAGGATTAGAAATGGGCGAAGTTCAGAAATTGGAAATGTTCAGAGGAGGATTAAGTCGGCAGCGCTTCAACGGTTTGACGGCTTCACTTACCGAACCAAATCAACGGTCTGCGCTCAAGGGAATCTGGATTATGACGATCGAGCGGCTCAAGTGTATTTTAGTAATTACACTTTACCCGTCTAAACAAATTACTATTTACCTACTGTGTGTACGTCAATGGATTGTTGTCTCTTTGATTTGTTTAGTTACCGCGCGATTTGTACTGCTATCCACACTGTAACTTTGAGCTCGGGTGACTTATTTAGCCCCGCTATTGAGAAATGAAGAAAGCAAAAGGAAACAAATTATCTAGTCTCGTAGTTATCTTGTGGTTGGTAGCCGTAGAACACTAGTTTTCCCTTTCCCTTTCTGTTCCAAATACATGGCGGCATGGTCAATCTGAATTTCAGACGAAGTCCTCATCAAATACGTTGGGTTCTAAATCGGATCTTGACAATAATGTTGTTGAAAATATGTTTTCAATACAAGCAACATGATAAAAAAAATGGAAAATTTGACTATTTGCCCCCACATTACATTTGCCTTTGCAAATTTGGAACTAAGTTCAAGGTAATAGATATGCAAGGTCAGATTCTCAGATTTATTACTTGGACTATGTATTGAACAAGATACAGAATTTGCCTTCATGTATCTCCATTTTATTACGATAAGATCATTGCACTATAGTAAGAAAACAATTATTCACTTTTAAACAATATAAGACCATAATACTACAACAGATAAATCCTGAAGAGCATCCTGTGGTGGATCAAGTACCAAAGTGCAGTAGCCCAAAGCCCCAAATCTCCACTCCCACGAACAAAACGCTAAGAGTAGAAGAATCCAACCCCCAAGGAAAAACGCCTCGAAGGAAATACTCGGCAAGAAGGGGGTTCCCTCACCTGTGGGAAGCGTTGAGGATTTAGACATCGATGTCTTGGTGGGGAGGGAAGGAGATCGGGCGTGGAGGCAGCAAGGTCTTTGTGCTTCGTGGCGTGGAGGCGGCGGGGTGTCTGACTCTTGGCGGTGTGGAAGCGGTGGGCCAAGGCCGAGGCTAAGGCGGGAAGGGGAGTGGGCGATCAGATGGATGGAGTGGTGGTATTGAGGATGCCACCTCCATGGGTTGGGAGACACTCCTGATTCATGAGATGCAGGTGTGGGGGTGGCCGACTCGATCCGTGATGTGTATGCCGAAGGATGGTATGTTATTAGGTCAAGACGTATCAGGGAAGTATCAGAATTTATTTTCTTTTTTTTTAAATAATCATAAATTCAGGGATATATGTAGGATACATATCGGAGCATATCGGTGAAGTATCCATATCTGATATCAGCCCAGAAATAGGTTGTTCTCTCTTTTCGGAGAAGGGGGTGAAGTAGACAGTGCTGCTATATCTTGCAGCCTGCTACGGGTGGGTTCTTTTCGACTACGGTCGATAGCTCTTGGTCCTAGCGTAAGCACTTATGCAAATGAACCGAATACCAATAAGCTGGTAACTCTCTTCGAAAAGGCTGACCCAATAAAGCCGCTTTCAAAAGGTGGTGGAGAAGTCGTCTCGTTTATTTGTTCAGAGGAAGCCATAAGCCATATTATGAAAAGAAAGTGTCTACATTTTTTAGTTTACTGCCCAACATGCATATATATATATTTATACACATTTGCATAGTATGTCGTGGATAATTGTTCTACTCTCCTCTGCACTCAGATTTTGATAAGTTCAGAGGATTCAGCACAGATGCTTTACACAAAAGCTTGCTCGAAAGCCACTACTATTGCTCAACTTTGCGAAAGAAGCTAGACCATAGCCTAGAGGTCAGTTGAGTCAAGTGTTGGAAATGTAAGCAATATTTTAATTTCAAGTTTTATTAAGAGACAAATACAATAAATTAGTGATGCAAAATACATAACTAATAGCAGACTACTCATTGTACTTCAGAAAAGGAAAGAGAAAGAAATTATATTATCAAAGTCGATTGAACACGTGAACGACTTACTGTTGGGCTTGATAAAGAATAGGAAGCAGTGCAGGCTCGATGCAATGTGGGTTTGATGCAATGCAGGACGTCAATGATGCGGTGTAGTGAGCAGTCGCACAGATGTGCACTGCCTAGAAATCTTATTGCTGCCCCTGTGCAGGTCTTTACGGCAGCAATGGTTCGAAGATACCGCTCACCTTCTTCACGGTGCACACCGGGAAAAAGAGTCGATGAGGTTTAGACGGCGCAGCACAACAACATAAGGAGGAAGAGAATGAAGGCAGAGAGATTCTTTGGTGTGTGCTCTGTACGTCTCCAAGCATATATATAGATAGACTGGTAACTGATATGATTAAAATAGTCATTTACACACTGGTAATTGACATATTTAACCAATCATTAACCCATTGGTAAATGACATATTGAACCAGCCATTTATCCACTGGTAACTGTCTGTCATCAAACCCAATAAAGTCTCAATTTGAATCTCATTTAAACAAAGAGAGGGAGATGTACGGTTCAGCAAAAATAGAGGTGGACTTGATCTGCCAAGTGGCACGTCACGTTACAGCACGGGCATGCAATTTTTACGCGAAAATACGCGAATATGCGCGCGCGCGTGTGTGATTAGCCAAAGTCATCCTCATGCCATCCACATCCATAATTCAAGGAGTGGCATGGACTCCACTTTATAAATTGGTCTCCCCCATATTGCCTTAGCAATATGGTACTAAACCTTGCATGCTTTGGAATTTAAGAAAATAAGCCTTATTTTATTGGCCTATTTCTAACATCAAGCACTGTGATGGAAAAAAGCTTGCACAACTCTCGTTGCCCTTACACGAAACTGTGACTCGTTGCCCTTACACGAAACTGTGTTAAACCACTTCTCTCAAAGGTCTGTGATCGCACAGCGATTATGCACATTACAATTCAAGTGCATTTTTAGTTGTCAGAAGAACTAAACAAGTTTTTGTGCAAATATACAAGCAAACAAGTTTTGTAAACAACAACCCATCTGACACACCAGCTGCGACTACCATTCTTGCTGGCTCGACCGATCTTATGCCATCACGGTATGCAAGACTTCTATGGACTTGTATAGGACCCTGTTAAGGGCAATGGAATAAATATGGATGCAGCTCTTTCTATAGTTGAGGTTGGGTGGAGTTAAAATCATGTTAGCTGTGAAAGATTGTCTAAGAAGTACATTTCAAATAACCACATTATTTGCTCACATTCTACATGTGAACTCAGAAGAGCATGATATGATTGCCTTTGATTCAGTATTATAAAACTGCAAGGAATATTATTAACTTTCAGTGAAAAGAAGCCGCTTTGGAGGTATGTTGAGTTGCTAAAGAAGACTGGGAATGGCACAGGAGGGAATGCACGGTCTAAATGTAGGATTTGTGATCACATTATCCATGAGATTTTCTCTAGAATTAAAGTACATCTCTTGAAGATAGAAAATTATGGTATGAAGTTTTGTCCAAAGGTTAGAGTCGATGTTCTTACTTAACTTCACGATGAAATTGCTAAAGCGGAGGTAATGATTGAGAGAAGGCTTCCAAGAGATGTTCCGTTGCCAGTAGTGGGGGTGAGTGCGAGGAAGAGAAAAGGGGTTTCGACTATTGAATCAAGCTTTCATAATGAAGCTCGTAACCAGCTTGACAGTTTGATTGCTAGGATGTTCTTTACCAGAGGTTAACATCTTTTTGCACTAAATAATTTTGTTATCTTACAATGTTAGATTGTTAATTACATTTAAAAATAATTTGGATCTTTGTTTATTTGTATGCATACCTTTTAATGTAGCAAGAAATCCCTATTTTAAGAAGACATTTTACCTATGCTGCCAACCATAACTTGGGTGGCTATGCCCCTCCAAGTTACAACAAATTGAGGACAACTCTTCTTGTGCAAGAGAAGACCGATGTTGAGTGAATGATGTAGCCTATCAAGTCAACATGGAGTCAAAAGGTGTGAGTGTTGTATCAGATGGGTGGTCCGATCCTCAAAGGCATCCACTCTTAAATTTCTTGGCCATAATAGAAGATGGACCAATATTTTTAAGAGCAATCAACATTGAAGGCAAAGTCAATAAAAAGGAGTACATCACCTAGAAGATGATAGCTAGAATTGAGGAGGTTGGACCGCAGAATGTTGTCCAAGTGATTATTGATAATGCAGCCAACTGCAAAGCCGCGGGGTTGATTGTTGAGCAAAAGTACCCCCACATTTTCTGGACCCCAGGTGTCGTCCATACCTTGAACCTTGGCTTGAAGAACATATGTGCTCCTAGAAAAATTGATGATGAGACATATGAAGATTGCCATTGGATTAGTGAGGTTGCAGCAGATGCTAATATTATAAAGAATTTCATCATAAATCATGCCATGAGGCTGTCTATGTTTAATGAGTTCAGTAGGTTGAAATTCCTTGCCATTGCTAATACAAGATTTGCTTATACTATTGTGATGTTGAAGAGGTTTTGTTTGATCAAAGAAAATCTGGGGTTGATGGTAGGGAGTGAAAAGTGGAGTACCTATAGGGATGATAATGTGGGGCAAGCATAGTTTGTTAAAGATAAGATTCTGAATGATGTGTGGTGGGATAAGGTACAACACATCCTTGATTTCACTGAGCCTATTTATTCTATGATACAAGCAGTGACACCGACAAACCATGCCTTCATTTGATCAATGAGATGTGGGATACAATGATTGAGATGATGAAGGCTACAATTTATTGCCATGAAAGGAAAGAATCACATGAGTCTAATTTTTATAATATTGTGTAAGAGATATTAGTTTCTCGATGGACAAAAAGTAATACCCCTTTGCATTGCTTGGCATACTCACTAAATCCCAAGTAAGACCCTTTGCCTTTTAAATTTTTATTGCTTGCCTTTGGATTTTTTGTTTTAGGATACTACCTTAGCATATACATTTACTTAAATATGTAGTGTTCCAAATCTCATATTCTTTGCACGCTTTTTTAGGTATTATAGTGAAACTTGGCTTGGTGAAGTTCCAAATCGCCAAGCTACTCATATGGACATTGAGATTTCAGACATGAATAATAAATGTTTTAGGAGGTTTTTTGTTGGTGATGAGTTGTGATATATCAAACAACAATTTGCAAATTTCTCTTTGTTTGGAAGTGGATTTAATTCCTTTGGCTCAATTCCTTGAGAGAGTACTAGAAGATATTGGAGCGTTGGACTTGTCTCCATTAGATGTTGGACCTCCGGTCCAATCATAGACAACTCCACAGGATGGAAGCAATAATTAGACTACACATTTGTGTTCTATCATGTCTTCTATCTAGCTATTTTATTATCATATTATATAATAATTATGGTCTTATGGACTTATGGTTTGTTGAATTTGAACACTAGGACTAGTTATTGTCTGTTGGACTTATCCGATTATGAACTAATTTTATTTACTAAGTAGTCTATCGAATACTTACTACCTAGCTATCATGACTTGTGATTTTTTACTTATTTCATTATTTGTGTGCAAGTACTTATCTATTCTCTTATTCTTTGTAGATGGTTCATTATATTAGCCTAATAGCCAGGAGCGAGAACAAGAGAATCAAACAATTTGCTATATCAATATTAAAGTATTCTCAGTTTCTCAATTCCTTATAAGAATTCATTAATTTCTTATTTTTATCTTTATTATATATATATGTATATATATATATAAATGTATTGTCGTATCGACATTTTTCAGAAAATAGCGAATCGCGGTATCGCCGTATCATGTATTCGTATTCGTATCGGGGTATCTGAGCAACATAGCTGCCATATTTGAAGAAGCAAGGGAATCAATCGAACTGTTGTGATCAGCGGGGACGTTCATACCACACTTTCGAAGCGTATGATCTTCATAAACTTGATCAAACCAATCAGATCAAGAGGAGACGTTCGGACCACTCTTACGATCATCTAATCTTCATAAAACCTGATCAGACCAGTCCGATTGGCAATCGGGGAGTGTTTGGACCTATCCGAAGAGATACATCATCTTCTATCTTGCGCAAAGCAATCGGTTGTTTGATAAAACCCAACATTTGGTATCAGAGCTTGGTGCCGATCAAACTGTAGAAGGAGCAGCTCATGGCTGGAGGTGGATCTTCGTTGACAATGAAGGAAGGATCAAATTCCCTTCTGTATCCAGTTCTCAATTCAGAAAACTACTCAGCATGGTCTATGAAGATGCGGGTGAATATGCTTGCCCAAGAAATCTGGGACGTTGTAGCTGATCCGATTGACACTAATGGAAAGATTGATCCAAAAGGAAAAGCAAAAGAAGTCGTTGTGAAGACTAATCAAACTGCCTTAACTCTCATCTATGCTGCCATACCCGACTCAATGCTTAGTCAACTTGTCGGAAAAGATACAACGCGAGAAGTTTGGATAGCTCTTTGGATTATGCACAAAGGAGTAGATCAGGTAAAGAAAGTTCAGCTACAAACTCTTCGAGGCGAATATGAGGCGCTACATATGGGTGAAACTCAGTCGGTAGATAAATTTGCAGGAAAATTAACTACGGTAGTCAATGAGATTCGATCTCTTGGAGTCATACTATGGTTGTCGAGAAGTATCTATGAGTCCTGCCCGAGAGTTTCATACCAGTGGTTACAACTCTTCTGTATTCAAGCGATCTTCAAAATATGAAAAATAGAAAAAAGTAACATGATCTCTTAAAACTCATGAGGGATTGCGTAAAGGGTGTAAGACCAGGACTAATCAAGCATTGCTAGTAAAAAGTGAAGAAAAGGTTGAAAATAAAGTTTGGCGAGAATCCAATCCAAGTCAAGGAAGTGGCCGAGGATCTGGCAATTGGAGCAGATGTGGTCGTGGTCCAGGTGGCCGTGGGTTTGGTCAAGGCAGTTGTGGTTTTAATACAGGTCGTGGAGAGAAAACAATGGGAGGTGAATTCTCTTACAACCGAGACAAGCCAAGAATCAAAATTTTCACTTGTGTAAAAGAAGGCCATTATATTGTAGTTTGTAGAAGTCATATTAAGTGTTAAGTGTCAAAAGTTTGGACACTACACTACTGACTACCGATACAAGAAGTAGAAGGAAGAGGCAAACTTGATTCCAGCCAAAACAAGGCAGGAGCCAGCACTCGTGTTGTCCATCTGTGAAGAAAAGAGCACACAACTTATGAAACTAACTGAAGAACAAGTCCAGCCACAACTACTGAAAATTGGGGAAGAAATGGTGGAGTCCAATCTTTGGTACCTCGACAATGGTGCTTCAAATCACATGACTAGACAGAAGGGAAAATTCAATGAATTGAATGAAGGCTTTCAAGGCAAAGTGAAATTTGGAGATAGCTCAGTTGTTCATATAGAAGGAAAAGGGCACCATTTTGTTGCAAAGAAAAAATGGAGAGCAAATAGCATTGATTGATGTTTATTATATACTAAGATTATGTAATAACATCATAAGTCTGGGTCAACTGACTAAAGAAGGATGTGATGTGTCACAAAAAGAATCACACTTGTTACTGCATGATAATGAGGGATAGTTGCTGATGAATGTAATGAGAACAGTAAATAGGCTATACAAAATTGAACACAAGTCAACCAAACCAGCATGTTTCGGTACCAAGGTGTACAAAATAGCATGGCTATGGTATGATAGACTTGCTCATGTTAATTTTCAGTCTATGAAGCTGATGACAGAGAATGGATTGGTTCATGGACTGCCTTCAATCAATCATCCATCTCAAATATGTGAAAGTTGCATTATTGTCAAACATGCAAGACTTTCGTTTCCTCAACAAGCATAATATAGAACCACACAATCTCTAGAACTACTTCACATTGATCTCTACGGTCCAATTACCCCTATGTCAAATGGATGTAACAAGTACTTTCTACTTACTGTTGATGATTATTCTAGAGTTATATGGGTCTACATGCTTAAAAGAAAATTACAAGTCAAAGACATGTTTCAATAGTTTATGACACTAGTTGAAAAAGAGGCTGATCACAAACTTAAGGCAATTAGATCTGATCGTGAGGGAGAATTCTTGTCACAAGTATTTGAATCAATCTGTGAAGAGAAAGGAATTAGAAGGTATTTCACAGTCTCCTATAGTCCACAACGGAATGGAGTAGTAGAGCGAATAAATCGAACAGTTATGAATATGGCTAGAAGTTTACTCAAAAACATAATGTTACCTGAAAGATTTTGGGCTGAGGCTATAAGACATGCGGTGTATATTCTCAATCGTGTACCCACAAAAGATCTGGAAGGGAAGACTCCATATGAATCATTAGTGGAAGAAAACCAAATCTAGAATACTTGAAGGTATTTGGTTGCTTAGCTTATGCAAAGGTGCTCACTCATCTAAAGAAGTTAGATGACAAATCAAAGAAATTGATATATTTGGGAGTGGAACCAGGCACTAAAGCTAGGCGTTTATACTGTCCACATGGAGACAAAATTGTGGTAAGTCGAGATATGATTTACTGTGAAGATAAAGCATGGAAATGGGAAGTAAAGCCATCAGAATAAAGCAATCTGCAGAAGTGGATGTTCTTCTCAGTTGAAAGAGAAAACAATAATGAAATAGGACACTTCCATCCCCAAGAACCAATTACACCCATGACAAGTGCATCCACTAGTCCACAGGAGGCTGCAGAGGATATTTCATCCTCTCCTCAAATAAAACAAGAAGAGTTAGAAACCCCACCAAGCGAAACACCTATTTATCGAAGCCTTGCTGAAATTTATGAGCAAATGGAACCCATTGAGATGTTTGAAGAATTGCAGATGGTCATTACTGATGAACCAATGGGATTTTAGCAAGCTTTAAAAGAAAGACATTGGAAGGATGCTATGTAGGTAGAGCTTGACTCCATAGAAAAGAATAGAACATGGAACTTGCAGATTTAGCTCACAATCAAAAGGCAATAAGGTTAAAGTGGATATTCAAAGTGAAAATAGATGCAGATGGAAACATTGTTCATCACAAAGCAAGTCTTGTGGCAAAAGGCTATGTTCAAAATAAATTCATAGATTATGAGGAGGTATTTGCACCAGTTACAAGATTAGAAATAGTGAGATTAATATTTGCACTCACTGCTCAATTTGGATGAAAAGTACACCACGTGGATGTCAAGTCTGTATTCTTAAATAAAGACCTTACCGAAGAAGTATATGTATCACAACTGGAGGGTTTTCAAGTGAAAGGATAAGAAGGCAAAGTATATCGACTTTTTAAAATCTTGTATGGTTTGAAACAGGTACCTAGAGCTTGGATAAGAAACTGGATAGTTCATTGATAAACCTTGGTTTTGAAAGATGCAAGCATGACCCAGCTTTATATACTAGAAAAACAAAAAAAAATATGTTGATACTTAGCATATATGTTGATGATCTCATTATCATAGGAACGTGTGATCGAAGAATTGAAGAATTTAAGAAGGAGATGATGAAACAATTTGAGATGAGCAACCTCAGACTCTTGACTTACTACCTCAGTTTGGAAGTGAAACAAAGTATAATATCACAATCAAGCAGTCAAATTATGCCAAAAAAATGATTCTTGAGAAAGCAAACATGATAGGTTGCAATTCTTGTCAACACCCTATGGAGCCAAAACTAGAACTTGACAGAGATGAGATAGGAGAGCCAGTCAATGCTACTGAATTTTGAAGTATAATCGGTTGTCTACGGTATTTGATATATACACGACCAAACCTTGCATACTCGGTTGGAGTACTTAGCAGATTTATGGAAAGACCAACCGTACAACACAAGCAAGCATTAAAACATATACTCAGATATCTAGTAGGAACAATTGATCATGATCTGATATACGTCAGGCATGACAACACTCCAATGCTTGAAGGGTTTTGCGATAGTAACCTGGCTGGTGATCCGATTGATCGTAAGAGTACGACTGGTATATTGTTTTATCTGCATGAAAGCATGATCACATGGCGCTCACAAAAGCAAAGAAGTGTAGCCTTATCATCATGCGAAGCAGAGTTCATGGCAACAACTTTAGCTGCACGTTAAGGTATTTGGTTGATGAGGTTACTTCATGAATTGATTAAACAATCCATCAAGCCATTCATGTTATTTGTGGACAAGTCAGCAATAGCACTTAAGAAAAATCTAGTGTTTCATGGAAGAAGCAAACATATTCATACTAGGTATCATTTTATTTGAGAAAGTGTTGAAGCAGGACTAGTGGCTATTACACATATCTCAAAAGAAGAACAAATGACTGATGCACTCACAAAGGCGTTGGGATGAGTAAATTTTTGTTGTATGATTTATTTACTTGATGTCAAGATGGTTGGTTAAAGTAGGCAAGGATTAGGGGGTGTGTGTTGGAAATAATCCTGCCGAATTCGCTTCAGAGTTAAAGTCCAAATCAGTTTAGAGACAAAATATTTGTATAACTTATAAGCTATGTATAAATAGTGGAGAGAAAAAAAGACATGACGATTTGAGCACTACCAAAAGATTTGTGTATTCTATCGCTCAAGTGCTTTCGTATTGTCGCCGCCATATTCGAAGAAGCAAGGAAATCAATCGGGAACAAGAAAGGAACGTCCAATCATCATCGAACCGATTCGATTGAACGAAGATGTTCGGACCAGTCCAAATTGAATCCAAAGGTGAACCGTCCAATTATCATTGGATCATTCTGATCAGCGGGGACGTTCGGATCATACTTCTGAAGCATTCAATCTTCATAAACTCAATCAAACCAATCAAATCAAGCGGAGATATTCGGACCACTCTTACGACCGTTCAATCTTCATAAAATCCAACACTTATAACTGGAGGGTTTACATATTAATGCTGATCTTCCCTCTGCCTGTAGCTGGCCACTCCTGTCAACCCGTTTTGCTAGGAGGCCAGACAACAAGTTTACGAACACGCCCATAGATTGCTATACAACATCTGAGTATTTTTTTTCTTTTTGGGAATCAATCGATTTTCACCATTTGCTTTGCTCCAGTATCAGTACTGCTGACTCCTCGTGTCAAGGCATTGTGTCAGGCAATGCTTAATGACCTATTCGCTCTCTATATAGAATAAGATTTTTGTGTTTTCACCGGCATCGAGGGCAACACAGGAGAGTGGCGAGCAAGAGTTGGTAGCGCGGGCAGGAGCGGAGCCCAATGAACTCATCCGGTGTCACAAGACACCGGATCCAAAACAATTTTCAATAATAATTAATCAATGTATACTATATGTACACCCTCAACTCAAAAATTTGTACACCCGATAGCTTTTACTCAACCCACCAAATAAACAGAAGCCCGCGAGCCCGCCCGTCGCCTCGCTCACCGCGTCAGGCCACAAGCCCATAATGGTTATTCACTTATGTGCTACAACTTCCAAGAACTGACTTTTCGCAAGCCCTGCTCGTCGCCTCGTGCACTGCACGTCTCACGTCTGCAAACTGCACAGCCCTTGACCGCTCTCCCGAGTCTCCCTACGCCCTGGCCCTGCGGCCTGCAGTCCTGCACTGCTACACAGCACAGCAGCAGACCAGCAGTGCAGCACAGAAGTGATCGAACACTCTACAGTGGTGGCGGAAGAACCGAAGAAGCAGTGCCTGCGAAGAAGGTCGTCTTCCCGGCGCGCTGCCGTCTCCACCCACGTCGGCGCGCGCAAGACAGGTACGCAGTTACACACATATCCCACCCACGCCCTAACTGCTTGTGTATGAATATGACTTCAGGCACTAATCACTCTATGCTTCTCATAAATCATAATTCATAAATAAATGCCAGAGCCTGCCTCGTCTAAGCACGTAACTACTAAAGTCTGAAGTGCTTGTTCTAGTGGAGTAGTGGGGAAATTCTTAGAGCTCGACCAAGTTAGTTGCTGGTTTGATCTCCTTTGTCTGGCTTTTGTTCATGGAGTACTTTACTTCTCTGGATGACTGGATGCGATGCGAGATCTCGGTGTTTGTTCAGTTCTTGATTTTACCAGTCAGGCACACAACGGGAGAGGGCTACTTAGTTTTGTTTTCTTTATTATATTGAAATTCACTTATGGATTATTTATAATTTATGATTTTAATATGATGATTATCGTTTTTTTATCAAATTCTAGCTTATAACTAGTTTTTCCATGAAAATGATGAAAAGTTTGATCTTCAGCTCATGCTATTGTTAATATCTAATTGAGTTTTTGAATACTCGGTAAATGGCAGGTAAATTTATGGAGAAGTTTTTGAAAAGAAAAGCACCAGATAATGTTGCTAGTGCGAGGAATTCACCTCCAGAAGAAAGTTACCAATGATGCAGTGGTTCGTCGTTTTATGAACTTGAAAGAACGTAAATACTAAAAAGTAATACATTTATTTTTATTTGATTAGTTTTACTATTTTTTTTGAAAATTTTAATTCAGTTTATTCTCTTTTATTGTAGGCTTGTAGCCTATTGAGGTCAGATGACGTATTTTGCCAATGTCGATCATTTTTTGTCCGTGATTTCAGTCTTAATTCCTTTACTTTGTTGCAATTAACTAATAATATTTGTGGGTTTCTTCATTTTGGTAAGCATTCTGATCGCTTTTTTTATCACTGTATATTGCCATTGATTATCTTAACTTATTGATGATAAAAATTATATCATATATAACTATTTAGCTCAACGTTACTTCGAAATTATATTTTGTATTATATGTATACATGAAATGGTGAACCCCGATCATATTCGTTCTAGTTCCGCCACTGAGCGCGGGGGAGGTGTGGCAGCATGCATGGGAGGAGGCGACGGATAGTAAGTCTTGCCGGTGATAGTGGTTGTGCCGGCCAGGTGGCACCTATGGCTATATAGGGTTACGGTCGAGGAGGGAGGAGATTTCACAATAGAGATGGAGAGGAGCAGATCCACAATATCTATATTGAATTGCCAAAAATTACATTTATTTTATTGAATAAAATCAGTGAAATGTTTTGGTCACGTTTTTGTTTACAGATATTTAGGGATTTGCTAAAAATTAATCAAACATTGGGCCATTGGATTAATGTTTCGATTAGGATTTTGAACTCACCACGAGGTGGTCAGAATAGTAAGGTCAAGTAGCGGTCGACGGTAGTAGCGGTGCCATTGAAGGTTGTGTGGGACAAGGTGTCGCGGCAAGGTACGTAGTTGGGCCTTATCTTTTTAGTAAAAGTTTTTATTACGTGTTGGTAGTTGGGCCTTGTCTATTTAGTAAAAGTTTTTATTACATGGCATGAGCAGTGCGAGGTGGAGTTGGTGGCACGAATTTTCTTTTAAATAATCTAATTTTTATTTAAAAATATAAAGTTATACCCACATTTTAATTTTTTTACAAAAGTAACCACATGCAACAAAACCGTTAAGCGACTGGACCCTGTCGCCAAACGGCCGAGCGACATGAAGACCAATAGCCCAACTGTAGGGCGACAAGGTCCAATAGCCCAACATTTGGGCTACAAGTTCCAATAGCCCAATAGTTGGCCTACAGGTTACTGTCGTCCAATGGTTAGGCTACTGGACTACTATCGTCCAACCGTAGGGCGATTGAAGGACATTTAGATTATTGTTTTAAAAAAATTAATGTATCGAGTATAATTTTTTTAAATAATTTATTTTTTATTCGAAAATACAAAATTATACCCATATTTTTATTTTATTTTTACAAAAGCGACCCTTGTAACCGAATTGTTGAACGACTGGACCCTGTTAGCCAACGGCCGAGTGACATGCAGACTAAAGCACATTGTTATTTTTAGCCGTACTAACATATATAATAAAACTGTGGCTAAGAGTTGTCACATTTTGCTTTTTGCAGAATCAATCAAATTCGATACATATGCAGGTGTTAATTTGTATACTATTCAGGATGGCCACACTGAATTAGCCTCCCAACTGATTTCAAGTTGAACAATGCTTGTTCATGGTGTTGTTAGATTACAAATTAGTGTTATATGACAGTTAGAAATATTTTAGGCAGTCAGTTACTTTTGTAAAAAAAATAAAAATGTGGTTATAATCTTGTAATTTTTGAATAAAAATATATTATTAAAAAAATTCTACTCGATACTCAAATTTGTTTGAATAATCAAGACGTCCTTCAATCATCCTACGGTTGGGCGATAGCAATCTGTAGCCCAACTGTTGGGCGATAGCAACCTATAGCCTAACCGTTGGGCTATTGGATCTTGTCACCCAACGGTTAGGCTACAGGGGTTACTTTTGTAAAAAAAATAAAAATATAGGTATAATTTTGTATTTCTAAATAAAAAATAGATTATTTAAAAAACTTGTGGTGGCAGTGGAATGGAGGAGGGAAACCAGCAATTTTAAATAGTTGCTTGCTGGCGACCAACGATTGAGGCAAGAGACAGGGTCATGGGGATGGTGAAATATTAGGTATTGGTTGTATGTATATTGAGATGATCTATGGGCCCAAATTTGACTATTTTTTGCTAAAAATTAACACCTTTTCAAAAGCTTCCTATTGCATCTATATATCTACAAACTGGTTTGATTAAATGCAAATCTTTTGTTTTGTGAGTTAGTAATTCACACATTAATCCTTGAATCAGAAAAGATAAATTTTTAGAAATTATCTCGTTAATCTAGATAAAAGAAAAATCTCTTGCGCACGCATGAGGTGGCCCACAATAATTATAATGGTGAAGGGCATTTATGAGGTGGCCTTGGTCTTAGGTATAGCTTTCCTACTTAAAAGAACCCATTTGCGGTGGTGACATTGCCTCGTCTTCCTCCTTGAATTCAAAGAAAATCAATTCTTCTAACTATGAACACCATATGCATGAGGTTTTACTAGAAGCAATAGACAAGACCTGAGCCATAGCTCAGTGGGAGGTGGCGATGATTTTCGCCTGTCCGGCCTGGGTTCCATCCTATCGAACTCAGTGTTTTTCTTTTCTTAGGGGTACTGTTTAGTAAATGGTATCATCGAGAGTACAGACATGTGTGTTTAGTGCGACAGCGTGTCCCCACGTTCCGAAGATTGTTGAACCTCTATTTAATTTCTATATGTATATATGGTGTGAATCCATATATAGGTTGTGTATATCTACCTAGTATCCCTCTAAAAAAAAAAGCAACAGACGAGAAGAGTCAAGGAGCTGGCTGCCTTCATTTATAGAAATTGATAAAAGTGGGCTCTGTGGGGGGATTGGATCATATATCCTCCCCATAGTTGAAAAATTGAGGATTTACCCTCCCCACTCAATGATATGTGGGGTCATTATAAGTCACTGACACGTGGATCAGGAGGGTAAATCCTCAATTTTCATCTCAGTGGAGGGTATATGACCAATAAATCCCTAATTTAATAACTCTTTCGCTTCTTTTTTTGAGGTACACGTTAGAGGTACAAACAACTTATATCCCACTTAAACAACCACACCTACACACATGTATGTATCTTCTAACATATGTCTGAGAATTTTGTGAAGGCATCAAGGTATTACGGAGCACGGGTGCGCACTTTTCCACTAAACATGCATACGTATGTCTTCCTTATTCTAAATATTCAGGTGAGACATGCGAGTACAATCCAAGGGATCGAACCCGAATGGACTAGACGAACAACCTTGCACCAAGCCAACCGAGCTACAGCTCAGTCCTTCCCTTCTACGGACACCTTTTGTCGTGTGTGAGGAATCACAAGAGGCATATATCAAAAGATAGAACACTCTTCTAGTGAACGTGCGATGTGGCTCAGTCAAGCAATCATGTCATCGGTGTAAAATCGAGGAGACCGACTAGAGGGGATGAATAGGTGGTTTTAAAATTTCTTTGGCTAAAATCAAGTTTATAATGTAAAAGCATATATCAATTTAGTTTAGCACAAATAAGGCATAAATTAACTAGATTCACTTAAATGTACCAACAACCTAAGTCTATGTCAAAGATTTATAATTCTAGGGAGACAATGTAACATCCTATTTTTCTAGAGTTTTTAAAGCATTTATTTTAAAAATGAATTATTAGAATTTTTCTGGAATTTAATCAAGCTTAAAATGAATTTTTGAAAATTTAAATGATTTAATATGATTAAAATAAATTCTAAAATAAGATAAAAATATTTATTTGAGTTCCTTGTGTCTCAAGGATTTTTTGGTATTTTTGATGAATTTTTGGGATTTTTTTACTATTTTCTAGAGCCCTTTTTGGATTTAATTGACTTTCTGAAAATAAAAAACCAGGGAAAATCTTTAAAACAGTTCTAGGCCAGCCCATCCTATTCCTTGGCCGCAGCTGTCCGATCTGTGCGCCGCGCCACATGTCAAGCTCTCGCGCCGTCGTCTCCGATCGGGACTCGCCGCCGCCGCCCGCCCGCCCGCATTTCTCGGCATCCGTGCCGTAACCGAGCCAGATTCCTCGGATTGTGTGCTTATATAACGCCGCCGCCCTTGCCACCTCCTCTCACCTCGTGCGCCGCTGCCACTCCTCGCCGTCATCTTTAACGCCGACGCCTCTCGCCGCTCTCTTGCCTTCGTTCCCCGCCACCGGACGTGCCTCCATTGCACTCGTCGTCGACGCCAGCGCCGCCGTTACCGCTGTCGGTGAGCCTCGCCGCACCCCGTGCCCTCCCCGCCACGTGTCGAAGATCCAACGACCCGTCTGCCCAATCTACACCGTCGATCCAGATCTGGATCAACGGATCGGATCGTGCCACACATCAGCCTCCTCCACCGTCCGATCTAGCCGCCACCGCACCCGAGCTGTGCCACATCAGCCCTAGCCACGTGTCATGCCATGTCAGCCCTAAGGCCACGTCAGTAGCCACGTGTCGGTGACACGTCAGCCCTACTGCCATGTGGCAGTGCCACGTCAGTCCTACATCAGCAAAGACCGACCCCTAGTGCCACGTCAGCACACTACATCAGCTGCCACATGTCAGCACTCGAGCCCACCACATCAGCCTCCTCCACCGTCTGATCTAGCCATCGCCGCACCCGAGCCATGCCACGTCAGCCCTAGCCACGTGTCATGCCACGTCAGCCCTAATGCCACGTCAGCAGCCATGTGTCGGTGACACGTTAGCCCTAACTCGCCGCGTCAGCGCCGCCAATGCACTGTTCTGTGGACCGAGTTCACCGTGAACCCACCTTTTCATGCACCGAGTCCACAGCACAGTAAGTTTTCCGAATTTCCAGTATTTTATTTAGAATTAATTTTTTGAGAGCCCATTCTCCTCCGTCCTAGCTCGATTGATCCCGTTCTTTTTTATAAAGTGATATAAAATCGAGCTCTATCTATTGGTTCTAGTTTCAAGGTTTTTGGAGTTCATTTAAATTTTATTTGATTTTATTTTTGTTGTTTGGTCGCTGAGTATAACCAAGACAAGTCATGTCCTTTGATCATGTTGAAACCAGTTTACAATCTATTATTTAATTACTTTATTTTAAATTATCTTGCATCGTTACTTTATTATAAATATTTCTATTTGGTAGTTATCAACCCAATTTGAACTACCCCTCCTTGATAATTTGAATGTCATGATGCCATTGTCACTCTAGGTTGGGAATTTAATTAGTGATTCTATGCTAGATGTCACATGGATTGTACGATTAGAATGCTTAGCCTGCTTGATTTACGAAAAGGTTATCATCGCAAGTGAATAATTAATTTGACCTAATGAGATATGGAACCGTGGTTAGTGCCACAGCTATAAATTTGTGCCATGACATTGGTGTGTCATTGTTGTGGTTATACAAACTTGATTTGCACTGATCGTGCAGTAAAGGGGGAAGTGTGGATTCACTTCGTGGGATGTGGTAGTCTCGCCTAGGTAACATTAAGGACTTAACTTTGTGCGCTATTGATCTGAGCTTTATCGTGCAAACCACATGTCTAGTATGGGATAGAACTGGCTGATTAATTTGGACGATTTCAATTTTAATCTCACCATTGTAATGAATATGGTTGCTGATTTCCGTGTGGCGCAAGGGGGTGTGATGTGAAACTCTAGCAGGCGGGATTGGTTTGGAATTGAACTTTGTAAAGGCCCTTTTGTGATTTTCTTAGCGCGAGGCTAATCACAGCTGTGCAACCTCTGCAGAGTGTAAAACTATTCAAATAGCCATATCCTCGGTTATGGACAATGCTCGATGATTTCACACGAGGGGTAGTGATTTAATGAAAACTTGTGCATTATGGTTGGAGAGTGAACAGGTAGTTCACTGTTGGTTTAGCTTGTGGATGGGAGGTCCACAAGTGATTTATTTCAATTCCGTTGATTACTTATTAATTATTGTTTTCCATTAAACTTCGCTTTCAATCTATTTATCGTATTTATCTTAAATTATCCTTTTACGCAAATTAACCTTTCAGCTCTCTATTAGTAAGTCTTGCATATTATATTGCATTCATTTGTTATAAACAATTTACTGAGTACCAATGTACTCACGGCTTTATGCCTATGTTGCTCAGTTGAGGAGGAGGAGTATTATCAACAGGAGGTTCCAGAGGGAGAGTACTTCAGCGACTTCGCGGATTCGGACTTCGCTCCCTAGTTGATTTCCTGTGGGCATGTCGAATGGCTACTACGCTTATTTTGTTTCTTTCCGCTGCTAGACTTTAAGCCCTTCCGGCTAGTGATATTATAAGCTTGGCCATAAGGTCGTACTTTGGATATTTATCGATATTTGAGTTCCCTTTATTTTTAGCGTGTGTATGGATGATATTGTCTCTATGTTGGACTGTGTGCACTAGCGTGATCCTGGACTAGTGCAGTATACACAAAGAGTCCGAATTTGTATATTCGGGTCTCGACAGACAAGCAATCAATTTAATTCTATAAATGTAAATTGCTTGAATGTAGATTGAGCACAAAAGAACAAATCACAATAACATGGTTTCTTTTTACCATGGTACTCGGAGACTTGTCAGTCTCCCCTAGTTTACGTTGAGGTAATCCCAAATGAATTGGACCAGTTACACAAATTAAGGCAAACACCTCAATTTCACTAGTGGCAGCTCTTTCCCGCTCTAGGTAGGTCAGCTCCAATCTTCAAAACACGCTAGGCCTTCTCATAAGCTTCTTTGAGAAGATCAGTGGACATAACGTCTCCAATGTCGTTTAGGAGTTGGCAACCTCCAAGAGTAATAATTCAAGCCCCTTGCTTGACTCTCACCACGTGCAATGAATGCACAAGTTAAAGTGGATAAAAAATTCACCTCTAGATGCAACTAGATATCTCTCTTCTTACTCACAAGGTGCAATATATGCACAATTCAGAGAAGAAGATCACACAAGCATAAGAGAATAAAATGGAGTGCCAAATATTATCTCCTAACTAGCCAAGAGGTTATTTATAGCCCTACCGCAAGAACTAGTTGTTGGAAGCAAAAACTAGGAAATCCGATAGTGCCGTAGGCATAGGGCCAGTACTACCACTCCCCTCGTAATGGCCATAAAACTAGCAATTACAACCGGCTATTGGTAGTATTGCCCACACACGGTCTGGTACTACCGCATGCGGTAGTACCGCTCCTTTCATGTGGAACTACCAATTTCCACGGGAGGAAAAATCTTCCAAAATATGTGCTCTTTGGAAAATAGCTACCGGCAACTAACGCTTGGTACCATTGCAACTCCGGTCGTACACACCACACAAGCCGATACTACCGTAGGCTGGTCTGACCACTCACACAGAGCCGATACTACCATATTGCGGTTGCACCACCATGCACAGGCCGGTACTACCGCTTTGCATTTTCCAACAGAGACAAGAGTACATATACTTGTTGACACCGATTTTGTCCTGAATTTAAAATATGAATAAACATATCTAAAAAATATATACAATCATCAAATTAATATATTATATTGACAAAATCCGTTATGGTCTAAAATGATAATAAATGAATAAATAAAATGAGATATACTGCCATGTGGGCTAAAAAAATGCATAACTGCAGTGGTTGTGTGCGCATGCATACATGAAATGGTTGACATGCATCATTAGCTAGTTGATTAAAAAAAAGGGGTTAGTCAAAGCATTAAATCTAGTAGCTAAGAAGGAAGTGTACGTGGCCACATGTACATACCACTCCATGCTGCCTTCTCCATGGATTAATCAAAAGAAAGAGAGTCACCACCACGTCCATGCACTAAAAAAAAGGACTGTACATAAAGCACAAATCCACCTTCCAAGATTTTTTGTGTGTGCTACATATTACATTTGAGTGGTGAATTTTTATGGCATGTTTGTGGTGCAAGTGAAAGTCTTGTGTCAAATTTTTAGCTCATTCGGAGAACAACGCTTACTTGTATAAATTGATATAGCCTGACGATATACACAAAAGTAATACTAGAGAAAAGAAAATTAAAGAGAAGAGATATATTTTGCCACACAGGCTACCAAAAAATGTATAGCGGCTGTGATCGTATACGCTGCACATGGGTACCATATTCGCGAATACCATGCCATAAATAGTAATATAGATGTACTAAAATAAAAAAATGTATTCTATCATCTACATTTTGAACATAGGCTCCGTATAAATGAATACCATGTCATGATTTAGTGGTCCGGGTGGAAATAAAATAAAGAAATGCATGATTTGCATTGTATGTACACTACGTGCATGGGTTTCATTTTTATGAATACCACACCATTAAAAAAAATGGGCGTCATCACACACACACAAAAAAAAGAAGCATCACATAGCCAGCTGCAGGATCAGGGATCGCATGCAGAGACTGAGCGATCCTCCGAACAACTGCATGTCCCCCACGTAGCAAAGAAAACGGCACCGTGGCTGCATGCAGGCAGGACTGAGTCCATACATGCAGGACTGAATCCATACATGGCACAATCACGCAGTTATGCCCAACCACCATGCATGCCCACGTTCTCATGTTTATTCTTGTGCGTGTGTGACAGAAAAAAAAAGTAGAGGCTTCAGTAGCTTCCAGCACAAGAAAAATAAAATAAAAGAAAAGAAAATTAATCAAAGTACTAAATCCAGTGCTTAATTAGTTTCTTCAATGATTAATAGACCCATGCTTTAAATCAATAACTGGCTATTAAAAAAAAAGGGAAAAAAGGGAAGCATGCATGGACGCATGCAAGTATGACTCCATGCAGCACGTACAGGCTCATGCAGCCATAATACTTCAAACACATGCATGCACGAAAGAAATTCAGCCAACATACATGCTTACAAGTCTCTTTGGATTAATTAAAAAAGAAACTGGCCACTAGTAAAAGAGAAGAAAGGAATAAAAAGCAAGTTTGCATGCCACAACTGCAATCAAACAACCCACGTCCAGCAAGCTGCAGTTTTGAACTGCTTAAAGAAAATAAACGGGCGTGACGGTAACTTCCTCAAAGCAACTTCCCTCATCCTTGCTCTATAAATAGGAGATGAGGGCTGGAGGATTTTGGAGAGGAGAAAAGAGGAGGATACGCTGGCCATATTTGGAGAGAAAGGTAAGTATACACAAATACTTGAGAGGAGAAACTATAGAGAAAGAGAGAGAGCCTTTGGAGAGGGAGGGCTACACAAGCAAAGGTAAAATTCTTGCTCTTCTTCTCTCTCTTTTGGCTTCATTTATTTTTCTTTTATATTTTGCCCCCTTGGTTCGGTCCCGTTAGGCAGATACAAACCCAAAGAACGAGGGCTTGATCCCTCGACTCTTAGGTTCGGTCCCCTACAAATGGATACAAATCAAGGCGAGGTATGAAACCCCCATTGCCTCAATTCGGTCCCCTTAAATGGATACGAATTAGGGGTGGGCGTATGCTAAAAAAAATGCGTATATAAATATTAAAACAACAAACTCCGCCTCGGTTACACTACATGCTAGTGGTAATACAAGGTGGGGCAAAACATTTAATTTTCATTACACTACATACCCAAAATCTATGGCATGTTAGTAGTAATATAAATATTAAAACAACAAACTCCGCCTCGGTTACACTACATGCTAGTGGTAATACAAGGTGGGGCAAAACATTTAATTCCTATTACACTACGTGCATAAAATCTATAGCATGCTAGTAGTAATATAAATATTAAAACAACAAACTCCGCCTCGGTTACACTACATGCTAGTGGTAATACAAGGTGGGGCAAAACATTTAATTCCTATTACACTATGTGCATACAATCTATGGCATGCTAGTAGTAATATAAATATTAAAACAACAAACTCCGCCTCGGTTACACTACATGCTAGTGGTAATACAAGGTGGGGCAAAACATTTAATTCCTATTACACTACGTGCATAAAATCTATGGCATGCTAGTAGTAATATAAATATTAAAACAACAAACTCCACCTCGGTTACACTACATACTAGTGGTAATACAAGGTGGGGCAAAACATTTAATTCCTATTACACTACATACCCAAAATTTATGGCATGTTAGTAGTAATACAAATATTAAAGAAACAAACTTTGCCTCGGTTACGCTACATGCAAGCGCTTAATATTTACAAGCGCTACGCAATGTTAGTAGTAATACAAGGTGAGGTAAAACTATAATAAAATATAAAAATAATAAAATACTTCTATTACGCTACATGTCTAAAATCCATGTCATGCTAATAGCAATACAAATATTAAGAAACAAACTTTGCCTCGGTTACGCTACATGCAAGCGCTTAATATTTACAAGCGCTATGCAATGTTAGTAGTAATACAAGGTGAGGTAAAACAATAAAAAAATATAAAATAATGAAATACTTCTATTACGCTACATGTCTAAAATCCATGTCATGCTAATAGCAATACAAATACTAAAGAAACAAACTTTGCCCCGGTTACGCTACATGCAAGCGCTTCATATTTACAAGCGCTACGCAATGTTAGTAGTAATACAAGGTGAAACAAAACAAAAGTAAAATAAAATAATGAAACACTCAAATCCATATTACACTACGTGCATAAAATTTGTGTCACGCTAGTAATAATAAAATATAAAATGACACTCGCTTGGGCTACGCTACACGCGAGTACGCAATATTTGCAAGCGCTATATCTAAGAACTGAAATAATTAAACTCTGATCACGCTACATGCATAGGTTCGCTAAAAAATAAATACTATGCCATGTTAGCAATGCAATGTTCGTAGAAAATATACGGCAAAATAAAAATATATATAAAAAGGCTGAAATAATTAAGCTTCAATCATGCTACATGCATAGGGTCGCTAAAAAAATAAATACTATGCCATGCGAGCAAAATAATATAAATACAACTAAAATACCATCGAACAAGCATCCATCAGCGACGCCAAGATTGAAGACCTTTTTTTTATATTTTTGTAATAGTCATATGTTGTAATTTGTTGTAATATTTATGTTGGAATTCTTAATCAGGGGTTTTCTCGTAAAGAGATGTAATTAACAGAATTTTTATGTAAATGTATTAATTCTGGAAGTAATGGACCTGCAATACCTATTCTCTTTCTCTTATTTTCAATTAAATTTAATCAAATTGTTTCTAATGATGTGGACGCGGGTTCACGCCCATTTTCCCGTCATCAATACTTTAACAAATTTACAAAACACATTCGTAAATTATACTACCATGCACACAAAGAACAAGCCATGATTTGTAACAAATTGCAAAACACATTTGCATACTTTTGGAATCATAACACAAGTTATAGGTATATTGACTTAACATATTTGCAAAATACATTCGTAAACCTAAGTCACATGCTACAAGGATTATACATAAGCTTCAACTATTTGCAAAATATATTCGCAAATATAAGCTTCATGCCACAAAGAGTAAAAAATATGGACTTCAAACACTTGCAAAACACATTCGCAATGTATAGTCATAGCTATAAGGATTATGCTCATGAGCCTCAACTACTTGTAAAACATATTCATAAATAATAGCATCATGCCATGGAGAGTTAGAGTAAGTGAGATTGAGCTATCAATACATGATGAGACTTAAGCTACTAGACAAAACCCTTCTTAATAGCACAATAACCTATACTAGTAATCTAGTTTTCCCACCAAACATCAAGACTAGTAAAAAAACTAGAAATACATGTTTAACCCTAGTTATTCATACTTTTGCCTTGAGCATCTTCTTGAAGCTTGGTGATGCATATCTTCACTTCAAGTTCAAGTTATCATCTTGATATGCATGAACTCATGATGCATCATTCACTTGAACTCCATTAACATATGATGGATCTTTTCTTGGCTTGTTGATCAACTTATGATCATCTCCTCTTGGTAATCTTGATAAACACATTGGTCAACTTCTCTTCAGGATCTTGATCAACACATGATCATGTCCATTTTAGGATCTCGATATGCATCAACACATGATGCATCTTCCACTTGATGACCTTCAACTCATGAAGCCATCTTCCATCCCAAACTATGACTTGGTCTTCAACACATGAAGCCATCCAAGGTCATCCTCTTTTGTGGAACCTAACTGTTGTAGGGGTGGCCCCCACCTAAACCCAGTGAGCCTGTTAAGGACGTAGTTGCCCTCAGCTAGAGGCTTCGGTGTAAGGTCACGATTGTAAACACTCCTTACGAGGGAGCTCATATATATGTGATATAGAGTCCTTGGAAAAGCCCAAGAGGTCATTTGCTCCACTAACTCTCCACTACCATATCCCTCTCTCTCTGTTTGGTCTGTAGCCACAACAGTTGGCGCCGTCTGTGGGGACGATAGAAGCAAGAAGACCTCAAGAAAGATGGCACCAACATCATCGGCAGCGAAGAGGACAAAGGAGGTCGCGGCGGGGTCTCACGTCAGCGTCGGCACCGAGCCGTCGACATTGGTGACCAGGGGAGTGAATGACAACACTCCCGACGCGGCGGTCGACTCCAACCCTGCCTTCGCCGACGCAGCGGTCGACTCCAGCCCCGCCTGCGCCGACGCAGCAGTTGACTCCAGCCCCGCCTGCGCCAACGCAGCGGTCGAATCCAACCCCGCCTTCGCCGACGCGGCGGTCGACTCCAACTCCGCCTTTGCCGACACAACGGTCGACTCCAACCACACCTTCGTCGACGCAGCGGTCGACTCCAGCCCCGCCTGCGCCGACGCAGCGGTCGACTCGACTCGGCCGGCACGGCGTCTCTGTGACTGATGCAGCGGTCGACTCAACCCGCTTCGCCGACGCGGCGTCGACTCAACCCGCTGCGCCGGCGCGCGCGGTCGACTCAACCCGCCTTCACCGACGCGGTGGTCGACTCCAACCCCGCCTTCGCCGACGCGGCGGTCGACTCCAACCCCGCCTTCGCCGACACAACGGTCGACTCCAACCCCGCCTTCACCGACGCAGCGGTCGACTCCAGCCCCGCCTGCGTCGATGCAACGGTTGACTCCAGCCCCGCCTGTGCCGACTCAGCGGTCGACTCCAACCCTGCCCTCACCGACGCGGCGGTTGACTCCAACGCCGCCCGCGCCGACGCAACGATCGACTCCAACCCCACCTTCACCGACGCAGCGGTGGACTCCAACCCCGCCTGCGCCGACGCAGCGATCGACTCCAACCCCACCTTCGCCGGCGCAGTGGTCGACCCCAACCCCGCCTACGCCAACGCAGTGATCGATTCCAACCCCGCCAGCTGCCGTAACACCGATCGGGCGGAGCAGGGAACTACCGTCGGCACCCCCGAAGACACGGCCACCATCTTCGCCCCCGGTACAGACGCACCAAGCGGTCCCGTCAGTACTGCGAATCGGGTCAGCAACGTGGGAATCCACCACACCGACGTGGCGGGTAATTCGGCGGCCCAGGCGGTGGTCGCGGCTGTCAAGCCACCGCGATCAGGCACGCCACTCGTTTTGACTACGCCGGTAGTGCACAGATCCCTGCCGGTAGCCCTCCATGCGCTCCAGCGTGAGCTGCGGATCTCCGCAAAACCGTGCGGGCCATGCAAGAGGCTCTGAGCCCACAGACCCCGACGACCGTCGCACTGGGGATCCGCCCACAGCAGCCGCAGCGAACCCCCCGCAAGTTCAGGTCGTCAGCGTCATCTCCGGAGGTTCGTCGTCGGGAGCCTCGTAGTAGCCAAGGCCGGGAGTAGCTCAGGGCGACGTCACCTTCGCTCCCGACGATGCCCGAGGCGTGGAATTTCCCCACTACGACCCTCTGCTCGTCTGAGCCGATATTGCCAGATGTGACGTCCGACGCGTCCTTGTTGACGGTGGCAGTTCGGCGAACGTGCTTTTCGCGGAGGCCCTCGACCGCATGGGAATCCCTCGCGGTCGACTGCAGCCATCGACGACCCCGTTACACGGCTTTGGTGGCCAATCACTAAGTACATTGGGCCAAGTATACCTCCAGGTCTCCTTCCATTAGGGCGATAACATCCGGACCGAGGGCGTCATTTTTGACGTCGCAGACATCCCAAGTCCATACAATGCCATTCTAGGCCGTCCTGTCCTCATTTCCTTCGGGGCGGTCTCGCACCATGGTTTCCTGTGACTCAAGCTCCCGGGCCCGCGAGGTGTCATCACTATCTTCGGTGATCAGGACCTCGCCCGACGCACGGAACTTACGAGCCCCCGCCGTAGGGTGCACACCCTCATCGGTCAGCACAAAGGCGGACACACCATCGGCCCTGGGGTGGACCCCTAAGCCTCGACCGGAGGGCGGAGTCAAGAGGGTCCCCCTCCAGGCCGATGGCTGGGTCATCTCCATAGGCGACGGCTTCCCCCCGGAGATGGAGCAAGACCTACTCCAGGTTCTCCAGAACAACGCAGACGTCTTCGCATGGTCCCCAGAGGACACCAAGGGCGTGAACCGCTCCCTCATTGAACACAACCTAGCGGTCCGCCAGGATGCCAAGCCGGTCAGGCAAAGGCTTCGGCGTATGTCCGTTGACCGGCAGCAGGCGGCCAAGGCAGAGGTGCTGAAGCTCCTGCAGGCTAGCATCATCCGCGAACTCCAACACCCAGATTTGTTCGCCAATCAGGTGCTAGTAAAGAAAGCCAATGGTGCCTGGCGCATGTGCATCGACTTCACTGCCCTCAACAAGGCGTGCCCAAAGGATGACTATCCTCTCCCACGCGTCGACCAACTGGTCGACGCTACTGCTGGCTGCGAACTCATGAGTTTCTTGGACGCTTACTCCGGCTATCACCAAATCTACATGGCCAAGAATGACGAGGACAAGATCAGCTTTATCACTCCGATAGGAACATACTGCTTTGTTAGAATGCCCTTTGGACTGAAAAATGCCGACGCAACTTTTACCCGCCTCATTGCGCTGGCGCTGACCTCCCAACTGGGGAGGAATGTCGAAGCTTACGTCGACGACGTAGTCGTCAAAACCAAACAGTTGGCCGCTCACGGTCAGGATCTCCAAGAAACCTTCAACAATCTACGGAAGGCGAGCATCAAGCTCAACCCAGAAAAGTGCGTGTTTGGTGTACAGGCGGGTAAGTTTTTGGGCTTCCTGGTGTTGGGGCGCGGCATCCAAGCCAACCCCGACAAGGTCGACGCAATCCTTGCCATGGAGCCGCCCAAAACAACACGGGAAGTCTAAAGACTCACTGGCCGCATGGCTACACTGAGCCGCTTTTTGTCAAAGGCAGCGGAACGCGGCCTGCCCTTCTTCAAAACCCTGCGCGGCTGTGATGGGTTTCGTTGGGACGCCGATTGCACTAGCACCTTCGACGACCTCAAGAAGCATCTAGCAAGCCTATCAACGCTGGTCGCCCCGGCACTAGAGGCTCCGCTCCTACTTTACCTCGTTGCCTCCGTGACAGCAGTCAGCGCCGTCCTCGTTCTTGAGGAGGGCGTTCGTCAGCGCCCAGTCTACTTCATTTCCGAAGCCCTCCAAGACGCCAAGACGCGGTACACGGAGCTTGAGAAGTTGGCTTACGCGCTAGTCATGGCCTCGAGGAAGCTCCGACACTACTTCCTCGCCCACCCAATCACTGTGCCGTCCTCATTCCCTCTGGCGGAGATGTTACACAATAAAAAGGCCACAGGACGCATTGGTAAGTGGGCAGCTGAACTTGCCCCTTTTTCCCTGACATATGCTTCGCGCACGGTGATCAAGTCCCAAATCCTTACGGACTTCCTCGCGGAGTAGACCCCCGCGGCCCAGCACGCCCAGCAGCCGGAGGACCCGGTGTGGACGCTCGACACCGACAGCGCCTACTGCGTCTCCGGCGTAGGCGTGGGTGTGGTGGTCACTACGTCGGAGCAACACCGCCTGTTATACTCGGCACGCCTCGCATTTCCCGCCACCAACAACACCGCGGAATACGAGGCGCTACTCTTTGGCCTAGCGAAGCTCAAAGCCCTGGGCGCGCGGCGAGTCCTCGTCCGCACGGATTCAAGGCTAGTGACGGGGCAAGTCGACAAGTCATACCAGGCCAAGGACCCCGACCTCGCCAAATACCTGGCAGCTGTGCGAGCCAAGGAACGACACTTCCTGGGCGTCACGGTCAAGGCCATCCCCCGAGCGGAAAATGAGCAAGCAGACATTCTCGCCAAGGCCGCCAGCCAACAACTCCCCGCTCCTGAAGGTGCATTCTACGAGGTCCTGCACGCGGCGGCCATCGCGCAAGACAATCGTGACGCGGCTCTAGTCCACCAGATCACCCATCAGGGCGACTGGCGAGAGCCAATTCACGCCTTCCTACGGGGCATCGCCGAGCCTGACGACCCTATCGAGCTCCGCCGTCTACAGTACCACGCCAGATTCTTCCAAATACTCAACGGAGTGCTCTACGAAAAGGGGGTCTGCGCACCGCTCCTACGGTGCCTCTCATGCGAAGAGGGACAGCACCTCCTGGCGGAAATCCACGCGGGCCTTTGTGGCTCGCATTTGGCGTCGAGGTTGCTTGTCGGCAAGGCATTTAGGCAGGGCTTCTACTGGCCAACCGCCGTTGTTGACGCCCAAGAGCTTGTGCGCCGGTGTCAAGGCTGCCAATGGATGGGACGGGTAATTCACAAGCCCCCCACTAGCCTCAGCCCCATCCCCCCTGTATGGCCGTTGGCACGGTGGGGCATCGACGTAGTCGGACCTCTTCCCTGAGCACCAGGAGATTTGCGCTTCATCGTGGTCGCTTTGGAATATTTTTCCAGGTGGCCAGAGGCTGTGGCGCTAGCCAAGATCACTTCGGCAGCCATGCAGCGCTTCCTTTGGCAGAACATCATATGCCGCTTCGGAGTGCCTAAGGAGATCACCGCTAACAATGGCCTGCAGTTCGATTCTGCTCCGTTCAGGGAGTTCTGCGACGACATGGGCATCACGCTTCGGTTCACCTCGGTCGGACACCCACAGTCCAACGGAGCGGTCGAGCGAGCGAACGGTGCCATCTCCGTCGGGGTCAAAAAACGTCCTCTGGTCGCTTCGTACAACAGCGACACGCCCGACGGGATTCACGCCGTTCAAGCTCCTCTTCGGCAACGAGGCAATGACGCCCGAAGAGATCAAGGTTGGCTCACGAAGGGTCCTCGCCCAGGCACCAGACGAAGAGCGCTAGTTGTCCCTGGACCTCCTCGACGGAGAGCGTGTCAAGGCCACCCAACACGTCACGAAATACACCCGCCAAATGGCGCGCAGGCACGGCCGCTCTGTGTATCCGCGAGCATTCCAGCCGGGGGACCTTGTCCTCAGGATGGCGCTTCGCGCAGACACGGTCAGCAAGCTGGAGTCCAAGTGGGAAGGCCCGCACATCGTCACGGCAGCACTGCAGCGAGGAGCTTATCACCTCGCCACGTTGGAAGGGCACACACTTCGCCACACATGGAATGCGGACAGGTTGCGGAGGTACTATGTTTAGGCCAATAAGGGCCACCGTCGTGGCAACAAGTCTAATGTGCAGTCCCTAAAACTTCTTGTACTCGCTCACCCAAGTAAACGAGAATTTAATAAAATTCACCGTTTGCAGAGCTATTCGTGCCCCTCACCACCAAAACGTGCGGAGGCTTGCCTCCGCACGAACTCGGAATATAAACAAGATGCGGAATTCCACGCACGCATTGGTGTCACTACCACACGTACTCCCCGGAGTATAAAGACGTGGTCGATGTTCCCACGCATCGCACGGAGACCCACCTCCACACACGCATCGCACGGAGACCCACCTCCGCACACACATCGCACGGAGACCCACCTCCGCACATGCACCGCACGGAGACCCACCTCCGCACGCACTCTACGGAGTATAAATAAGACGTAGCGTCAAGGTCCACCTCCGCACGCACTCTACGGAGTATAAATAAGACGTAGCGTCGAGATCCGCCTCCGCACGCACTCTACGGAGTATAATGTAACATCCCAAAAATTTTATCCCTTTATTTAAAAATCAATTCTGGAATTTATTGTATTTTCCTGGAGTTTATTTCAAAGTCCTGATTTAAGAAAATTAAAAACTTCTATTATAAAAAGATCAAAATGAGTTCATTTCATTTCTTGTAAATCAAACAAATGTATTTTATCTTCCTAAAGTCAAACCTGCATTTATAATGAAATTCAGAATTTTTTTTAAAGAATTAAAAACTACCCTTTTAAGTCAAATTGTGCTTTTGCAAATTATACTTGTGAAAATGGGTGGAGAATATTTTTATTAAATCCCAAATAGTCCTAGAAGATTCTCCGAAATTTTCTGGGATTTCTAAAATTTATTTGGTATTTTTCTGAGTCTTCTAAAGCTTATTCTCGTTTCTGGAAAATCAAAAAGGAAATTAAAATGTCGAACCCTCCCCGAGCCGACACCTGTCGCCCATCGGACCGAACCCGTGCCGCCGATTTCTTTCCCAGTCGTCTGATCACACTTACCCCTTCGTCCCGCTTTCCCTCTCTCCGCACGCGACACGTGTCGCGTATCTCACCGTCCACTCCCGCGCCCGGCTCAATCCCCACCGCCCGCACCAACTTACCGCTTCGCCCGCTTCGTTCCCCCCTCCGATCGGCACGTGGCCTCATCCGAGCCGTTCCCTATTGCCGTACCTAATCCTAGCCGCCCCTTCCCACTTAAGCACCCGATTGGCCCCGATTTGATCTTCGTTGCCGGTTTTCATCTCAACCGTCCCCGTTCACTTACCCCTTCGCGCAGAACCCGACGGTCCCGATCTCCTCCCCATGCCACACGTCGCGGATCCGACCATCGCCCCCACCCTTTCCCGTTTTCCTTCTCTCGCTGACCGGTGGGACCCCCTCGTCAGATCCGTCTTCCCCGCGCGGTTTCCTTCTTCCTCGCGCGATCCCCGCCCCACTGCCGCCATGAATACCAAAATCAAAGCTTTTAATTCATCGGTTTCCTTTCCAATTGATCCCTCTGTCGCATCCGTTTCTGGCATTACCTTCCCAATTAAGCCCCCGATTGCCGCTGCATTGAAGCTCCCGGCCGTTGCACCGCCGGTGTGTTTATGCACGGCCGATGCACCCCTCCTCGGCCTATAAAAGGGACTCCCCGAGCTCCTCCTCGACACACTGCCCCTCCCCCACCTCTCAAACGAATCGACCGAGTGTCGGAGCCCTCCCTGTGCTCGTTTTTCCCCGCCAGCCTCCAGCAACTCCGGCGAGCGATTCCGGTCGGCTCGAGCCACCTCGCCCCTCGCCGACGCCTCCCCGACCTTGCTGGTGCCCAGGCGATCCTCGGCGACCACTCCCCCGAGCTGCTGCGCCACCGGAGCTCCTCCGCCGCCGTGAAGCCCACTCCGACCACCACCCCTCTCCGCCGATTCTCCTCTCCGGTCACCCTCGGACTCCGCACAAGGTACCGATGCACTCCCCGCGTCCTCCTCTTCGTTTTGGTGCCCTCGGCCAGCGCCGCCACACGCCGGAGCGACGGCGACCCTCGGTCCCCGTGCGCCACCGCCGGCCGCCCGCCCCGTCAGCCGCCGGGCTGAGGTGGCAGCAGGCGTGGCCGCCAACTGGGCGCCACGCCGCCACCACCCGAGCGCCGCCACCTCGCGCTGCCGCCACGCCGCACGTTGCGTGGCGTGGCAGCCACGTAGCGACCACGTGGTGCCAAGTGGCAGCCACGTGGCGCCACATCAGCGCCACCCTGCTCCCCGCGTGCCCGCCTGCCACCTCACCTCTCTCTCGGGTCCATGGACGTAGTCCACCAAATCCGGGCCCCACCTGTCAGCCTCTCCCCGAATAAATTAATCCTAGGGCTGATGTCATAATCTGTATTTTCCTTTAGAAAAATAATTCTTGCTGACGTCATAAATCCTTTCGGTTTAAAAATAATCCAGAAAATACCCCTTTTTCTTTTAATTTGAATTAAAACTTTGGAAGGCTATAACTTTTGCTTTTTAACTCCAAATTGACCCATTCAAATTTCTAAATTTTTCTAAAATCATAATCTATCAATTTCTGGCATAATTTTGAAATTTTTAATTCATTTGAATTTTGTTTTTGAATTTTTTTTGAATTGGCTCTTTACGTTAGATTTCGACGATTCCGGAGACTTTGAGTTCGACGATTCCCCGCAGGGCTTCGATCAAGGCAAGTTACACCTTTGATCACGTTGAACCTAATATTTTAAATTTATTTATGTTATTTTACTGTATATGCATGCGTACTTCTATTCAAATTTAATTTAAATTCAGTTTAAATGATAGATATTCTCATAATCCTTTGATTATAGCCCATTTGAACCTCAAATTCATATACCTTGTCACCCTAGCTGAAAACTAGTTGGTACCATAGTATTAACTAGAAATTTTATAAAATGCTCAGCCTGGCTTAGTATAACTTTAGGTGGGAGTAATGTCTTTCACAGGAAATGATGATTTAAAATTGAGTTCTTGACATCGGTGAGTCAAGGATGGTTTATGAAAATTGTTTAAAAATAAAAATAGAAACTTATGATTTGGACTTAGGCTAATGGTTAGGTGGTGGGTGCCGGCATGCCTCGTGTTTGGTGACACCTGGTTGATTGTCGTGCACGGGGGAATGTGGATGGGCCTAAATCAACATAAGGACCGTTTCTGTGATTCATTTTACGAAGTCACTTCGTACTACCACAAGTCCGGTATGGAACGGATCTGGCTAAGTAATTTGTGAAGTTTCAAATATAGTCTCGCTATAGGCTGAATGTGAGCGCGGCGTAGGCTGTGGGAAGTCTCACATGGCACCAGAGGGGGCTCCAACTCGTGGATTCGAGTTGTGGTGAAACCTTAGTGGCGGCGTGATTATTTTGGCTATGGATCATTAGAACAGCCTTGTCATGAACTCTCCGCTGCACACCTAAGGCAGTGTGTTTATCGCGTGGCTCAAGTGAGAGTAAATATCTTGTGGGTAAAGTTGTACACCTCTGCAGAGTTAAAACCTATCTAGATAGCCGTGTCCACGGTCATGGACATGCTGAGTAAAGTCGTCACAGATTAGACTTGGATTTTATAAACATGGTTTTTGAGCAAACAAATGACGGTCTTGGTTTTGGTCCAGGTGGATTCCCGTGGATAGGTTAGTGTGGGTCGAAGCCTACACTAACGATATTACTTGTTAAAAACAATGTTTCTTATACTGTATTAAAGTTCAACTTTTTGTATTTACGTTATTATGTTTCCAATTCAAGTATTGCTTTTCCGCACATTACCCTATTAAGCCTTCCCTTGAAATCCATTATGCATGCATCAATTCTGTTACAATTCCTGGTGTAACTTGCGTAAGCATTTGCTTGCTTACCTTGGGAGTACTCTCGTACTCACCTTGCTTAATCTGTTGCCAGACTTCGAGGGCGACTACGATGGTGAGGACTACTTCAGCGAGTAGGACGCGTCTTACAGTCATTCGCCTGTGGGAGGCTGGATGGGCTGTTCTGCTACCTTTATTGCTTTCCGCTGTTTCTTTTCTTTTGTTGGCCTTGTGCCCTATTTTGTAAGACTTGGCCTTAAGGCCGTATTTTGTCGTTTAATAATATTCGGTGGTGATTTTCGTATGATATACATTACTGTTGACACTGTGTGCACTAGTTTTTCGTGGGATAGTGCGATTTACACAGAGAGACTTGGAGTTGTTGTTCCGGGTCTCGACATATAAATAAGACGTAGCGTCGAGGTCCGCCTCCGCACGCACTCTACGGAGTATAAATAAGACGTAGCGTCGACATCTGCCTCCGCACGCACTCTACGGAGTATAAATAAGACGCAGCGGGGGGACGCCTCCGCGCGCACTCTACGGAGTATAAATAAGACGCGGATGTTTTCCCTGCGCACTCTACTGAGTCTAAACAAGATGCGTATGTCCCGCGCGCGCGTTGGCGCACCCTCCGGAGCCTAAATAAGTCGTGGTTGATAGTCCCACGCATGCTCCGGAGTATAAACTAGACGTGGATGTTTTCCCTGCGCACTCTACTGAGTCTAAACAAGACGCGGATGTCCTGCGTGCGCGTTGGCGCACCCTCCAGAGCCTAAATAAGTCGTGGTTGATAGTCCCACGTATGCTCTGGAGTATAAACTAGACGTGGATGTTTTCCCTGCACACTCTACTGAGTCTAAACAAGACGCGGATGTTCCGCGCACGCGTTGGCGTACCATCCGGTGCCTAGCTAAGTCGTGGTTGATTGTCCCACGCGTGCTCCAGAGTACAAACCTCGGAGCGCGATCGCGTCTACTTCAACCAGGCGCCAGCTCCGCTGCCACCACTTCGAAGGGTAGGGGACGGAGCGCGATCGTATCTACTTCAACCAGGCGCCAGTTCCGCTGCCACCACTTTGAACGGTAGGGGACGAAGCACGATCGTGTCTACTCCAACCAGGCGTCAGCTCCGCTGCCACCACTTCGAAGGGTAGGGGACGGAGCGCGATCGTGTCTACTTCAACCAGGCGCCAGCTCCGCTGCCACCGCTTCGAAGGGTAGGGGACGGAGCGCGATCGTATCTACTTCAACCAGGCGCCAGTTCCGCTGCCACCACTTTGAAGGGTAGGGGACGAAGCACGATCGTGTCTACTTCAACCAGGTGCCAGCTCCGCTGCCACCACTTCGAAGGGTAGGGGACAGAGCGTGATCACGTCTACTTCAACCAGGCACCAGCTCCGCTGCCACCGCTTCGAAGGGTAGGGGACAGAGCGCTCCCGCACATACTCTGAATATGCGCCAGCCCCGTCGCTGCCACTCTTCGCCCACAGGGCACTGTTACCTTTAGAACAAGCGAACACGGCTGGAAGGTGCCAGCCTCTGCCGTATTAACAATCAATTGTACAAGCAACATGCAGTTGTGTGGTACTCGACACAACGGTCCTCTCTTTCGTCCCTAAGTGAAAGAAAACAACAGCAAAAGTTACATCACAACCACCAGCTCCCGGAACCACACTAGGAGTCAGCGCCGTCTTCGTTGCGCTAACGAGCTTCCTCCAACCACTGAAGGAAGTTACCTTCCCGGTGTAACGTCCGCCGTAACAACACTTTGGCTGCTTCCTCTCCAAGGTGGCCCCAGATCCACTCGTAGAAGCTCTGCACGGCGGGCATGGTCGTGCGGACTGCGCTGGACAATACCCCGGCCCCGGTTGGCTCATTCAAGCTGGAAGCGGCCAGCTCCTTCACGTGCTCACATCCCCGGGCGTGGAGCGTGGCAAAGGCAAGGCACGCGCTGGCGTAGCCGCAGTGATCGCCGAAGGCTTTCGCACCGCGAAGCGCCAAGCTCGAGCCCTCCTCAATCCGTGCCAACGACCACGCCACGTCCGCGGCGCCGTGACTAACGTCCGGCACGACGACAGAAAGGTCCCGCAGGGCCCCCTCCAATGACCCCCATGGCCCTCCATGCTGCCGCCCAGAGCCTGGTCCCTCTCCTCCAGGGCCATGGCAAGCTGGGCCTTCTCCTCCTCCAGCGCGCTGATTTGCCCAAGTAAGCCAGCACGCTCCTCGGCCGCGGCACGTTGGGCCTCTTCGGCAGCACATTATGCCGCCGCCGCCGCGCGAACTTTCGCCTCTAATAGACAGATACGGTCGTCCTTCGCGGTGTGAGCCTCATCGGCAGCACGAAGCTGTTCATCCAGCGCCCTCCGCTCGCGGATGCACGCCTCATCCAGCGCCCGACCGATGGCGACCGCCTAACAGCAGGAGGACATGGCTATTTAGCATGCACGCGGTAGGCGATGTCAATGGCGGGTCCAGGTGCTTACCTTCATCCCCGCGGCGCCCAGTGCGAGTGCAAGAAGGTCCCCCCCGCAAGACGACAACGCTTGTCGATCCAGCCGGCCGTCATCGCACTCCGCGGCTTCGTGGAAGGCACGGAGTGCCTCCGGTTGCGGCACGAAGTCAGACATGGTGAGCCTTGGGGGCCTCACGGCAGCATCAGGTTTCCACGCTACGTTTTGCACAGTGCCACCGCTGACCTCGCAGACACCATCGCTGCTCGATCCTTGGCCGCGTCCGGGCGACTTCCCCTCTCCTGACGTCGACGACGGCATGAGTGAACAAATCGGAGAGAGCTTCGCAAAGTCACGAGGAAAAAAGGAATTACGCCTACCTCCGTCACCCCCCACTAGGGCGTGGGGAGGTGTGGGCTCAGCCCCTGCCTGGGAAGCGATAACCCCCTCCTCGGTCGGAGTGGCCTCGCGGTCGGATCCCGGGCCCCCGCCGACCATGCCCACCACGTAGAATTGCCCCACGCGCGGAGGCAATTGCACCCGGCGGCACTTCGCCGCTGGAGAGCCAGGTGATGCACCCTCGACCGCTTCAATACCTACACTGGCCGGAGTGGGTGGCATGTTCGCAGCGACTGCAGTAGGCGACGACGATGAGTGCTCTGCCGCTCCAGTTGTCACCGGATCTGGGGCCGGCGGAAGGCTTGTGGCAACCACCATGAGCGACGGTGGCGCGGGAGGCAGATCCTCGCCGACCGACATAGGTGACAAGGCCTCGTCCTCAACGACGTCGCTGCCAAGGCCCGCCTCACCACCTAGGTCCTCGCTGGCCACAGCGTGACCCTCCGCGCTGCCATGCTCGGACCCCCCCTGACATGTCATCCGGATCAGCGGCGTCTACCGCTGGGCCGGTGGGCAGGTCAAAGACAGCACCTCGGGACCGTGACCTTCGTCGCCGGGGAGACGCCCCCACCTCGCCGACACCATCGCGGTGACAGGGCGAACTCCGTACCAGCTTTGGGCGCTCCGGTATAACGAGGCCTAGGACCTCGCACACCCGGTTTATCCGCCCTAGCCTCGCAGGCCCGGTTGCGGTTTCACGAAGGGTGTGCTCTTTCTGCGTGTATGGCCCCAGGAAGGCATCGACGGCACGCTCCGCATCTTCCAACGAAAGCACTGCACGCGAAGTGTGGTTCCATTTACAAATAGTTGCATATACATACACAGCACACGGGCGAAGTACCTACCACGGCCGGTGGGCTGCTGCAGCGAGGACACCGAGGGGCGGACACCATCCCGCCACGTAGTACCTCGCTGATATCTCCACAGGCCGGAGAGCGGAGACACCCCATACATGGTAAATTCCTCGGCAAGATCGCGCATGTTGAACCGAAGGGTGACGCCGCTGAGCCTCCGCGCCTGCCATTGATCGTCGCTCACCGGCTTCAGCCCCGGGCAGCAGTTGAAAGCTATCGGCTAACCCCGGCACGACAGGTTGGTGGTCGGCGTCACGCGGTAGTAGAACCGCTGCCGCATCCACCCCTCCCACTTCTCCTTCGTCGCCAGAGCGGGGACCAGATACGCGTAGCCCGACCTCACCACGAAGTGGACGCTGCCGAAATTGGACAGTGCCCCTCCTTTGACTCTCTTTGGCTAACAGCGCGCATCATGAAGAAGGGCGAACAAACTCGCGCGGGGATGAGCGCCTTCCACTCGAATTTCCTAGGCAAACACCACCAAGCGAACTATCGCATTCGAGGTCAGCTGCACCAGCTCCAATCCATAAGCCTTCAAGACCTCACCGACAAAGAACGTCGATGGCATCCAGAGTCCAGCCTCAAAAAATGCGGCGAAGACAATCGCCTCTAACGCCTCGGGATGAGGCTCCACTTCGTCGCGGGTGGGTAGGCGAGCTCCGTTGCACTCATCTATCTTCTTCTCCCACAGGAGGGCTTCGATTGTCTCCTTCGTGGTAAGGCTCCGCCCCAGCACCCCGGAACAGTGCCCCTGCGAGCCCTGCCTAGCGTCGTACCGCTTGCGGGCCTGCAATGGCTTGCGAACCACCACCAAAAATTCTGATGCTGGCGGCGTTGCGCCGCGCTGCCCCGACGAGGCACTTCCACTAAGCCGGCGGCCGGAATCTCTGTGGCTTGCCATCCTTCTTTCTGCACGGAGGATTGGTGGAGCAGAGGCGGGTGGATTTCGCGCAAACAGCACAGGGCAATCAAGCGAGCGCACATGGACGGGAGGCACGCCCGTACGCCAGTAAAGCGCCCTTTATACAGCCTTTTCGCGTCCGGCGATCGGGAGGGCAACCGGCGGGAGCTCGTCGATTCGTCCCGCCCACGATCGGAAAGCGTAACCGTCCGCGGGATGGCTCGCCGCGTGTCCCGCCTCTCTTCGGAACGGGCGCGGGCTCGCGGTCCCAAGATTGCTGACACCCCACGGCGCACCAACCAGGCAACGCCGCATGTACCTCTCATTCGGGACCGTGCGTACGACGGCAGTGGACCGCCCCAGCCTTTCCAACACGCCGCACAGCGACTCCGGACCGAGCAAGGGTCCACCCCACACCGAGCAAAGGTATCCACACCACTCCTCGCACGTTCGAGGCCTTCGCTCGCAAAGACGACCCGGTGATACCGTGGCCCGTGGGGAAGGCTCCGAGACCGTGAACGGCTTCGACGCCTCGACAAAGCCTCCGCCCCACCAGGACGGGTATGGCTGCGCCAAGCGACCTCAACTCCGCCCTCCGCGAAGCCTTCGCCTTAGCGGAATGACTCTGGCTCCGCCCTTGATGAGACCTTCACCCCGGCAGGGCAACCCCTGTGTCCGCCATCGGCTATGGCGCTTCAACAAGCGGCCGTGTGTCCGCATGCCATGCCCGACGGTGCCCCTTCCACTCCGGTGGCTCCGGACAACCCTGGCACTCGTCGCACGTCATACCCCTTCACCCTTGCCACAACCGTTCTCACACCTAACGTGTCCTATGCCTTTTCATGAATGCTAGGTTGCAGAAAGAACAGGCGCGGTGGGTCAGCTGAAGGGAGTCCGCATTGACGAGTTCTTCACCACTGCACCGCAAACGCGACCCCACGGCAACCACCCAAAGCAAAACATCAATAGCGACTCCGTTGCGGCCCTCCGGCCTCGACTACACGAAGACATGAGGACCTACATACACCAAATCATCTGCGCCCACAACCACACAATGTCACAGGCCGCAGGGATGGAGGGGGCCAAAGGACTCGCAACATGGCTTCGGCCTGTGAAGCCCTTCACCATGAGAGGCTCCTGTTGTAGGGGTGGCCCCCACCTAAACCCAGTGAGCCTGTTAAGGACGTAATTGCCCTCGGCTGGAGGCTTCGGTGTAAGGTCACGATTGTAAACACTCCTTACGAGGGAGCTCATATATATGTGATATAGAGCCCTTGGAAAAGCCCAAGAGGTCATTTGCTCACCTAACTCTCCACTACCATACCCCTCTCTCTCTGTTTGGTCTGTAGCCACAACACTAACCTATCATTCAACTCATAAAAAATGTTAGTCCAAAATTGTCATTAATTACCAAAACTTCACCATTAACTCATAATGGAGAGACTGCATTTTTAATCTTTTTTTGGTGATTGATGATAATATCAATAAATAATGAGATAAAGATTGATTTACGAGTATACAACTTGTACATAACAATTGTATACTCTAGATAAGCTTTTCAAGCAATTAACTCATTTGATGTGAGTGTTTATCTTTGAGATTAATTGCTAGTAACGCTTACACAGCTAGTTGTTATTAATCATCCAATCATTAACACGTAATAGAGGAACTAGATTTATAATCTTTTCCTTTTGATGATTGATGATAACCTGATTACAATTGATTTAATTTAAATCAATCATGAGTATATATGAGCTACACAAGTTTGTATATAATCAAGGGACACGTTTGAAAGTAAATATTCTTACTATGTATTGAAAAGAAAATATGAATCAGTACTAATGAAATCACAAAACATAGAGTGAACTCTCCTAAATATGTGCATACAAGAATGTATAATGAAAAATATATGCACATATTCACCTTAGACTTTTGATAGAGTTCAATCTATATTTTGGATCCAAGGATTGCAACAAGATATAAGAATATGATGTTGAATGCATGCCTCTATAGTTTTCATATCATAATTGGTAAATGGGTTAGTCTCACATTTGTATTTGTTATTAATCACCAAAACCAACTTAATAGAGTTTGAACTTACAATCTCCCCCTTTTTGGTGATTGATGACAAATCCATTAGCAATAATAGCATTTGAATGTAAATCATCATACGAAAGGAAATTAAGCTATTTAACTATATTCATATGAGAATGACATGTTTGAATTAAGGTGAAATCATAAGTGAATAAATTGAATCATCCAAATATATGAAATTTAAATCTCCGTTTGAAAAATTATTTTTCCGTTAACAATTTTAACATATAGCTCTTAAAGCAAATACTCCCGCTTATGACAAATTTAACATGTAGTTCTTGCCCTTACACATTCTACCTCGTATGACAAATTTAACATGTAGTTCTTACCCTTACACATTCTTACCCTTACATATGTTCTCCCTCTTTTGGCATTAAACACCAAAAGAAAAGCAATGACAAGGTTAAGCCAAAATGGAGTTTTGACAATTAATCCATTTTAATTCTGGTCATAAATAGTATGAAATAGATACATATGACCAATTGGGAGTTTGAGATAACTAAATGAAAAGATATTTGAAACATATTCAAATAAGCTCACTCTTGAAATCTCCTCAAAATACTTTTTAATTTGCAAAAGAGCTCTCAATTAATAAAAAGATGCATGCTTTTGAAATCATGTTGAGCTCAAAAAGATATAGCCAAGCTTATTAACGTACTTGGAAAAGCAAAGAAATAAGCTCCAAAAAATCTGACATAAATTATGGAGCTAGTCATTACAAATAAACACAAGGTTCATTTTGGGAGGCTATCCCAAGTCTCAACCATTTTGAAGATATGAAAATCATAAAATTTTAGAAACTAAAAGTTTTAGGTTTTCAGATTTTGACATTCTATTTTAGCTTTAAAATCTAGTTGAAAATATGGTCAAAAGAGTTTTTAAAAAGCTAATAACATTTTTCAACATACAGTAACTATATATAATCAAATGTAATAATTATACCTTCCTCAAATTATGAGCCCAATTGGAGATACAAAAATCACAAATCTCCTCAAAACCATACAAAACTTTGAATTTTCAACATTTGAGCAAAGTGAGAAAAAGTCAAAACTTTTTTTTAAATCAAGTTGAAATGCTTTTAAATTTTGTAGAAACAACCTTTGGACTCCTCACAAACTTTTCCAACTAGAATTTCAAAAAAAATGAGTCTCCATTCAAAGGTTATACCAAAATGCGCTCTCTTTGTAATCTTTTTTGCGTAAACAGAGGAGAAATACAAAAACCTTTCAAATAGGTCCAAATATTTTGACATTTTTCAGATTTTAACTATAGACTAATTAAAGCATTTCTCAAAAAAGAATTTTTGTAAAAAGAGTTTTATTTAAAAGATATGGCAAAAAAAAATCTTTGTATGCACGAGGAAAGATTGATTTTGCATCAAAGGTTCAAAATGCAAACCAATTTAAATTTCATGGAGCTTTTCACTTTCATGGCTTTGTATGAGTTAGAAATTCTATTTTAAGCCAATATACACAAATAAATACCACTCAAATAGCCAAACTCATAATATGCAAGAATGTGTCTTTTTGGGTCGAAACTAGTTTTTGGGCGAACTTCAAATAAATATAACTTTTCAATGGTTAGTCTTTTGTAAAAACTTCAACTAGAGAAATGTTTGAAATTACCAACCCTATGAGTTTGGTATTAACAACTTTTTAAAAACTCAATAGATTTTGACTGATAAAAATATGTCATTTAATCCGAAATCAAGATCATACAAGATCATTTTGAGGCCAAATTTGCTATTTTATTTCTAAAATAAAATTTTTTATTCCAAAAGCATTGGAAAATATTTTAAATATATATTGAAATAATTTTTTTCTAATTTTTCGAAAATTTAGTCATTGTAAACAAGTATTTTTTGACTTTTAACCAAATAGGCTTTTTAAAAAGGCTAAACTTGCATATCATTAGAAGTTTTACTGCATGAATGTCAAATAAAGCAAATAAGAATGAAAACCATATATTTACAAGATCCATAAATCATTTTGGGCAACTAGGTAAAATAATTTTTCTCAATATTGATACTTTGCCCCTTTTTATATAAGCCTAAAATCTTTAATAAGTTTTTTTCATAAAAAAACTCCCGCTTACACAAAGATTTGTCTTGGCATTTCTTTCTTCTTCTTTGACACACAAAGGATTCTTTTCCATCTTTGTCCTTTTGTGTTTTTCATGAAGAGCATACACCACTTTGAAATTGATACCACTTATGATGACAATAGGTGTCACTTGTGAAAATAAATGATACAAGATATAATTAATTCTATTTATAGAAATTTGATACCATTTGTGAGCATATACGATACCAAGTGTGTTTGATTCTATTTGTAGAAACCTGATATCACTAGTATGCACAACTAATATTCCTTACAAACACTAGGTTGATTTGGGCACTTTGATCTTCTCTTGAAGAATTGAAATCCACTTGTGAATACTAATTTTAAGCTCATCTTGAATAATTGAGGTACCACTTGTATATCACTGGTAAACCACTTGATATAACTAGAGATCTTCAATAGTTGCCACTTGATAGCATTTGAAGAGGATACTACTTGTATGAAGAGAATGATATCATTTGAGGAGATACCATATAGGAGAGAGCTTGGTTAAGGAAAGATTTTACTTTGCAAGAAGACAAATTAGATATCACTTGAAGAAAAAGATGATATCACTTGTAAATATAAGGATGAATCTTATGTCGAGGTCAAGATAATCAAAAAGGTTACCACTTTAGAGATAATGCCATGTTAAGATAAAAGCATCACAATATGATCAAAATGGTATATGGAGTCAAGAAATAACTTGAGGGTAGCTAGCAAGGATAAAAGGGTCAACTTGACTTTTGGGAACAAAGAGAATGGCTAAGGAAATTGGAAATTAACAAATTTTGTTCAAATCAGCCATTTTTTTTCCAAAATCGGTCATACCGCCCAAGGTATGCGGTCATACTGCTTGCCACAAGTGGTCGTACTGGATTTCAACTAAAAGCATGCCAATGATTGAAATTCAGAGGAGAGAATAGATATAAGTCGTAATTTTCTCTAAAATTTTTCACAAAGAAACATAAATAATTTTTAGAGCATTTCCAAGTATATACCAAAGTTAAAACTCTTTTGAAGATAGTTTTTAAGAAATTATGCTTTTATTTTTCAAAACAAGCTAAGTTTCAATAAATTTCTTCAAGATTGCCAAAAATAAGCATGTGAGGGTGTTTTAGCATACATTTATATGTATGAGTTTGTAATACCCTTATGAGCCAATATATGTTAATAATTTTGGCACAAATGGCAAAACTCATTTAAGTGCTAAATTTGTGACCACTTAGGTCAACTTAAGATTTTGGATGAGTTTTAAAATCAAATAACTTTCATTTTGTTGGCCTTTTGGAAAACTTTTGAATACGAATAATGTTTAAAATGGACAAATATAGGTTTTTGGTATTCGGCACTTTTTTAAATCCCTTTTAGAATTGATTTTGACCAATTTTTGAGTTTAAAGCCAAAACGAGATACAAGATTACTAGTTTTGGGTTAGAAACTTAATTTTACTTAAAATGAGGGGTGGCGATCGAGCGAAGGTGATCAGCGGTAGGGTCCTCCGATGACACTCTCGCTCGGCAAGAAGGTGGAGGAGGTGTGCGGGGACTCGGTGAAGCTGTGGGTCGCGGCGGTGCGGCACGAGGAGGCTCGAGGTGCCAGTAATTGCTCACCGGTGCCCGCTGATGAACAAAAAATGCACGCCGCACGGTGCGAGGGCGATAGAAATGGAATGAGGGGCAATTGTGTGAGGGGAAATGTGAGTACGATCGCAAGGGTGGCGAAGGAGCTTTATATAGAGGGGGAGGTGGAGTAACGGCCGTGTAATTCCTCACCGGTTTAAAAACGTTCCCGCATCCAATTGAGCCAATCCGTGAGGTAACATAGGAGGAAACGACTGGTTTGATGGCGGCGAGGGATGGGGGCTTTAAGGTGGAAAGTAACCAAAGTTTTTAAACTTCGGTTACAGGTGTTAATGGCGGCAGCGGCGGCGGTGATGGCACGGGGAAGAAGGAAGGGAGTGGAGAAGACGGAGCTGACAAAGGGGCCCCACGGTTCGACGAGAGAAAAAGGAAGGAAAGGGGAAGGTGACGGCTTGGATTTAAACATGTGGCGCTTGGGAAGAACAGGGGTTGTTGGATTGAAAGCAAAGGGGTAAGTGAGCACAGAGGGCTGGGATATAAATGAGAGTGGGGAGGTAAGATCAGATCCGTCAGGTGCGTTAAGTGGTAGGGTACTGCTGAGATCAGATCGGCCAAGGAGGGATTAGATCAGAGCCCGACACTTATTGATCTGAGGGGGAAGGAAGGCGGCGAAGGGGTTAAGTGAATACAGGCGGCCAGGATTAGAACTGGCGAGGGCTGATCAGTCCGATGCGCGACACGTGTCGGCTAGAGGGGAGAGGAAAGCGGCCGAAGGGGTAAGTGGGAGGGGGCAGCGAGGATTAGATCCGGCAGCGGTGGGTTGGCCCGATTTGTGACACTTGGCAGCCTGAGGTTATTTTGGGATTTTAATTTCCTTTTTGAATTTCAGGAAAGTTAGGAGGCTCAAAAATACTTGGAAAAATACCAAATAAATTCAAAAAATCCCAGAAAAAATCAGGGAATCTTATCGAACTACTTTGGTCTTAATAAAAATATTTTCAACTTATAAAAGCATTTAGTTTTTTGTAAAAACCCAATTTAACTTTAAAAAGTGAGTTTTTAATTTCTAGAAAATCCTGAAAATAAGTACATTTATTTTGACCTTTGTAAAATAGAAAATTTAATTTTCTCATTTCAAGGCTTTAAAATAAAATCCAAAAAATACAATTAAATTCCAATAAATCACTTAAAATAGAAAAAAAAATTTGGGATGTTACACCTATTCATCTAACTTATGAAAAATGTTAGTTCATAAATTAATTGTCATCAATTACCAAAACTTCACCCATTAACTCATAATGAAGGGACCAGATTCTTCAATCTTCCTTTTTTGTAATTGATAACAATCTCAATAAATAATGTGATAAGAATTAATTTGCGAGTATACAACAATTGTATACTCTAGGATAAACCTTTAAAGCAATTAACTCATTTGAATGTGAGTGTTTATTTTTGAGATTAATTGCTAGCAAAGCTTACACATTTGATTATCATTAATCATCCAACCATTAACATATAATAAAGAAACTAGATTTATAATCTTTTCCTTTTGATGATTGATGATGACCCGATTGCTTTTGATTTAATTTAAATCAATCATAAGTATATATGAGCTACACATGTTTGTAATGAAACCACAAAACATAGAGTAAACTCCTCCTAAATGTGTGCATACAAGAAGATATAATTAAAATATATTCATGTATTCAACTTAGTTTTTTGGTGGAGTTCAATCTATATTTTAGATCTAAGGAATGTAATAAGATATAAAAATATGATGTCGAATGCATATCTCTATGATTTTTACCTTTTCTTCCAAATGAGACTAGGCAATATCATAATTGCCAAATGGGTTAGTCTCACATTTGTATTTGTCCCTAATCACCAAAATCAACTTAATGGAATTTGAACTTACAACCGGTTGCCCTGGTTACCGGTGCCACTGCACAGGGTAGGCCAAGCACAATGGCGACAGTGTGAAGTGTGCCAAAGGAGGTAGCAGACCCGGTTTAGCATCACAACCAAGTCAGTGTTGAGTCTGAGTAAACCAAGGAAAGAACACAGACAGTTAGGGGCAGATTTAGGCCCATGGTAATGTCGGCTTCAGCCAAGGGCATGGAAAATTTTCTAGTATATAGCCTAGATAATTTTAGTCCATCCCAGGGTAGTAGTTTACTGGTCTAGCTCCCACGCCGCGTTGCCCCTTCCTTCCCATGCCCAGCTCACACACTGCGCCGCCCCCCTCCTGCAAACTTCTCACACTACGTCACCCCCTCCCTCCCACAACCCATGCCAAGCCAAAGCAAGCCAACAGGTAGTAGCCACCAAGCTAGAAGAGGAAGGGATTGTCTATTCGTGATTGTCGTATTAGGGAAGCCCGGAATGGTGGAAGGCCGCGTTGTGCCGATCGCCAAAGCAAGGAAGAGGAAGGTCACACCGTCTCTCGGCTGTAGTCTCCCGCGCCACTCCCACACCACACACCGTCAGTGCCAGCGTCGGTTGCTGGTTACAGTTATTGGTACTCTACTTCCTCCCTAGTGCACTACTGAATATTTAAAGTCCGCCCATGTGAATGAGTTATTAGTGAATACTGAATTTGTGTTTATTGGAGGATTTAGAACATTTAGGTATACAAAATGAAGAAGCCCAAAATATTATCATCTTATTTTTCCAGCACAAACACAATCCCACCAATCCTCTCCAGCTTTAGAAACAGTAGAAACAGGAGCTAGTAACAGACATTAAAACATTCCTTGTGTTGTACTTAGTCCGGATGAGATTGTTGCTAATCCTGGGCTTCGGAAACCAATCGAGAATTTGGATGTGGAAATCATAGATGCTGCTTGAAGAGAGTATTTGCAAATGGGTCCATGCCAGCCAATTGGTCATAAATTTTAACATAAAGAGTATGGAAAACAGAGGAGGAGTTTTCAAGAACCGTGATTTGAAAGGTATAATTGGTTGGAATATATTGTTGCTAAAGATGCAGCCTTTTGTTTTTACTATTTCCTCTTTAAGCAACCAAGAGTTGAGAACTATGGTATTGAATCCTTCACAAGGGTAGGGTTTGTTAATTGGAATATTGCAATTGAATATTTTGATGAAGATGCTGGTAAAGTCTGTAGTTATCACAATAAATCAAGAAAACATTGCAAGGCTTTCAAAAATGAGACAAAGTATGGATTATGTAATGGATGTTGCCACCAAGAAAGATGAAGAAGAATATAAATCAAGTCTTACTATTATGTTAGGCGTTGCAAAATTTTTCTATTGCAAGCTCTTACTTTTTATGGGCATGATGAGTTTTCTAACTCAAACAATAGGGGGAACTTCCTTGAAATGGTGCAATGGTATAAAGAGAAAAATGAAAAGGCTACAAAATTACTTGACAATACTCCTGCGAACCACATAATGACTTCACACCATATACAAAAGTAGCTATGCAAAGCTCATGCAGAAGAGACCACCAAAGCCATTATTGATGATATTGGAGACAGACAGTTTGCCTTACTTGTTGACGAGGCCCTCGATGCATCTATCAAAGAGCAAATGGTTGCGGTTTTGAGGTTAGTAGCTACAATTGAGTTAATAAGAAATAATGGTTGGGATGAGCTTTTTGAAAAGGCAAATGTCTTTAATCTCCAACATAAGATCATTGTGCCAAATATGTATGATACAATACAGGTTAAGGGTCGTTCAAGGGGTCGTGGTGGCTAAATAGTAACTTACTATGATCATTTTCAGCATGAAATATCTATTGTGGTGTATGACCAAATTATTATTGAGTTGAGTAATTGCTTTGCTGAAAGATCAACTTAGTTATTGAGGTGCATTGCTTGTCTTGATCCAGATAACTTTTTTTCCAACTTTGATGAAGATAAATTAATTGAACTTGCTAGGATGTATGCTATTGACTTCTCCCAATATGATTGTACAGTCCTTAGGGACCAACTTTGCACATTTATTGCTGATGTGAGAGATGATCTAGATTTTGCAAAATGCACTATCCTTAAAAATTTTGTTGTGAAGATGTTCATACTGATAGGCACATAATTGTTTTCATTGGTATGTTGTTTCATTGAATTGCTTTTGACTTTGCCTGTGGAAACAACAACCGTTGAAAAAACCTTCTCAGCTATGATTTGCGGAATAAGATGAATAATAAATGGACAAATCATAGTATGGTATGCTATATTGAGCGAGACATATTTTCAAGCATTAATGATGATAAGATTTTGGAGTGTTTCCAAGGGATGAGATCACATAAGAACAACTATCTTGTGCTAGTGGTAAGTTAGCTTTTATAAATATAAACTTCATGTTCTTCGCATTTATTCGTATACCTGTTTAATTTACTATCATATATTTTCTTTGTAGATTCTGGTTCATGTTCTACTATCAATGAAGAAATGGTGAGATGGGACATAGAGCAAATCTTCATTATTTAGGTACTTAAATTGTACCTTTACTATGCTATATTGTTTAGTTTTTACCATGTTTTTCTTATTATATTTTATGTTGAAGAATTGAGCTAAATTTCCATGTGCATTTATGATGTACTTTTGTTATTCCATTTTGTGGATATAAATTGGTGTTAGTTCTAGGATATTAGCCTGAAGTACGACAAAATTCTAGATTCATCACACAGTCCCATGCAAGGTCTCTGCACTCTGCAACAATCTCCCCTTCCCTCTATATGGTCTGCACTCTGCAAGGTCTCTGCACTCTGCTACTACTCTGGAGCGAGAGTGAGGCATGCAATAGGCACGCCATTACTTCTTTTTTCCGATAATGCGCAGCCATGGTCATTAGGATTTAGGAGAAAAGAAAACACCGATTGAGGATTTAGATGTGGATATCAGAGATGCTACTAGAAGAGAGTATTTGCAAATAAGTCCAAGCCAACCAATTTGTCTTAAATTTCCACATAAAGAGTATGGGAACAAAAGGAGGAGCTTTCAAGAATCATGATTTGAAAGGTATAATTGGTTGGAATATAGTGTTGCTAAAGATACAACCTTTTGTTTTTTACTTTTTGTCTTTAAGCAGCCAAGAGCAGAGAACTATGGTATTGAATCCTTTATAAGGGTAGAGTTTGTTAATTGGAAGAATGCAATTAAATATTTTGATGGACATGTTTGTAAAGTCTATAGTTATCATAATTAATCAAGAAAATATTGTGAGGCTTTCAAAAATTGGAGGTAGAGTGTGGATTATGTGATGGATATTGCCACCAAGAAGGATGAGGAAGAATATAAATCACATCTTACTATTATGTTAGGTGCTACAAAATTTTTTCTATTGCAAAATCTTGCTTTTTATGGACATGATGAGTCTTCTAGCTCAAACAATAGGAGGAACTTCCTAGAAATTGCTTGACAATGCTTGTGCGAACCACTTGATGACTTCACACTATATACATAAGCAGTTGTGCAAAGCTTATGCAAAAGAGATAGCCAAAACCATTATTGATAATATTGGGGATAGACAGTTTGCCATATTTATTGATGAGGCCCTCGATGCATTTATCAAAGAGCAAATAGTTGTGGTTTTGAGGTTAGTAGCTACAATTGAGGTAATAAGAAATGATGGCTGGGATAAGCTTTTCGAAGAGGCAAATGCCTTTAGTGTAACATCCCAAAAATACGGGACTATTGTATTTTGAGGAGTAATAAAATCTTTTCTCTATTTTTCATGTATTTCAGAATTTTTCATAGATTTGAATTTCCGATTTAAAGTTTCTAGCGGCAAAACTCAATTAAGAAAAACAAAAAACTTCAAAAATCAAGAACCAATTTTCCAAAAATCAAAATCCGAATTCTTAATTTCCTTTACAGATTCACAAATCCAAAATTTGAGGAGTTAAAAAGCTTAATCACTAGGGCTCAAGTTAAAGTTAAATACTAAAGTTCTTCTTACCTAATCAATGAGTTTGGCAAAAGAATTCTCAAAAATCATCAAAAACCTTCTTTTGCCTTGGCCCATTTTTTCGGCCGGACCCATTTGCCTGGCTACTCCCTCTACATCTCCACTCCCTAATCCCCATTCCTTCCTCCATCCCAGTGGGCGCCGCCACCGATCCGTTGGGTCACCTCCCCCTTCCTCCTCCCCTCCACCACTACAGCCGCTCGCCACACCAGTCCAAGCCCGACCTCTTCCCCTCGCCTCTAGCCTGCTCCAAGTGTCCCCTTCCTCCTCCCTCTGTCCCAAGCACCTGCTGCCCGCCCCTAGTTTCACATGCCGCCCCTGGTTTCCTGTCGCCGCCCTGCCAGTGGTGTCTAGTTGTCGGCCTCGCCCCCTACTGACCTCCCCTACCACCGGCTTAACTCACAACCCCCTCAGCTTCGCCTAGTGCCGCCCTCGCCCAAGCTTTCCCCGGCTTCAATGCTGCCCAGGCCTCCGTCCTCGCCCCGCCGAGCTAAGCCACCGCTCCCTACCATGGCGTTAATGTCGAGCCATCTCAGTGACTGGCCACCCCGCACCCTGGATGGCAGTCGCCCCAATCTCGCCTCTCTTTAATGACTCCGCCGAATGTAACATCCCAAAATAGGGAATCAATGTAAACTCAAAAGGTAATAAAACATCTCTTTATTTTCTGTACATTCCAAAATTTTGCATTTTGTTTGTGCCCTTGATTTCAAGTTCTTGGCAGCAAAAATCTAAATTAAGAAAAACAAAACTTTGCTGGCTTCAAGTCGGCCCCAACTCCCCTCCGATTCACTCGGCCTCTTTTCTTCTCCCCACCTTCCCCAGCCCAGCGCCCCCCTTCCTCCGGCCTGAACCTATGTGCCGCCTCCCTTCCTCCTTCCCTCACTCAGTTCCAGCAGTATTCGGCCTGGCCCCGAGCACCAGCCATCCCGCACCCCGGATTTCCGCCACCCCTGGTTTGCCTCAGCGCCGTACGCCTAGTGCTGTCCTCCACTGGCCTGCGCCTGTCCTCCACTGGCCTGCGCCGTGCCCTACACCGGTGCCTCTACCCTCCTCTATCCTACCTTCAATGCCGTGCGTCCCTTCACTCTGCCGAGCTAGCCACCGGCCTAACACTGGTGCTACTCCTATGTGCCACGCTGCCCTCGGTGATAGCCCCACCGTCGGCCTCGCCCTGCCGTCGCCGCTTGTGTGTGAACATTCAACACCACCACCCTGGCATTACTGTTAGTGATATGCCCTAGAGGCAACATGGAGATGTTGTATATATCACATACTATGTTTATGATACATTACTTTGTTCCTTGGAATAGACATCATCATTATTGATCAATGAGTATGTGACTTATTCATGAGACTCTTAAATACTAAGATGTTGCTATTTCTAAATGATCCCTGATCGTATATCATATGAGGAACAAATATGATTCAAAGACAAAGATCAGCATATGTATTGATCGATGATCATGTCTCATGGATCATGGTATGGTGATACCAAATCAATAATATGGACATGTGTTAGTGAACATATGTTGGATAGACCTGCCATGAGACACTGCAGAGATTCCATGTGTCATCAGTTGGTCTCAAGTAGTGTTTATGTAGAGTCCTTAGACTTGAGATCATCATGGTTCCCAACATGAGTAGTAGCTTATTTTGGGACTACTAAACACTACTCCGTGAATCGGGTAGTCATAAAAGTAGTCTTCGGGTTTGCCATGAAACATGTAGTGGGATGTGAATGATCAAGATAGAATTTGCCCCTCCTTATGGGAGAGATATCTCGGGGCCCCTCGATGTAATGGATTATGAAAGTGCATGGCCATGCCAAGGTGATTGAGGAGTCAATCACGAGTTTATAATCCATCACGGAATCGAGAGAGTGATTGAGCTATTAAGAGGATGACACAGGTCTCGCCTTGAGCTCAATCTATATCGTGAGGCAAAGGGATTCGTACATGAGAGAACATTACAGTTCACCGATATGATCTTTACATATACTTTGGGGTTAATATGTCTTACTAGAGGCGCTATTAACATGGTAGCTGGAAAGGCGTTTCGGTCACGACCAAGTATACGTGAACCTCTGTGGTCGCACGCTTAACGGGTTGGAACACTAATTCGAATATGATTCGGATATGGGCTCAATTCGGATAGAGATCCGAATAGACTCCTATTGGGCCTCGGTCCACGAGGCCCACGTGAGGAGGTCTATATATATGGAGGCGAGGGGCGGAGGGGATTCGTGCCTGTTAACATCTAGCAAAACCCTAGCCGCCACCTCCCGAGCCAAACCCTAGCTGCTCACGAGTGCTAGTACACTCGCGATCGGCGTTCCAGCCCCGGACGTGTGGATACCGGTGGAGGCGCTGCTCGTTGCGATCTTGATCGGCGTGCGTGGAGGAGACGATCTGTTCGGGACGATCGGCTACTTCCACTACTACCTCGGCGCGAGATTGGATCGGTTTCAATTCTTCTTCACTGCGCTGCTGCGTCTAAGTGGTAACGATCCATGATCCTTCCTTAGCAAGATGTTCTTGGGTGCGCGGTAGAAAAGTTTTGTTTTCTGCTTCCGTAGCCTACGCGTATTCCAATAATTACTCCTCCGCCTACTCCTCAATCCGTTCAACAACTGCGGCCTCCCCTTGCCCTTAAAAGCGTCTTCCCGAGTTGCCCTCTCCCTCTCCCCAAATTTAATTGGAAATCCAGAGCCAAAATTTGCCACAACAGCTGACTCTCCCCATTTCGGCCAGACATCGCCTCCATCGCCGCCATCTTCCCTATGGCCACTCCCCCTTCGATTCCTGGCGGTAAGAGTGTCCTCTCAACATCCTGAAGCTCCCCCGACTGACGGCCGACGCCCTCCCCCGCCGGTGTTGTCCCTCCACGAGGACCACCCGCTGCCACCCCAAGCTCCTGTCGATAGATCGCTTCGCCACTTATCCGGCAGAGCCATCCCTGTAGGTGAGATTCCCATGCCCCCGTCCTACTCATGCCCCCCTAACTTTCCTCTTCACCCCCTTCTCCACAATCATCGCCACCCCTGAGCCCCTGCTCCCAACCATCGAGGAACGCCCCCACGCTGCATTGCCCAGTTTAAGAACCGCGCCGCCACTTGATCTTATGGGACTTCGATTCAGTCGTCGTCGGCGCCTCGCTCCGGTTGCCCTCGCCGGCAAAACCAGCTGCCCGGCACATCACGAAACTTCCGCCCTGCTCTATTCCTCCTCTCAGTCGAGCATCGTTTCTTCCCTTTTTCCTCCTGTTTTGGCCCGAGTCTTAGGGTCTGTTCTTTTTGGCTACGGCTGATGGCTTTTGGCTGCGGCTGATGGCTTTTTGGCTGTTTATGACAGATATTACGGAAAGAGAGATACTCGCTTGCGATTTTTGATGGTACAGATATTAGTTTTTTAAAGTGTACTACAATTAAATTGTAGACCCTATCTTAAAAAAATACTCTGTTTAAAAGGTAGTTACTGTAGCAAAAGTCAAAAGCGGCTTTTAGAAGCCGCAAAGAACAGGGCCTAAACTCCCTCTTCCCCCGACAGGTGGGCCCCATTGGAATTGATATCTAGCCAAGATTGGTCGCTTGCAGTCTTCCCTGTATAACTAGTCTTTGAAATTTAGATCTAAAAGAGTATGCCATAAAGCAATCAAATAAAGCATGCTTTGTAAATAGTCTTGAAAATAAGAATGTGGTTATGTTTATGCAATTTAAATGAAAATTTACCTTGGTTTAGAAGTTTGTTAAAAGCAAAGATCACACATGACCATTTCTCCAATTGACAAATAATTAGCATGGCCTTACTAATTATAACATTAAAGTTCAGTGAGCGATGCTAATCAATGGGTATTACGAATTAAGCATATTAAGAAAATAGTCCTTAATCGTTTGTCAGACAAGAAATCACCAGATAATTACTTGGGAAATTAAACAATACCAGGAAATAGCTGAGCATGCCATCCCAAATCGGAAATTACCGCATCATAACCATACTCCAATACCCTCAATTACTACTCCGAAAAATCTACATAACATTTATTGTATCTTTACCCCTGAGCAATTACCCACTAATACAAATCAAGCTCATTGATCTAACTACATTTTGACACATAACATAGCAATAGCAATTTGGTCTTCGCTGCAATCAAGAGGACTCCTCGATATTTAATAATTAAAATATTAATATTCAATATTCAGCTATAAACTACAAGGATCGGAACTTCTTTTGGATTAAGACATATTTAGACCTAAATAAAGAATCATTTTCTTTATCCTAAAATAATTTGCCTCAGGATGAATTTGATATTCATTCTAAGTCCAAAACTTGCTAGAAGAAGCCTAAGATAATAATTCTTGTGCAATTAACACTCTTACTAAGAATCTTGCTAAAACAACTTTGCACCTAAATACTCATTCAAACCGTTGCCTCACCACTCAAACAATTAACAATAACGGATAAAGCGTCACGTCATCAAAAGAACCCAGTTAATTCAAAGCTTGCGATTTCAGTAAAATGCAATCACTAGTCATTTCTAATAAGTTTGTCAATCATCAAAATAATAAACCCCGTGTCAGAAATGGTTAATTGACTAACTCTACCTATTAGCCATAACAAGTTGATATCAATGGTCTGGCAAATAAAATTAACCCGAGCCTATCCTTTGTCAAGCCATGCATATTATTTAATTGCATTCTGTGTATTAGCTCATGGGGCACGATAGTTAATGTGCTCACCCTCGCTCACTCACAAAATCCAGAATCAAGAGTCGAATCGCTGCGCTTCAACAATGTGCCAAGTCATGATAGAGAAGAAGATAAAAAGGCCAGGAACTAGGTTGCGAACCCCAGTTGGCTACCTGTGGGCATGTTCTGTGGGTCCCACCTGTGTGCTTCGTTTCCACTGCTGCTTTCGTTAGTTTTCGGCCTGATCGGCCCATGTGTAAGTATTCCATTATAATTATGCTTCCGCTTGATATGTACTTTGATGTGCAGTAATGTATCTGTGAGCACTATCTACTGATCCAGGGAATAGTGAGGTAGAATCACAGAGGATTCTGGATTGTAAATCTGGGTCCGACAGAGTTGATATCAGAGCATATCGACAGTAAGTCGTGATCTTAGTTAGCATGGCCATTAGTTCTACGACTAGAGTTATTTCTTCAAAATCTATTTACAAAATGTAGGTACTATTTCTTACTCTCATCTCTCTTAGATGATTCCCTCTCATCTATGTGCTGCCATAGCCATTTTTAGTTCTAAGTCTTTCTCTTTCTGAATTCAAAATGGCAGAAGACCAGGACTCCTCTTATAAACTCCTTTTGAAAACCCTACCTTGGACCGAAAACCCAAGGCTTAAGTTTGAAATTCATTTTTTTAAAAAACTGTTTTATCCATGAAGGCCTGATTTTCAGTTGCTTTACAAAAATTCATTTCAAACCTATTTCAATGACCGTGTTCGTCTGAGGAAAATTTTCAAAAGTTTAACTTCTTACGAGGATTATTCTCAAAATTCCCTTTGGCCCCTTAGAGTACATGTGTAAGATGACAAATGTTGGTGGATTCCTATCAATCAATAGAGAGAGATAAAAGTGTAAAATTTTGGATGGATTAATGGAATCATTGAGAAGACAGAAGAATTTAAACGATTGGATTGCCCACATAGGTAGACCAATTGAATTTCGAAGAAATAGAAAGTGTGATAAACTTATTGGTTATAGCCCTAATAAATACTATAATTCCTGGTGGATGATCCCCATAATGGGATAATAATAATAATATAGATGATTATTAGAAGGATTAATTAAAATTTTGAGAATGTGGATGGAGGGATAATAACCATGGAATGATAGACCTTATTAACAACATTATTCCTAGTGGATATTTATAATAATGAGTTAGGTAAAGTAGACACTAAAGAGCAAGATTGATTACTAGATGAGCAAATTATAATCTGGAATCCATGATGAAGGGTTAAATTATTAGGAAAACTTGATAGAAAGGATACCGCTGGACTTGAAAATAAAGATATTGGATTTTCCCCTTGAAGTGTACAATTGAATAGTTGACAAATAACAGATCTAGGGATTGATTCACAAAACTTACGGTGGGAATTAAGATTCTAGTAAGAAATTAGGTAACCCTGATTTGATTATTGAAACCATAAATAACCCAAGTGAAGTTATATGATCACAAAATGTAGAGCGGATTAGATTGGTAAATAACAGATATGAAATTGGATTTATAAATTCAAAATGGTTATCAAGATTTATGTAGGATTTACATAATCAATTGAATTAAGATATATGATCAGTGGATTAGATAAATGTCGACACTCGCTATCTGGAGTTTTAGATAATAGTAATACCATAACCAAGTGATGGAGGAAAATAGCCTAGTTCTAAATAGCAGGAAGTGGAAGTTAAAATTATCAAGGCCATTGGATTCTAAGCCTATGAATAGAAGCAATATGGAAGTGACATAGCCCATCCATTAATGTTCGAATATTACAAAAGATTACAATGTTTGGACAAAAAAAATCCTTTCCAAAGCAAGTATTTCAAATATCAGTATTTCAAAAAACTACTGGAAAATCCATTTTCGCCACCAAGTTTCATTTGCAAAGAAAATCGTAATACAAGAGTGAGTATTGACACCGGTCAAATCCCCTCTAAATACTTTCCTCTTCCTTCTATGATTTCAAAAGAAAATTAATTATCTCTTCTCTTACCCCTACTCTAAAGTCTAAGGGTAGGAACGTTGAAGATATTAAGGAAGGTAAAATGGTCTCGTTTTAAATGGACAATATACGTCAAGCCTTGTGCCCTTTATGTGTGACCTCTTGTCTAGACGTTGTACTATTGCAAGATTTTATTTGGACCCTGTGCATTGCTTTTTTACTCTTGGGCATTGCATTTCGCAGTCATGGGAAAAGTTTGCTTTCAAAAGTTTGTATGATTTGAGTGCCACCCCAGCTTTCTAGGTTTGCTCTTGTAAAACTAGATGGGTATAGATGCTTATCCCCACGAATCCTTCTCTTACCTCATGTTATTCCCTCTCGCCCCTTTTGCTCAAAACCCTATCAGATCTACAGAAGCAAAGAGATGGCTAGCCAAACCAAGGCAATCAAGGGCAAGTGAAGATCTCTTGACCTTCCAATAGTTAGAGAAAGCGACATCACCAAGAAGATGACGGCTAGAAGCCTCTACCCGCGCCGAGGCTCCAGATTTAGACCACTGGTTTGTCTTCTCTGTATCATCTCAAAGGACCAGTGGATCAAATCATTGCCAATCAAACTTGATAGCTGGAAACAAGATGACCACCACCAGTAGAAGTAAGAAAAGGAAACCAATAGTTGATGCCCGTCGTAACCCTAACCTTCGGTACAAGCTATCACGTAACCCTACTTCACAATGAAGGGTGAGAGGAAGCCCCCACCGATAGTTGGACAAACAGGAAAAAGATGTCGTCATTACTAGCCTTAACTTCGGCAAGAATGCCAAATGTTTCCGCTACGCCCTCAAAGGACACTACGCAAGCAGATGTCCTCACAAGACAATAAGCGAACAACTAATGGGAACCATTGCCACCAACCTCAGTCTTGGCAAGAAAGAACAAAAGAGCCCCAGCAAAGAACGAGCTACGACCACCAAGGTTCTACCACCAGACTCGGAAGCCCCACCAAAAGCTACGTGTGCCGAATATAGCAAGACAGGACATGATGCCCAAACATGCCCTCCACTACGACAAGTTAAAAGGGGATCATGCTTCACCTGCGGGCAGAAAGGACACTACTGCTATAATTGCCCAGTCCCCTACTGTCCCTACTGCAAGATACACCATAAGCCAAAAGACTGCCTCAAGAAATTAGTGGCATGTACACACTGTAAAGAAAAAGGACATCAGGACGACCAGTGTCCCGTCAATTGTCCTAATTGTGATGAAGATCACCAACCTGGCCACTGTCCAATGAGCAAGGTCACATGTTTTCTCTGTAAAGGACAAGATCACTACCCTAAGGACTGTTCCATAAGCCTATTGTTGACCAAAGCACATACAACAGATGAGCCTCTGAGCCACCATCAGACTCGTCATAGCTGAAGCTAACAAGAGCAACTAGTATTGGCCACCCGTCATTTTAAGTGGGGTAGATAGGATCAACAGGAAGTGACAAGCACCTCGATGATGAGCCACCCCTACAACTTTAAATAATAATCATCGACCAACATTACGGAGCCACGGGCACATGTAAGGACAAGCAATCTAAAATGAAGTGATGACCACTACAAACCTATGTAGAAGAACACAGGTTCCCCCTATGTGCCTCTTCTCTCAAAGTGCTGACCCACTTTTGTGTAGGTTTCTCAATCCCTTTTGATGGCTCCAAGGATCGGACAACCTGTCGAGCAAAATTTGTAACCTATTGCTAGCCAGATTAACCCCACCCCGATTCCTCCTGCTCTACCGTAATCTTGGGGTCAGCATTCCTTTAAGGGGGGTAGGTCTGTAACATCCTGAAATTTTGAATGAGCAAAATTGCGAAGAAGTTAAAACGTTTCTTGTATTTTGTTGACATCGGAATTTTGCTAAAATATTATTGGATATTTGAAGTTGCAAAGAATGTAAAACTCTTATTTGCATCTTATTGGCATTTAAATTTCTTTTGCAATTTTAATTGAACTTTCTAAAAGTTGTGCTATGAAAATTTATACTCGGGTGTAACTCCCCAGTAAAAATAATAAAAATAAAAGAAATATAACAGATGCAAAATAATTTAAAATACAACATATGAAAAACTAAAATCGGATGTAAGTTAGTAAAATAAAAGTGTAAATTCAAAATTTATGGGGAAAATCAAATCCAAAAATTAGAAACCAAAATTTGAAGGTAAATGAAATAAAATGAAAAGCAAAGTGATGTTAAAAATTGCATCCAAACAATTGAACCAAGTTATGAATTGAAAATTTTAACATAAAAATTTGATTTCCAATTTGGTTGGTGCTCCCCTTCTTTTTCTCTCCTTTCTCTCTTTCTTTTCCACGTGGGCCCCACCTCCTCCTCCCTTCTTTCTTTCCTCCTTCTCCCCCGTGCGCTGTACTGCCGCCCCTGGTTTCATGAGCGCCACCCCCCGTTTTCTCATCGCACTTGTGCCATTCGCACCCCCACACCCTGCTCTACCATCGCCCATGCTGTGGCCATCCTGTCACCATGCTGTGCGCCCCGCCATACCCTGTCATCGCCCTGCTCCCCACCCTGTGCGCGCATGCCGCCCATGCCGGCCATGCGCCATGGCCATGCCATGCCATGCTCATCAGTCGCTGGCTACAGCACTCGCACAACCGATCCTCCCCGACTATAAAGGAGCCCGAGCTCTTCACTACCCCCTACGTATTCACTTTTTCTCCCCCACTCAGCCTCACCCGTGCGCGCCCCCACACCGGCCGCTCCGGTGAAGCCCTCCTCAATCCATTTGTGTCACGGTGCACCTAACCCTTCTAGGAACTCCCTCCAGTGGCCAATTTGATTTCCTCAGAGCAAAATCGCCGCACGGCCGTTCTTCCTCATCTTTGGCCAAAGCCGCCGCCGCCACCCTCGCCATACCTTCCTTGGCCTACCTCACTTCGATTCCCTGCGACGCGAGCTTCACCCCGACACCCTCTAGCTTCTCCAACCGCCGATCGGTCCCCTCGTCGCCTGAGTTCTTCCCTACCCCAGGGGGAACCCGTTTTGCCGGCTGCGCCTACCCCTTCGGCCGACAGTCACTGGCGACGACCAACACCTCACCGGCGCAGCGCCTCCTCTGTTCAGCCGAACACCTTCCTTTCCCCCCCTTGCTTTCATCTCGAGTTAAGTGAGAAGATACTAAGCCTTTAAGTGCATGTCAGGTGGACCCTCCTTGCTAGATAGTAATAAGGTTGTTCAAATCTGTTAGTGATTAATGGATTTGGTGCAAACTAAAGATGGCAAAATTTTAGTAATAAGAGATGATTTGATAACTTAAAAGTTGCAAAATGAATAAGTCACAAGACCATCATATCAGTAAAAGTTATAAAGCTGACTAATATAAGGGTTAAACCATAATAATTACTTCTAGACATTAGAACCTTATGAGAATTCTTTTTCGAATATTAATTAATTGGCTTGAGTATTAAGCCACTATAAATTCACAATTAGAGATCGTCCTGCATAAAATTAAATAAGATCCAAACATAAAAAGTAGGCCTTATTTATACATTGTGTAAACCATAGGTAATTAAAATTTAAATGTCATGAAAGCCCTTTTAAATAGCCGCTAATACAAATAATTAACATAAACTCAAATAAGAATATAATGGCCTATAATCTAGTTATGGGTATATATATATATATATATATATATATATATATATATATATATATATATATGTGTGTGTGTGTGTGTGTGTGTGTGTGTGAGATAAGTAATAGGAATGAATTTTTAAGGTTCTAACAAAACAAAAATATTGGAAGAGCTAATCTTGAATAATTGCATGTCCATAAAGCTTGGTAAATGATCCAGAGTAATAAGATGTGTTATTAATATTTATTTTGAAACATAAAGGCTAAATGAAGACATTGTAAAAAGATAGCTATGGGTAAACACCCAAATGCGGCAAGGTCATAACTAAGAGTACATAGGTTATCAATAGCAAATAGAGCCTGCTAGGAAGCTAACCAACATGTGGCTTAAAATCTTGTATGTCATTCAACGGCCCTATAAAAGTCTAATCCCTATCATTAGCATGTCACCAATGATTAAGATCATGATGGTGGTTTTAACTGAAAATGATAGTTGAAATACAAAGTTGGGACCACTAGGATAGGTTCTAATTAAAGTTAAAACTATGAAAGATAATAAATACAACTATGAAAGATAATAAATACATATACATGAAGCATCAATGACCCTCAGTTCTCAAAGCATCATAAACTAAACATCGTATCAAGATATAACTTCATACGTCTATTAAAAAGGACCAATGGGTTGCCAATCGTTAAAAATAATCTCGCTAACCTATACCTTAATGAACAAGTTAATATTAGGACCACATAAAATAATACGTCTCCAACCGCTAGAAGTATAAACTATAAGACTAAATTGATAAATCAAAAATCGTATACATTGTGTATGTAACACATGCCTTAATTTGTAAATGTTAACCCCGATAAAATAATGCTCGACTAAACTCATGCACCTGTTTGTAGGTCTAACCTGACTCATGGAACTTCCTTAATAATTAGAAAATTATAAAAGAAATTATTAAATGAAATGGATCGAGCCCTGGTATTCTACAATCGGCTATGTTTAGCCATCTTTGAACGCGAAGCGGAATATTCCTGTGAATACTCCTCCCGTCATAATACTTCATTTTCCTTTTTGCCATTCATTGCTCCTCTCCAACCCCGTTGACTCCATCAATTCTCCACGCCCAATCAATCCTACCTAAAATCACCCCTTAATGCATAATAAAGCTAAAATTGAGTTTATTTGGGTTTATTTGGACCTTCTTGAGTTACTTGCGTTTATTGGATTCCACTGTTTAGAGCGTAACTAGAAAACTGGAATCATGGAGAGTCAGTGGATCCAGCGAGACCAAGATCCAGAAGGCGATAAAGACCAGAAGCTTGAGATCAACAAACAAGAAAGCTTTGAGTGAGCTCAAGATCGCGGTAAACCGCACAAGGCAAGTTAATACTTTGATCATTTTGACTTCCTATTTTGCAAATTATTTACTTTTAAATTATCAAATGCATGATGTTATTTTATGTATAATTTTATGTCTATTTTTAATACTTAATTAGCGGCCCTTTTACCCCAAGTGCCAATATTATACCCTCCTGACACATTAAACAGTGAACCTTGTTATATCCTTAGGAAAAACTATAATGATAATGTTTCAAAAAAAAATTACGATTATGCTTATGGCTTAGCCCTGCTAGTTCTCAGGGGTGCTTAATTACCCCAAACATCATATGCAAGTACTATCATCACAATTCTTTTTAACGCATTATGATTTTTGTCCAAATGGCTAGGTCTAGGGAATTTTTATACATATGTCTTAAGTTTTATGAAAAGAAATTTTCCAGCAAATAAAATTAACCCAAGCCTATCCTTTGCCAAGCCATGCATGTTATTTAATTGCATTCTATGTATTGGCTCCCGGGGCATGCCGGTTAATGTGCTCACCCTCGCTCACTCACAAAATCCAGAGAGTCGAATTGCTGCACTTCAGCAGTGCACCAAGTCATGATGGAGAAGAAGATAAAAAGACCAGGAACTAGGTCGCGAACCTAGTTGGCTGCCTGTGGGCATGTTCTATGGGTCCCACCTGTGTGCTTCGTTTTCGTTGCTGCTTTTGTTGTTTTCGACCTAATCGGCCTATGTGTAAGTATTCCATTATAATTACGCTTCCGCTTGATATGTACTTTGATGTTCAGTAATGTATTTGTGAGCAGAATCTACTGATCTAGGGAATAGTGCGGTGGAATCACAGAGGATTCTGGATTGTAAATCTAGGTCCGATAAAATCCCATTGAGTTCGTTCAGATTTACACAACTGCGGTGTGGGTAGTAGGGGGCGATGAGCACGTTATGGCAAATTATCTTTCGACAGTGCTTGAGGGATCCGCGCGGTATTTGTTACTTAACCTACTATTCGAGTCGATCTATTCCTGTAGGCATCTTTGCAATCTGCTACTAGCCAATTTCCAAGGGACATATAACAGCCCTGGGAAAGAGGATGATTTGCATCGAATGCGGCAAGACCACGGTGAGACCCTACGATAGTTTGTCTGGCGCTTTAGCCAGGTTTGTAACTCAATTCCAGAAGTCTCTCATGCCTCCGTCATTAGAGCATTCAAGCAGGGGGTTCAAAATAAAAGAATCATTGAAGACATCGTCTTGCATCCCCTGACCACCATTGCTGAGCTCTTCGAGATGGCTGATAACTACGCGACTGCCTCTGAGGCAGTCGAATAGACTAAAGCTCTTGATCAAGCCGATTGGGGTAACAAAAGGGAAGACGAAGGTAGTAAAAAGGAGAAATCCAAAAGGTACAATAACAAGACTAAAAGTAAGAAGCCCTGGGTTGATCCTTTGAATGAAATATTGGTAAAGGTAAGACATTTGCCCGGAGGGACAGCAAGCTAAGGTGGTGCCCACTTCATAAGGAGGGCCACAACCTCCTCAATTGTTGAGTTTTCCAAAGAAAACTCAAGGATTACTATTCTGGCAAGGGACCAACCCACACTTGAGGAAGTGGGATAGTCGAGCAGTTAGAAGCACTCGAACGAGGACGAAGATATGCCCTACCAGAGCCCGAAGCATACAATCGAGCACATTTACAGGGGTTCGTCAACGTACAAGTCAATGTGAGGTAAACTCTGTCGACTCCTCCCATGTCAATAACTTTTCTAAATGGTCGAAAGTTACCATCTCTTTCGAGAGAGGTGACTATCCGATCCCTTTAACTAGACCCGGTCGGTTTCTGATTGTGATCAAACCCACCATCGCCGAGTTAATCGCGTATTGATTGATGGTAGTAGTTCTTTAAATATCTTATTCGTTAGCGCACTAGATGAGATGCAGGTTTCTTAAAGCAGAATAAAGTTGGTGCAATATTCCTTTCGTGCAATCGTGCTAGGATCTTTCACTAAATCTATTGGCCAAGTCTCTTTGCCTGTAACGTTTGATACACTGAACAACTTTAGGACAGAGAAATTTTCCTTTGATGTGGATGATTTCGATACGGCTTATAATGCTATACTTGATTGGCCAACTCTGGCATGTTTTCTGATGGTTGTTCATTATGTGTATCAATGTCTCAAGTTGCTAGGTCCCAAAGGAGTAATCACAGTACACTGTTACAAGAAAACAGCGCTAACATGTGACCACAAGTTCCTCAAGATGGTCGACGAGCCACTGACTCGAGAAGCCATTATGACGTAGCCTTCGAGCAAGTACTCAAAATCGAAAGCCGCGTCGAAGCCGAAGGAGGGAGTTAAGGAGGTTCCTCTGGATCCAGTAGAACCTTCCAAGACTCTTCATATTGAAGTCACTTTCAACCCTGCATAGGAAGACGCCCTCGTCACCTTCTTTGGGAAAACATATATTTGTTCACGTGGTAGCCAGCCGACATGCCCGAAGTCCTCAAGAAGGTGATCGAACATAGGCTAGCTCTATGGCCTGATAAAAAACCCGTAAGATAGAAATTGCGGAGATTTGCACCAGTTCGACGAGAAGCTATTAAATCAGAATTAGACAAGCTATTAAACGCAACCTTTATAAGTGAAGTTGATCACTCTTAGTGGTTGGCTAACCCTGTAATGGTTAAAAAGTCTAATGGTAAGTGGCGTATGTGTATAAAATATACTGATTTAAATAAAGCTTGTCCAAAAGATAATTTTCCTCTTCCTCCCATCGATCAGTTGTTGATTCTACTGCTGGCTCTGAAATGTTAAGTTTTCTAGATGCATACTCTAGCTATCACCATATTAGTATATTACCAGAAGATGAAGAAAACACTATATTTATCACACCATTTGGGATATTTTGTTATGTAAAAATGCCATTCGGTTTGAAAAATAATGGTCCAACTTTTTAGTGTTTGATGCAACTGACTTTTATAGATCAAATGGGTGACGATCTACAGGCCTATGTTGATGATATAGTTGTCAAAAGCACCAAATGACTTAATCACATTATAGACTTGCAGGAGACTTTCGATAACCTCAAAAAACATCGCTTGAAACTTAATCCTGAGAAATGTGTGTTCGGAGTTTCTTCAGGAAAGTTGCTCGGATTCCTCATTTTGGCTAAAGGTATCGAAGCTAATCTAGAGAAAATCAAGGCCATCGAGCAGATACGCCCTCTAACAACAAAGAAAGAAGTTCAAAAACTCACTGGCTGTATGGCAGCCTTAAGTCATTTCATCGCACGTCTAGGTGAGAAGGGACTTCCTTTCTTTAAGCTTCTCAAGAAACATGAAGGTTTTGAGTGGTCGAAGGAGGCTAATGATGCCTCTGAAGATATTAAGAGATATCTTACGAGTACTCCTATACTGGTTTCTTCAAAACAAGGCGAACTTGGCAGACTTTGTCGCCAAATGGACAAATTCTAAACCTGTTTAGGATGCCCAACAATACGATTCCCATGACGTGTGGACGATGTACCTTGATGGGTCACTCACGTTAAGTGGCTTGGTAGTTGGGGTAGTCCTGGAATCTCCTACAGGAGAGACTTTAAAGTATGCCATTCAATTACTCTTTCCAATTATGAATAATGTGGCTGAGTATAAAGGATTGTTGACTGGCATACGAGCCGCTAAAGCACTTAGGATTCATCGACTACTTATGAGAGGAGACTCTTAACTAGTTATGAATCAGGTCGGCAAAGAGTATCAATGCTCATGTTCGACCATGTCCCAATATTTAACAAAAGTTTGCAAGCTAGAAAAGCATTTTTTTGATCTCGAGTTGCAGTATATCCCTCAGAAGGATAACTTTCTCGTAGACCAGTTAGCTCAAATAGCTTCTTCCCGATCGCCAGTACCATCAGGAGTCTTCTTAAAGAAACTTTGGAAGCCGTCTTTGGTCAAAGGAGTAGAGACAACTCCTAATGAGATAGCATCTATTGAGTGCAAAGATACCTAAATGTCAACCATCTATGAGTATATTCAAAAGGATTCTGTACCCGAAGATGATTTGGAAGTAGATAATTTGTCCCACAAAGCCAAGATATATACCTTGGTCAAAGGAGTACTCTATAAGTAGAGTACTCAAGGCATTCTCATGCAATGTATATCGCAGAGAGAAGGGTTGCAACTCCTCAATGATATACATGGAGGCATCTGTGGAGCACATGCATCCTACAAAATGTTGGTCGGTAAGGCCTTTCGACAAGGTTTCTACTGACCAACATGTCGAGACCCGAATGTGCAAATCCGGACTCCCTGTGTATTCTGCACTAGTCCCAGGATCATGCTAGTGCACACAGTTAAACATAGATGTAATCACAACCATACACACGATAATAATAAAGGTAAAACTCAAAATATCGATAAAATCTCAAAGGTACAACCTTATGGCCAAGCTTACAATATCTCTAGCCGGAAGGGCTTAACAAAATAGCAACGAAAATTCAAAATAAAGCGTAGCAACCAATCGACAAGCCCACAGGCTATCGAGTGGAGAACAAAGCCTAATCCACGAAGTCGTCGAAGTACTCTCCTTCTGGAACCTCCTGCTGGTGATACTCCTCTTCCTCAACTGAGCAACATTGGGCATAAAGCCGTGAGTACATTGGTACTCAGCAAGTCGTTTGTAACAAATGAATGCAATATAGTATGCAAGGTTTACCAAAAGAGGGCTGAAAGGTTAATTTGCATAAATGACAGTTGAAGGTAAATACTGTAATTAGATTGAAAGCGGACTTTAAATAAAACAATAATAAATAAATAATCAAAGGAATAACAATAAACCACTTATGGACCTATCATCTATAAGCTAAACCAACCACTTATGGACCTCCCATCCATAAGTTAAACTGACAGTGAACACCTGTCCACTTCCAATCACAAGTTTTCAGAAATAACTACCCCTCGTGTGAAATCACCGAGCATTGTCCATGAACGAGGACGCGGCTATTCGAATAGTTTTACACTCTGCAGAGGTTGCACAACTGTACCCACACGATGTGATAATCCTCACGTTAAAGAAAATCACAACAAGGCCTTTACAAAGTTCAGTTACAACTTAATCCGCCCGCTAGGGTTTCGCATCACACCCCCTCCTTGCGCCACATGGAATTCAGCAACCATGTTCATCTCAATGGCAAGATTAAAGTTGAAACTTCCCAAATTAGTCAGCCAGGTCCATCCCATACTAGACATGTGGTTTGCACAGTAAAGATCAGATCAATGGCGCACAAAGTTAAGTCCTTAACATTGCCCGGGCGAGACTACCACATTCCTCGAAGTGTACCAACACTTCCCCCTTTACTGCACGATCACTCGCCCGAGTGGAAACCAATTTGTAAACCATCGTCGATGACGCACCAACATCATGGCACAAATTTTAATAAACGTGGCACCAACCACAATTCCATATCTCATTAAGTCAAATTTATAATTCACATGTGATGATAAACCCTTTCGTAAAATGTAAGCAAGGCTAAGCATCTATTCGTACCAACCTGTGTGACAAATATCATAACATCACTAGTTAAATTCCCATCCTAAGGTAACAATGGCAGCAGGGTGTTCAACATGACAAGGGTGGAAATATTCAATTGGGATGATAACTACCGGTACAAGGTTTGAATGAAAATAGCGATGTAATGTAATTTAAAGCAAAATAATTAAATAATAGATTGCAAGCTGGGTTCAACATGGTCAAAGGACACGACTTGCCTTGGTTATGCTCAGTGAGGTACTCCTGATCTTCGAGCGTCGATCCTGCTCCTCCGGAATCCGAATCTAACGAGAGAGAAAGCGACCGAAACAAAAGAAACAGATAAAATGATAAGCAAAAGAACTCCAAAATTCACAAAACTAGAACCAACAGCAAGAGCTCGATTTTAGATGAATTTAGAAAAAAGAACGGGGTCAATCGGAGCTAGGACGGAGGAGAACGGGCTCTCGAAAAATTTAATCTAAAGAAAATCGGGAAAATCAAAAAAATTACTGTGCTGTGAACCCGGTCCACGGAATACCGAGTTCACCGTGAACCCGGCGCACCAAACAGTACACGCAGGGCGGCTGCGCTGACGCGGCGGGGCGGCGGTGACGTGGCACGTTCATATGCCGACACGTGGCACCCTGCTGACGTGGCCGCTGACGTGGCTTTCCGTGTGGCACCGAGGGGCCGGATGTTGCTGACGTGGCGCTGACGTGGCATGCCACGTGGCGGCTGACGTGGACTAGGGCAGACGTGGCACGCGCTGGTGCTGCCATGTGGCTAGGGCTGAGCTGGCGGCTCGGATCGGACGGCTGCGAGGAGGGCACGCGGCGAGATCTGGGGCGTCGGCCCAGATCTGGATGAGCGGCGGCGATGGAGCGGTGCGGGCGCGGGGACGGCGGTGAGGCGGGCGCGCGTCGGCGGGATCCAACGGCGGAGGAGGAGACGCGTGGCGCGCGCTGGTGCCTCGCGGCTCCGATCTTGGACGGACGGCGGGGATGCGCGGGCGCGGAGGCGAGAATGCGGCGATGAGCGACGCGTGGCTCTGGCGCGCTGCATGAAGCGTCGCGCGTGGAGGTGCGCGGGGTCTGGGCGCAGCGACCGGGGGTGGAGCGACGCGCGCGGGGCGACGGCGAGGCGACGCGGGTGAAGAAAGGCGTCGGGGCTCACCGGCGGGGAGGCGGGGTCTTCAGCGAAGTCGGAACGGCGGAGGCGGTGACGGGGCGGCACGGAGCGGCGGCGGAGCGGCTCCGGCGATGGCGCAGGCGGGAGGACGAAGGCGAAGGTAGCGGCGAGGGCTTGCGATGGTGCGGGCGCGGACACGGATGGCCGGATGCGGGCGCGGGAGCGAATCGCACGGTGCGGGAGCGGGCGGTGGCGGGTTACGCGCTGGTGGGCGAGCGGGCGAGGGCGGACGCAGGGATGGCTGCCGCGTGGGAGGATCGGGCGGGAACGGCGCGTGGCGCGGACCGAGCCGAGGGGAAGGCGACGCGTGGCCGGGAGGGATGGCCGACGCGTGGGAGGTGGAGGATCGGACGGCTGAGAAGATTTCCCCGATTAAATAATTTCAGAAATTCAAATAAAATACTAGGAGTTCTACAAAATAGCAGATAAATCCTAAAAATTCACCAAAAATACCAGAAAATTCCTTGAGACCTGAAGAACCCAAATAAAATATTTTCAACTTATGTTAATTTTTATTTTACTCAGATTAAAACATTTTAAAATTTAAAAATTCATTTGAAGCTTAATTTAATTCCAGAAAATTCTAGAAAATTTCTGGTGACACAAGGAACTCAATTAAAATATTTTTAGCTAATGTTGAAGTATAGTTTAATCATATTAAATTCTTTTAAAATTTCTAAAAAACTCTTTTAAGCTTGCTTTAAATTCAAATAAATTCCAGAAATTTATTTTTTAAATTTAAGGTTTTAAAAATCCCCAAAAATCAGGATGTTACACAACAGCTCTCAATGACACCAAAGAGTTAGTTAAGAAATATGTACAATCCCAATTTCATAGCTGGCAAATACACCAGCCAGCTCAGGCACTACAAACGATTCCTCATTTATGGTCATTTGTAACCTGGAGTTTAGACATCCTCGAACCATTTCTGTAAGCGCCAGGGGGCTTTGAGTTCCTTTATGTGGCTATTGACACGTTTATAAAATGGATAGAGGCCAAACTAGTAACTCGAATAACAACAGAAGGTGCAAAAAAGTTCATGATGACAAGTGTAATTACTCGGTTTGGAGTCCCAAGTCGTATAATTACAGACAACGGTGAGCAGTTCTCTAGTACAAAATTTTAAGAGTTTTTCGATTAGCTCGGTACCAAGCTTTGCTATACGTTAGAGGCTTACCCTGAAAGCAATGGTGCGGTGGAGTGTGTGAATGGGCAGATAATGCAAGGGATAAAAGCTCAAGTCTTTGATCAGTTGGTAAAACACTCGGGGGCTTGGGTACAAGAAATCCCTTCAATAATATAGGCAATTCGCATGACTCCTAGTGTAACAATCGGAGAAACCCCTTTCTTCTTAGTCTTTGGAGCAGAAGCCATGCTTCTTCCAAAACTAAAAATACTATCAACAAGGGTTGCAAATTTTAATGACTCCAACCAATAGCAACTTCGAGCGGATGACATCAACCTGCTCGAAGAAAGAAGAAAGCAAAGGAGAAAGCAAGGAAGAGGAAGGAGAAGAGAAGGGAGGAAGAGGAAGAGGAGAAGAGAAGATGGAAGATCTTGAGGGATCTCCTAGGTAATTTTCTTCATCTCAAATTCTTCTGTTTTTAGAGTAATTAGGGTTCTTGATACAAGATTAGAAGGGGATTAGCAAATTGATTAACCGATTAGTGATTTTCCGCTGCCTACGTGTATTCAGATTTGTGCAGCGCGGCTATTTGTGTAGATTAGGGCATCGAAAAGATTTTTCCTGTGGGTGTGGCCAAAAGGAAAGTTGTATAGGACGACGAGATCTATTTTCTTTAATTTTTCCAGAATTTTAGGCTATGGGGTTTGGGCGCAGCAAAGTCGGGAATATTGCTATTTGGCAGAGGTGTAGTCCGAGACAGATTGTTGTTCAGAGTAGTAAATGATTTGTATAGTTTTGGCAACAATTATGAAATTTTAGAGCTTTGTACGGAAGGTAATGTCTGTTAGAAGTTGACTGGCCTGATTGCTGAAACAGAATATGTCCTCTATTTTGCACGTTAGATTACACCACGTTAGCAGCAAAATAAAAATAAGTGGTCTACTTAAAAATTGAAGGTATTTCATTGTAGTTTCCAAAAATATTTCATTTGCTGTAATCGGCTTAATAGTTTTAAAGATACAAAAATAACAAGCAGCGCCGCTGCAGTGGGTAGTGCGTAGGATCATCGAGCGGAGTGGTGATTATCAGATTTGGGGATTTAGCGGCGTCTTTATTTTTATTAGTTGCAATTACCTTGCTGTAGACTTGTGGTTTTGCTCCTGATCACGCGTAATCTCTTTGCTTCAATGGTAGAGGCAAGTAAATGTAGCGAATGTGTTACTGTTTAACTCGTTAATCATTCTATATTCACACTAGTTAATTCCCTTAATTTGAGATGTTATGCCATTGTTACATGCTTCCTTAATGTTGTATGTGTGGTAGCAATTTAGCATTCAAATGGTTATGTCTTGATGGATTAATTGTGGTGATGTGGTATAGTTCTTAATAAGACAAATATGGTTGTGGGGTAATAATCCTTACGAGGATATTGTGGTCTAGGTGGTAATACTCTTAGTGAATCTACCATGGTTGTAATAGTAGTATTCTTAATGAATATTTTGTGGTCCATGTGGTAGAGTTCCCTTTGAATAGATTGATTTTGATCTTGGTGAACTGAATGTGGATTGTGTGGTGAGGTTTCTTTTGAGGTATAAGTGGATTGTGAGAAAATATTCATGATGAATATGTTGTTGTTCTTTGTAGTTAAATTCTTATGAATCATGTTTATCAAATCATTCATATCATGACATATCATTTGCATCGTGGATGTCACCTCACATAGCCGCTACCGTACCGGTACAGCATCGTACATTGCCGTAGTACGATGCACACTCTTATCTTGTTGGGTAAGGGTGCAGTGGATCATATGCATTTACATTGCGGATAGATCAATTGCATACTTATGTAACGTATTGTGGTTGAATTATTTGTAAACAAATGCAACTTCTTAACTTTTGATGTGGTCATGGAGTGGGGTTCACCCACCCCTTGTGTTGTGGTAGAAGTTGTGGTAGTGGCATGAGGGGTTCTCTGGTGGTAACTGTTGTTAGCAGTTGTGGGTGTGGGAATTAATAAAGTCAGTGGGAAAGATTAAGTTAATACTAAACTAATATTGGTAGTATTAGTGGTTGAGGATTTGAATTAGTCAAACGAGATTTATTTGCTAAAGCTTTACCGTTGTTGGTAGTGGTTTAGGTTAAGGTTATAAAAGTGGAAATTGTGAAAAATAAATGTTGATGCTTAAACCATTATAGTTTAATTAGCTTGTTAAATAGTTTGCTTGCTGAGATTTTTATCTCACTCTTGCTTTTTTTCCCCCCTTCAGGTGATTCTCGAGCATACATGGAAAGGGTAGAGCGGCATATCACTGTCACACATCATATCATGTTTCATACTATAATAATTGAGTGGAGTCTCTAGTTATTCATCTTTTCTCTCATTGTTGATCAATTATAATTAATAATATTAGGTTGTGGTTCACTTTAATTGGTTAAAATTATTAGCAGTTGTTCTTTAATTAATAGTGTTCCATTACCTTTATTTTAGTATGCTTTCGCTAGGCTTATTATGATTTAGGAATTGTCGCCAGTTTATGTTATCTTGTAAATTAGCTAGCTTGTGTAGTGGTTTAGTAGCATCCCAGGGTAATGTGGATCCTAGGGTGTTACACACGTGCTTTGAGTTTTGCCAAAGCATATCTTACGGCACCTTTGACTGCTTCCCAAATCGACTCAACTTGTTCGCCCTTCAGTGCAACTAAGTGTGTCCCTAAGGTCTTCACTTGTAGCCCAATCATACTCGCACAAAGTGATTATGGAATCTTGGAGAAGGTCCATTTCTCAGAACCAAACTTGTCGAGTAGATTGTTGAAGAGTTTAATGTTGTTGTGAAGGATTATCTTCACCGACTTCGTCTCCCCTTCACTACAAGTGGAGATGTCGAGGAGTCATTTAATTTTGGTGATAGCCCTTGCAAAGAGAATAATGATTATCATGTTGTAACACATATTATGACCCTAGTATTGGCATTCTAGTTGTAAGTTATATTATGATATCCTAGTCGTAAGTTCTGTTACAACTACCTAGTCGTAAGATATACTACGACCATCTAGTCATAAGCTTTGCTATGACCATCTAGTTAGGTAAAGTAACTCTTACCTAAAAGTCATGCATCAAGGCTTTCAAGGTCATTCTTCATCTTCATTTTCTTCTCCTTGCTTATTCTAGAAATAGCTCCGACCACCTTGCGGAGATGGTTTATTTTGGTTTCTTTTTGTCAAAGGAAGGAAATTAGGGAAAGTAAAGAGAAAGTTAAAAGGGTAAACAGTTATGAGTTCAGAACTTACTATTTATTTTTTTCTTCTAAGGCTTTGGCCTTGGAATTAGCTTGTAATAGGCCTATCCTTAGGTCAGCGACCTCTTTCTTAAGTCTTTGCATCTCAAGTTTTTCCTCTTCGAGCGTAGCCGCCAGGGCCTTTGCATCACTCCTGGGCCAAGAAAGGTTGGCAGACAATATGAGAAGGTTGGTCAGGCACTCGAAATAAAATTTGACTGCAGGGAAACTTACCATGCTCTTGCATCTTCAGAGAGTTTAGCGTTCTCTTCTCGAAGGAGAGTGAGCTGCCTGTGGTACTCGGCCACAGTCGCAATGTTCTCAAATGCTCTCTATATTCGAGAAGCCAATAAGACACCAGTAAAGGTTTTATGTGAATGTCTAAGTACTAGATACTTACATTCATCTCTCTACGAGCAAAATTTCTTGGAACGCTCGTGCAGTCTTGTAGCTGGTCGAGTTCGTCGACCCTCCACCACACATTCTCAAGACGATTATCATCAAAAATCTATCCTTTGTTGGGCAAATCGTTTGGGTGTGGGGCTTGAGGTCGATCGAACGAGTGCCTCGCTACAAAAAGAGGATTAAAGATAGAAGAGAAGAAGTTGGAAAGTTCATTCTCTTCTCATATGTTACCTTCCCAAATTTGAGGAGGGATGCCTCCAGCGAGCTCCTCAGTGTGCTGCTCAGGAAGTTCTCCCTTCTCTTCTGTTTCCACAACCACCTCTGTGGTCATGGGCGCCACAACGTAGATCTCGGTCCCCATCGTTTGGGTGGTCGTTTGTTCGATCACCGTTATCATCTCTTTGCTGATTGTGGGTAAGTCGTAAGAGACTCACCTACAGTGTCAACTTTCTTCGATGGAGACACTGAGCTGCACGCCACAAAAGTAAGAAAGTCTTCCAATATAATATGAAAAGAAATATCTACGTGTATATTTATACATACGTTGTTTTTCATTCCTTTGATTTTGAATTTAGAAGAAACTTTTCCAGAGATCAGTTTCTTCGATTATTTTTGGTCGAATGGAGATACTCTCGACTACGTCTGGCCGAGAACCTTGAGCAAGGCTTTTAACACCTTGCTCCTCTTGACTCTTCTAACAGTCAAAAGCAGTTTTGACTATCTGAAGAGCGGACCCTTCCTCGATCATGGGAGCTGTCATTGCGGCAATTTCCTTCAGAGAAGACATGAAATTCTTCTAGTGATCCTTGTTGAATTTCTTAATAAAATCTTGAGAAGCGTACACCGAATGGGTTTCAGTACAATAATAGAAGGGTATCTTGATCTTAGGGGTCAGTTGCTCAAGTACAGCTGCTCCAATCTCAGATGCAGTACTTAAGTCTGTGATGAACTACTGGATTGGGCCAACATCAGCAGTGGAGCCAGCCGCTTCTCCAATAACCATCAATTCAACCCCTTGGTCATCTTAACGGTCATTCACGCCTACACTCTACAAAAAAGAGAATAAGAATAACGTTTAGTCATAAGTTTTTCTACAACTACATGGTTGTAAGTTCTTCTACGACTATTAAGTCATAAGTTTTTCTACGACTACATATTCGTAAGTTCTTCTATGACTATTAAGTTGCAAGTTTTTCTATAACTATCTAGTCGTTGGTTCTTCTATGACTGTTAGGTCATAAGTTCTTCTACGACTATATAGCACTAAAGGGTAATATCAGTGTTTTGATTACCTTTAGGCGTTCTCTCTCTCTTCGGTGGACACATCCACCAAGATACGAGGAGCCTCCACGTCCATTGATGGAGTATTCTCGCAAACATTCTTGACTCGGGAGTCAATCCCTTTCAGGTCAAGATCAATTTCATTTAAACCATAAGATTAGTATACAGTACCTAGAATTTAATTCTACGAGTACTACTATACGTACCATTTTCATAGTCTCTGGTAGCGTCAGCCGCATCAGAATACATCCACATGTGATGTGATCGCCTCTTTAGAGGGCTGATGCATCGGGTGGTGTAGTCCTTTACTACATGGCATCCCGTAACTTTCTTATCTCTCAGCTCCTTGATAGCTAAGATATAAAGAGCTATCTTAGAAATATCCTTGAAGTGGATTCTGGGAAGTGTTCTTCTGGGCAGCCTTCTCCACAAAGGAAAGATTATCTTCGCTGGTGGTCTCATAGTAGAACCACTTCTTCTTCCACCCCGGCCATGACAACTGAGTGAACTTGGGGATGTATGCCTTCGACATCCCAACGTGGAGCTTCAGTCTGCAGCTTCCAGCGATGCCGGTTTGACAGCTCATTTCATGATAATACCAGAAGAGCTCCAAATCCACAGGGATCCCCAGGTACGCTTTGTAGAGATACATGAATACGCTCACACATGGTAATTGAGTTGAGAACCAGACTCACCAACTCAACCCCAAAGTATTCGAGTACCGCCGTGAGAAAAGGGTGAGCAAGAAGATGGAGGCCACACTTACAGAAGGCCTTGAACACCAGGATTTGACCCATTTCTCCCAATGGCCAGTGTTGTCCAACGGCCTCAATTCACCGCACCAAATTCCATGGTGAGATCTTCTCGGCTTCCTCCAAGGCCTTCAGCTTGGGCCTATCCATCTCCGACACTACCCATTTGGACACAAGCTTTGCCTGGGAGACGACTTGTTCATCAGAAAACGCAAGTACAACGAAGTGGTTAAGAAAAGTGAAGCCAAAAGATCACCCAAGAGTTGACTTTTTATCGAAGCTCGAGCTATCCGCCTCGGAAGTTGAGCAATTTTCTCGGAAAGCGAGTGGGCGGACAAGAGTTATGAGAGGTAATTAAGAATCCTTTTGAAGTCCATCTTTGCAACACAAATGAAATTACCCTTCTGTGCAAGTGCACTCCTGGTCAAGGATCGAAGAGATAATGCATTCAATCATCTACAACTCTGCTTGCACAAGAAAGTTATCTTTCATTTGAAATTGGGAAGCTAGATGGTGAGGATATGATAATCCTCTTATTTATTACGTCATCACATTCTCAGACTATACCCCTTAAAGATAAGGGAAAGATTTTATAGTGTAGACGTAAGTCTCACTGCGACTACTCTGTAAGCTCTTCTATGGTCACCTAGTCGTAAGTTTTGCTACGACCACCTAGTCGTAAATTCTCCTATGACTACCTACTCATAGCTTTTGCTACAGCCACCCAGTCGTAAAATCTGCTACGACCACCTAGTCATAAGTTCTACTACAATCACCTAGTCGTAGCTTTTGCTACGACCACTTAGTCGTAAGATCCTTTGCTACGACTACTTAGTCGTAAGACTTGCTACGACTACTTGGCCGTGAGTAATATTGCGATGATCTAATTGTTCTCTAACTAACGACTAATCTGCTTCTGTAGTGGTGTAGTCTAACAAGGCAGATAAAGCTTGCATTTATACTACATAACTGCATATGATCATACTCATGTTTCTCTGACAACAACCGCCCTACGGCGAACTGCTAACCCCATCTCTCAGACAATAATCGCCATCTAGCAGTTAACTCCCAAAGTGTCAAGACACCTCCTGGCAAGAAGCAACCACCGCCGATTCGTCGGTAATATAAGGGACAGATTTTGAGAAAGAGGGGGAGGTGGAAGCGAGAGATAGGTTCCGGTAGGGAGTAATCTATTCTGTAAATAGTGTAATTCCTTACACTGTCCACGCTTGTAAGCTTTTCCACAACAACAATATCACAAGACATATGGTTATTATTCTCTCAGGAGAAGGCCCGAACCTGGATAAAATCCTCGTGTGTTCATTTTGCATGATGATACAAGGGCCTTGAGCACTTTCTCCTAAATCCAAGAAATTATATGTAAGATCGATATTAAAACATCAACACTTGTAAATCTTATCTTGAAAAAATACCCCGTTTGAAAGTTACGTACTGTAGCAAAAGGTAAAAGCCGCCCACAAAAGACGGAAAGAACATGGCCAATAGTTACTCTTTTCCTTTCGCTATATTCGTCGACTATCATGCGCGCAGAAAAAACACTAAAACTAAGAAATAGTTAACGAGAAATAACCATACATACTCTATTAAATGACATAACACAACTTCCTAATCTTTTCAAAAGCAAGTATGGATAGTGGGTGGAAAAATTGCAATAACTACAATATATATTCGCTCAATGAACGCATATATTGGAATGGATACTACAAAGGTTATAGACAAATATAGCAAAATGGATTGAGTATCTGGGACTTTAAATTTGTGTGAATTTCAATTTATCTTGAGGCAATTGAATTTGCTTCTAGTTTTTTTTTAAAAGAAAGATGTGATACAATGCTCTCATAAAAAGTCGAGGTTTAGTTTTCAACTATTCATTGCTGCGGACTACTAACCACGCAATGACGCTAACATGTCCAGAGCCTTGCACGCCAAAATTGCAGAAATGTTTGTGAACTCACTGAATCCTACGGTATTACTCTCTCTATTCTTTTTTAACCCTAAAATCGGTATCATTAAGCTAGTTTAACCACTAATATGCATAAATCTATCTAGATTTGCAATAACAAAACTAGTGTTTATTATATCAGAGATGTTAGAATCAGACTATACCACTTGTTAGATGTAAGAGATTCTCATTCTCAAAAACTTGCTTATACGGTGAGAGACTCTTTTACTTTTAAATTAGGTCATTTGCTCTTGCATAACCAATGTGAGACTATTCTAACACTATATAATTAGATCTGTCATAAAAATACTTTTGTAATATTCTAATTTTATTAGTATATAATAAGTTAAAGTTATAAAATACAATGATTAAAGTCACATATCTAGAACGTGAAAAATAAAAAAAATCACTTAAAAAACGGCTGGAGTAGTTTTTGTTGCTCCTTTTAATTTAAGGTGGACCTAATAAACACAAATAAGCATATTCAACAATGTGCTAGACTTAATCAAGCTCAGGGAACTAATTAAGCCACATAAATATAGCTGGATAAATCCGGACATTTTGTAAGGAAGCCAAATGTTATCACCACAAAAATAACCATGCGGATTCTTTCCTGTAGGTGCCGCAGTCACGCAACCTCCCGAGCTATATAAAGTGAGAATTTTAGCTTTCTTCTTTCGGTATGCTGTCTAGGAATAATTTTGCAGGTGCCTTGTTGCACTGCAAAATTTGTGTAGGTGTCACGCAACCTTTCCTGTAGGTGTATATGTGTTGGACCATAAACGGAGGGCAACTGCTCTGCAGCACCAGCCTGAGAAGAGAAGGCAACTACTCTGCAGCACCAGCCTGAGCAGAGTCCAACGAAGGCAATTGGAATACTTGTGGGCAAATGGATCAGCAAGGTGCCAAGAAAAGTTATCGTTGGGTCGATCAGCTCGATTTTGTCTTCTAAATAGATTCGGAAATATTGTCGATCAGCTCGATTCTAAATAGATTGTCTTCTAATCACACTTTGATGTTGACTGATCGATTCCAGACCACGCTCTAGACATCGCTTCCTTGGGCCAACAATTGATGGAACAACTAGCCACCGTGAACTCATCCACGGTCATGCTCGGCGGCGGCTCTCCTCCGTGCACCATCATCGCCAAGGTCGATGACCCCACACGCAACATCGATCCAGGCGAGTACGACCCGCACTACGTCTCCATCGGGCCGTACCACCGGATGAGCAAACCGCACCTCGCGAGGGACAACAACAAGATAAGCAGCCTCGGTGCTGTCCTCTCAGCGGCAAGTCCCAGTATGACGGTGGAGGACTTCCTCAACGAGCTGGCACACCTCGAGGGCCGCGCTAGGAGCTGCTACGCCAACAAGATTGACTTGTCGAGCAATGATTTCGTGCGCATGCTGCTGCTCGACGGCTGCTACATACTCGCCCGGTTTGGCGACGTCCACGGACCCCGCACAAATGATGCGGCGACGGCTAACCACGTGCAGCAGGGAGGATGCCACATTGTGCCATCGGTGTCAGCGGCAGGTGGTGGCGACAAAAAGGAAGACGGCAGGGTGGTGCGCGACATGCTCTACCTCGCGGAGAACCAAATACCGTTCTTCGTCGTCGAGAAGATCCGCCAGCTGACCAATTTGGATGGCAAGGTTCCTACGGTTAACGTCATCGCGAGGCATGTCCGGGATCTCTTGCGGAGACGACAGTACTCAGTGGCAACCCCGGCCATGGAGGCAACGCCAGGGCCAGGCAATCTTCTGCACCTGTTGCATATGCACTTAAAGCCAACAGAACGCTTATCGGCGACGGGTGGTAGTGGCACTGCCGGCAAGCCGGTGGGCCGGTGGCGCAGGGCGACGGAGTACTACTTCGCGGGTGTGGAGTTCAAGAGTCGGGCCATCAGTACCAATGGGGCTGTGCGCAACATCCTAGATGTGAAGCTGTCCAGTGGCGGCAGCACACTGGAGGTTCCCTGCCTGGACATCGACAACGACACGTGGGCACTGCTGCGCAACCTGATGGCGCTGGAGCAGTGCAACCTGGAGAAGGCCGGGAGCCACGTCACGGCGTACTGCATCTTCATGTCGCAGGTCGCGTGCACGCCGAGGGACGTGGAGCTGCTATCGAGGAAAGGGGTCATCGATCACGCCCTCGGCAATGACAACGAGGTCGCCCACTGGTTCGCCGACCTCTGCAAGGGGGTTGTGTTTGACGCGGACGACCCTTACAGCAACTACCTGAGGGCGACATGCCAGGCGTTGGAGAAGCGGTTCCGAAACCGCTGGCAGCTGTGGATGGCGTGGCTAAGGCAGAAGTACTTCAGCAACCCGTGGCTCGCGATTGGGCTCGTGGCGGCTACCATCGGGCTAGCGTGCTCTGTCGTGCAAGCAGTTTACACTGTTTTGAGTTACAAACAATCACCGAACTAGAAACTGAACATGTTTGTGCCTACATGCACTAGGAGTACATGATTGAATGTCTAGTGAATATGTTCTCCTTAGAAAAAAAGAGAAGTTAACATTATTGTACATATATGCATTTTATGTTTGTAATGATCTTCCGAACTTTTCACAAGTGCTATTGTGGATATTGATAAATGGTACTCAATTACTTTCTCACCACGAGAGTGCTCGAATTTTGCTCCTTCCAATGTTCATGATATGGCTCCGACAGCTACTAGCGAGGCTCTGATGGTGCTCTGACGATGTTAAGGTTAGGATTGTGTTCACCGGAGCTTGGGTTATAGATTTAGGGTTGGGCAGCGGCGGACCAATGGTAGGTAAGCAGTGGTGGCGACAGTACGGTGAGGCTACGGCTTGGAGGAGTGGAGTGGGCATTGGGTGGACCAACAACAAGACAAGAGGGGCAAGTTAGGGGGTGGCAATGGATGGCAGCGGTTAAGGCAGTGCCGCTACTGCCAAAGTTGGTTGGAGTGGTGCTGGCACATTGTAGGCTACAGTCATTGGCGGGGAAGAGGAGGCAGGTGTCTATGGTGACGACTCACCAATAGGCAACACCAGTGTCAAGGAAGGTGACCGCACAATGCCGAGGATGGTAGCTGCTAAGGTGAATACGCTTAACATACAAGTAATCAAAATTATGTTTATAATTATGAATTCGTGCTAATACCAGTACAAAGCAATACACGCATGCGATGACAAGGTTCCAAGAAAGATTTTCTTGGTACCAATTCATGTTGAGGTATTGGTTCCAAGGACAAGAAAAATCACTGGGTCTACTTGTCAATGAATTAGGAAAGGGAGAGAAAGAGAGTATGGGACGGACAGAAGTGATATTTTATTTTGGCAAAAGCTACAGAACACAAATTTTTGTGGTGTTTGTTTGAAGACATTATTTTTTGTTTGTTTACTTAAACACATTAAAATTTTATGCCTTTTTGCAGAAGGACACTCTACCAATTAAAATAATATATTTGACTGATTAGAAGAGCGAAATAATCTAAAATAACTTACTTTCCCTTCTCTTTTCTTGGTTCTTTCTTCTCTCTCCCCTCGTCCTCCTCTCCGTTCCCATCTCTGCCACTACCTCGACATCGGCACTACCCACGCCAGTTGTGGCTCAGTCTCCCTCGTGCGGCCCCGCACCATGTCGAAGTTGCTACTACTTGGTCTCTGTTTGCTTTGGCCGCCACCACCAGCAGAACCTGCAGCTTTATCGAATTCTTTGGTGGACTCAACTATCCTAGAGCTGCACCGGACGACCCCATCGCCATAAGTAGACAAATTCAACAGACAGACAGCTAGTACGCCAATCCAATCACATTGAGTCTTTTTTTGAAAAAGATACAAATCCGCAGGCAACAAAAAGTTAGAGTCCAAGAAGAAAGATATATGGTTTTTCATCTTTTTGTTTGGCTTTTTAGCTTTTTTGGGATTTTTTGTCTTTTCTTTTTTTTTCTATTCCTTTGTATTGTTCATGCTGATATAACATTTTTTATTTTTTATATTTAATTACATAGAATAAGACAACAACAATTATAGTATAAAATAAGACTTAAACTCTGACTTATTAGCCACTTGGAACAGGCCCCTATCACAACTCAGAAGTAGAGGCAGATAAGGCTAGGTTCTTTTGAGCTTATAGCTTAGTTTTTTATGGTGATTAGCTTTCAAATGGAATGTCTTTTTAAAACGAGATCCACAAATCGATTATCTTTACTACTTTAAAAGAAGGAGTTGGTGGTTGATGAGTCCTCCTTTATTTCTTTTTAGCCATTCGTTCTGATTATGAGATAGAATCTGAACCGTTCTCCCCCACCGCCCCCTCCGCACCCGCCGCTCCGATCCGCTCCCCTCGCTCTCCCCCTGCTGCCCCGATCCGCTCTCCCCCCGCCGCCCCGATCCGCTCCCCCTCGCTCTCCTCCCGCTGCCCCGATCCGCTCCCCTTCGCTCTCCCCCCGCCCTCCCCTCGCTCTCCCACACAGCGCCCCACCCCGCCACCTCTCCTCGCTCCCCGTCCTCCTCTCCCTGCCTCCATGACGGCCGCACACCCGCGGCGCGCGCCCCTCGCTCCCCGTCCTCCCTCTCCCCTGCCTCCGCACGGCCGCCCCCTGCGCCTCCCCCTGGCTCCCCCCCGTCCTCCCTCTCCCCTGCGCCCCGGCCGCCGCCGCCTCCCCCTCGCTCCCCCCGCCCTCCCCTCGCTCTCCCCCCGCCTCCGCAGATCCGCCTCTCCCCTCGCGCGCGAGCTCCTCCCCTACCCGCGTCGCCGCCCTCTCCCTCTGTGCGCCCGACCTCCCCCCACCCCGCTCCGCCGCCTCCTCCTCCCCACCCCGCTCCGTCGCCGCCTCCGCCTCCTCCTCCCCACCCCGCTCCGCCTCCTCCCCGTCTTCGTCTTCGACCCCTGCGACTTCGGCAAGTCCCCCTCTGGCTTCGACCGCACCGGACCTTACCGCGCCGACTTCCTGCTGGACTCCGTCGCCGACCTGCGCCGGAGCCTTCGCGCGCGCGGCGGCGACCTGGTGGTGCTGCTATTATTGCGGTGGTGTTGATTTGCAACTTTGGATCGAAAGTTCTCAGGGAGACTCTTGTTGTGCCTTAGGGTTTTGTAGCGTTCGAAATCCATAGCGAGGAAGATGCTCAAGGACAAGGAGATGGCTGTCGCCGACGGCGAGAACTACGACTATGATCTCTTCATGATCGGCGCGGGGAGAGGCGGCGTTCGCGGCTCTCGCACCTCCGCGTCTTTCGGAGCTAAGGTTGCTTTTTCCTCTTTCTTTTTTCTTTTTTGGTCCTACCACGCGTATGTAAGCAATCGTGTTTGCCGTATGAGTATATTGGGTTTGTTTGCGTGCAATTTGATTGGTTGTGAGATGTAGTGCAGGTTGCGATTTGCGAGCTCCCGTTCCACCCCATTAGCTCGGATTGGCAAGGAGGGCACGGCGGGACGTAAGAATCTCCTGTTAATTTTGTGCATTTCTGGTGTTGAATACTTGAACGTCTAGCTATTCATGCTTGGGGATGTTACATTCTAAATCTATGAGCTAATAGGACAACTAATTCGTGATAAGCAGACTGGACAACTTCAGGGTTATGGCTTTATTGAATTAGCAAGTCGTCTTTGGTCTGAAAGAGTTCTTCAAACGTACAATGGGACAATGATGCCAAATGTTGAGATGACATACCGATTGAATTGGGCCACTGCTGGTGAAAAACGTGATAACACCCATGATTATACAATTTTTGTTGGTGATTTGGCTGCTGATGTTACAGATTACATATTACAAGAGACATTTAGGGTGCACTACCCATCTGTGAAGGGTGCAAAAGTTGTAACTGATAAACTGACAATGCGCTCAAAGGATTATGGCTTTGTGAAATTTGGTGATCCTACTGAGCAAGCTCGTGCAATGACTGAAATGAATGGGATGCTCTGTTCTTCAAGACCCATGCGTATTGGTCCAGCTGCAAATAAGAAAGCAGCTGGTGTTCAAGAGAAAGGTAAGCACTGACTGACTGAATCTCAGTTGAGTTTATCCTGTTTCAGCTGCATTTTCAAGTTAATTACATTTGCATTTGGTTTGTAGCTGAATCCATGTGTTTATTTTGTTACTTAGTTGCTGTGTTGCAGTTACATGCTACTTGTTACTAATTGTATTAGTTTTCTGTTTTGCTTTCTTTACTTGTTCAAAATGTATTGAAGCTGGGTTGCACTCCTTTAGCAAGAACTTAGTAGCTCCACAATATTTCCTTCTTGAATTTGGATCATTTAATACATTAGGATTCTGAAATACTCATAAAACTCTCATTGTCCGAAAGCAGGACACCAACAGGCTCTTTTCATATAGGAGCCTTGGAACTGACTTGAGCTACAATGCATGTCTTGTATAATGCGTGGCCTCTGTTAGGTCAGTGTTAATTGTTTATGTCCTAAATTTGAAGTCGGTTCTTTCAATTATCGATTACTTAATTTCTCAGCTTTTCCTTCCCCCACACAATCCTTTTTTCTTCTGTATCTTTTATTAATCTTGTTACTTGAAGGTAAGAACCTTCACTGCTCATAGGTTTTATGTGGGATGCACATGAATAGTGTTTATAAGCCTCATAACGCAGTGATGGGAAGCCCAACCTTTTTTTCATGTAGTTGTGTACTCTTTACCTTTTCCTTCTTTTCATAACCTTTTCTTGGAAGGATGCTATGTTCGAAATATTAGTGTGTCTTTCAGGGTCAAGCCTTTTGTATTGATACCTTTTGTTCACTTTCATTTGAAATTCACTTATCAGTTTTTTAAATTTAAGATTGACTTTATGACCTCCCTAATTAACAATGAAAAACAGGCTAAACTGCTGATTCCTTTACAATGCTGTAAGCTATTAAGCTATCAGTGGCTTGTGCCACTAGACTTGTTTTAGAATAGTACCATCTCTCATGCTCTCCATCCACTGTTTATGCAATGCCCGTTAGGTTAAGTTCCTTTCTAAACGACCTTTCCAGAATATGTATGGTTTCTGAGACATCTTAATTCTTAGACAAGCTTAAGAACCTTTTGTCCTAAGAGGCTGAAGCCCCTTTCTGCTAGCTTATCTAAGAAAGCAGTTTATGCAAGAAGTGCATGTGCACAAGGAAAAGAGTAAAAGTGGCCACTTTTGTGATGATTTGTCTTCCTTGCCTTGTTTATTCTGTTAACTCATTGGCTGTACCTTATGATTTTATTTGCCTTTGTAGCTTTGTTAATTGGCTTTGTTAAACTGAGATTTGGCATCACAGATGGATGTTGTATTTCAGTAGCCTTGATGTTGTATTTCTGTGTTCTCTTCTATGAAGGATAGGATTACCTACGTATATGTGTACGTATGTGATTCATGGCATGATTTGTCTTCCTTGTAACATGAATTTTAATGCTATTTAAAATTTAAACTTTAACTATTTTTCCACGATGGATTCATAGCAAAAAATTTGAGTTCCATGAACAATTAACTCATAGATATAGGGAAAGTTTTATATTAAAAAATGGATGTAGCGAAACTCATATTAGTTTGTTTGAGACTTTAGAATTTGCGTTATCAATTATTTAAGATCCGTTGCAACGCACGGGCACTTGACTAGTAGTAGACAATATCCCAACTCCATTTATATCGGCTAAAATCACATACGAGTATCTCTCTCCATACTCTTCCTCGCAAACAGTCAGAATTTAAAATTTTAAGCCAAAAGTCACCGTAAAAAAAAACCCACCCTAAATCAAGAACTCGGGAGGCCAAATTTGGCGGGAGAAAAGGGCCAGATTCTCCACCAAGAACCCACTTTTACTCCCCATTTTGGTTCAATTCTCTTAAAAGATGAAACACATGCGATAACCAAACATAGAAAGGATGGGTGGGTTCGAATCCACTTATACTTAGGCTTTGTCTTAGGTTGCTACAGTAATTAGCTTTTGAAAGGTGAGTTTTTTCAAGATAGGGTCTACAGGAAGATTGTAATAGATATTATATCGAGTTCAGCTATACCGATTAAAATCACATACTACTATTTCTCTCTACGTACTTTCTCTTGTGAATAGCCAGAGCTCAAAAATCATAAACCAAAAGTCAAAGTCACAGTCCAAAATAAGTAAAGAAAAAGTGAAAAACCCAAACTTTTGTGTTCCAAGATCACAACATGTTAGTTCCCAGATCCGGCGCCGGTCGGGCTCCTACGAGGCCACATTCTGCAGGAGGCTTCATGAACTCAACAATAGGAGCAAGTTTGCAAGTAACACACCACAGATGCTGCCAAGAAACCAGATTTCGGATCAGAAAGTTTAGCTCCACCAACCAACAGGGTAAAACAGAATTTTTCACGTTGTCTCTTTGTGATATGCCATAAAGATAATTATGAAGATAATTATATTATTTCTATATTTTTGATTTTTTGAATAATACATTATTTTGTCCCTTGAGTAAATATTTTCATATGAATCAATAAGTATGTGACTTCTTCGTAGAACTCTTTACTCATGTTTTAATGTTATTCTAAAGTATTCCTAATCTTATGTCATTATGTGGGACAATTATGATTTCCAGATCAGCACATATATGATTGATGATCGTGTTTCACGGATCATAGATGTGGGGATATCAAATCAATAATGTGGACATATGTTAGAGAATATGGTATTGGATTGACCTACCATGGGACACTACGAAAATTATTATATTCTTAAGTGTCTTCAGTTGGTCTCATACATAGTATATGTTAGATCCTTAGACCTAAGATCATTACGGTTTTCTACATATGTAATAGTTTACTTAGGGGTTGTCAAACACTACCCTGTAAATAGATGATTATAAAAGTGGCTTTCAGGTTTACAATAAAATATTCGAAGAAATGCGAGTGATATCTTTGGGCCTCTCAATGTGGTTGGATTAAGGAAGTGCATGACCATACCAAATATGGTTGAGTTAATCACAACTGAGTAATCCAGTATATATCAAGTGAATAATCAAACTATCATAGGATGATATGTTTTTCGTCTTGAATTCGATCCGATATATAAGGAAAACGGATCAGTACATAAGTAATATACATGTTCATCCGATATGATCTTTATGTATATTTATGAGTCGTTATATCCTGCTAAAGATCACTGCCAACTTATGGACTGAAAGAAGTTTTTGGTCTATAGCCACATATATATGAACCTATAGAGTCACACACTTAACGGGTCAAAATGATACATATCCGAATGACTGACTCCGAGTAAGATATGATCTCTACTCGTATTGGATAAAGATCTAATCTAAGGCTTTATGAGTTGGATATGATATCTGATCGTATCGGATAAGTATCTAAGTGGAGGTTGTATACACACCCATTGAAACCTTAGCCATCATCTCTTATAACCTCTGCCATGCGTGCTGGTACTAGCACACTAACCTATAGTATTTCATCCCTGGATGTGTGAACCTTAGTAGAGACGCTGTTGCGACTGCGACACTGATCGGGATGATCATGAGGAGGAGACAGTTAGCCAAAGAACGATAAACTACTTTCACTACACTAATGCGCTCTTTGTTGAGCCAGCCGCTTCAACTCTACTTTCGTTGCATTACGCGTCTAGTGGTAATGATCTATGATATCTTACTCGCATAGCTTCGTAGTTTACGTGGTAGAAAATTTTAATTTGCTCTAGTATAGCCTACCTATATCCCAACACTCTCTTCTCTTAGTTGGATATTATATTTTAATGGCCTTGGTATTCACCAGCAAGGAGTTATAAAAGTTTAGTATGTTTCAACGAAGACATAAAAAAAGCAAACACCACAAAGTTCAGTTTACCCAAACCAATTTTGCCTTTTGTTTACCAGTGGGTCCCACCTCAGGGAGAGAAGAGGTACTAAACATGGGAGAAAAAAAAAGACAAACTTAGCACCTGATATATTTCTTAGCACTTATAAGGGACTCCACATTACGAAATATGAATACCCGTAGGGGATCTAAAAACATTGCTTCTTAAGGTTGCGCTATGTCATATGTTGGAACACATGCATTTAATTTCTGCGTGGTCGTAGACACGAGTACATTTTCGATGTGTGTCAAAGCCTGAAGACATGTTTGCATGAGTCATTGCATTATTCTCTCTCCACCTCAGCCAGATGAAACATCTGACGCAGCGTTGGTTTAGACATGATTGAGATGTAGCACTGTGCCTACTTTCGTCTCTAAGAAGGTGAGAGGAATAAATATTGATATATTACTATTAAAGAATGAAGGTTTTAGAGATACTTTACTTAAAGGACAAGAGAACACATCATAACACTCTACTTCTCTTAAACCCTAATCCTAAAATTCAAGAATACTTGATCTCAAGAGAGGATTGTTGGATTGTTAACTACAATCCACTTAGCACATGTTGAAAAAAAAATCTCATGACCCCACACATATGGGTTTTAACTTACACACTATACTTATGCATGCTTTTCAAGGCGCATAAACCCGAATTATCCGCTAGGTCCTTAACCTTGATCCAACTTGATCTTTTCAGTTTTTTCTTGACCTAAATCGCTTTATCAAGCGCTGTGGTTTTACTTCAAGATAGTTTTCAGTATTTTGGTTAAACTACCAAAATATCATTTCTTGACTTGGTCATCTTCTTTCATTGTAAGCAAACGTCATACATACCATGTGTAAGTGCACCACTAGCTTACCACGCATCAACAAGTCTCTCCCATTTCGATTCCACTAGAACATGCCTTACATGGGCCGACCAAATTATATGGTGCAAACCTGCCGTTCGAACTTCTTTTCAACATTTTTCGTTTTTCTCCTGCTATGCTTGAGCTCACCATGTCACTCGCTATCCTTGATCATTTTGGATATTAGCTCCTTCATAAGTATAGTCCTGATCCTCATTGTTAATCATAGTTGACTCAAACGACTTTGCACATCCAAAATAAAGAAATCATTTTCAGCAATAAATTCTTTACAAATTAACCACTATTAGCAATAACATATCTCATGCAACCTATAAACTTTTCAAAATCATCCATTTCTGTAATTTGTCTACAAAAATATGTAAATTTTAAATGTTTACTTATCTAAAATAATAATGATCCATCGTAACAAAATAATAGAGCTTCTCATATAGACCTTAAACCATTTCGTTCGTATGTTTGGATAAGCTCACGGGGTTCACGCGCAGAGATGGTACCTGCGTTTGTTTGCACCGCGGTTAGTTGACACAGAGCAAAGGTCGCTTCAGAGAGAGTAGTACTATTGTTGCACAACTTCGCAGGAAGGAAAGCTAGAGGGGTCGGTCAAGCACTAAGGGAAATTAGTTCTGCATGCAGCATGCCTGCCTGCCTGTATCTTTTCTTCCCTTCTTTTCGACCTGCGATCAAAAGAAAAGGATACATTGGTCTATCGCTGTTGAAGGGGGTGTCGATCGGAAAATTGCAGTTGCAGTAATATATATGCTGCGAGTTGATTTGTATAGATCGGGTGGGTTCTCTCTTTGTTCGCTAGGTTATCATGAGCACAAAGGGATCAAGTGTATATAGATGGCTGGAATCTAAGCAACTACGAGGAGAGAATGATAAAAGAAATGCAATTCTTTGTGGGGGTATTTGTAATGCCATGTGGAGCTTTTGGAGTGTCACTGACAGTTCTGATTGGTGTTCAAAGTGGTTTGCAGTTCGGATTTGAGAATATTTAAAGAATAGTTGAAAATGCTAAAAATAGGTCCACCAGACAGCCCGGATTGCCGAGCTTTGCTGAAAATGGGGTTTAGAAAATCCGGACAGTCCATTCTCTATTTATTGAATACCGGCAAGTGACAGAATGTGGCCTCTGAGCTAGTAGCGAAGGAACATTGCTCACTCATAAAGAAACGTAAACGATTAAGAGTTACTGAAATCTGGTGTCCTTAGAGCAACTCCAGCAGTAGCCCTTAAAACAGGGCCCTTACTATTCATTTGAGGTCTCCCCCTATTTTGAGAGCCCTGTTTTCTAGGCTGCACTCCAGCAGGAGCCCTCAAAACAGAGCCCCTACTTCTCAATTCTCTCTATTTCCTCACACTATATGTATATATATGGGACAAAAGCACAATACACAATAAAATATTTATGATTTCACAATGAGGGACAATATGTAAATTTATGAATTCAAATACGAATATTCAAATTTAAATTCAAATTTATTCCGAATTTAAATTTATGAATTCAAATACGAATATTCAAATTTAAATTCAAATTTGTTCCGAATTTAAATTGAAAGCACAATGAGGGACGTTTAAATTTATGAATTCAATACGAACATTCAAATTTGTTCCGAATGAGGGACGTATTTATTCAAATACGAATAAATCTGAGTTTAGGGGCTCAAGTAGGGGGCCCCTAGGAATGAGGGCTTGGAGGCCTCATTTGAGAGGCCTCTATTTTTGAAGGCTCAAGTAGGGGTCCTGCTGGAGTTCAATTTTTTGCTCTGGCTCTCAAATCTGAGTTTAGGGGCTCAAGTAGGGGCCCTGCTGGAGTTGTTCTTACGGTCTAGAAACGTCGGTGTGCTTAGAAAACGTAAAGCTTCTCATATCGATACTTTATTCCTTCGCTCACAACGGCTTCTGGTCGTGGGCCGTGGGCGATTTTTTACTAAAATTTTTTCCCCGTTTTTTGTTTGATTTTTTTTCTTATGTTCCTTTGCATCATCCGCTCTTGATTAGTGTACCGTTTTTATTTTTAAATTTTTTAAAATTTAATTATACTTAATAAACCAACTCAGCTACAGTGTTTTTTCAGCCAGCTACAGTGTTTTTTCAGCAAAAATCAAAAAGCCATCGCTATTTCGATCACCCCTTAAGAGTTACTGAAATCTGGTGTCCTTACGGTCTAGAAACGTCGGTGCGCAAAGCTTCTCAGATCGATACTTCATTCCTGAACATTGAACGCAACATCTGTTCTACTGTTTTCATGAGCACACAAAGGATAAAGCGGATAGAGATGGGTCATGGTTATACAGAATCTAGGCAACTGCGAGGAAAGAATGTTATAACATATAAGAAAGGAACTTGTTTCCGGGGAATATTAGATGATGAGTCGCATCGCCTTTCTTCCTTCAACGCTACTCTCTCCTTATTACTCGTCTCGAGACTAGGGCTGCCAATCAACAAGCTGATTTGGAGATGTGGTATACGTGCTGGAAATAGCTAATGCTAATATTCGTGGTCCTGTTCTCTTGGGAAGAATTGCCTGCTTTCAATTTTCAGTGAGAGGTTGGGGTATAAATAATTGTCAGGACACAGGATTAAGTTGGCAGCGCTTCTAACGGTTTGACGGCTTCACTTACCGAACCAAATCAACGGCCTGCGCTCAAGGGGATCTGGATTATGACGATGAGCGGCTAAAGTGTATTTTAGTAATTACAATTTACCCGTCTAAACAAATTACTATATACCTACTGTGTGTACGTCAATGGATTGTCGTCTCTTCTGATTTGTTTAGTTACCGCGCGATTTGTACTGCTATCAACGCTGTAACTTTGAGCTTGGGTGACTTATTTAGCCCCGCCATGGAGTAATGAAGAAAGCAGAAAGAAACAAATTTTCTAGTCTCATAGTTATCTTGTGGTTGGTAGCCGTAGAACCCTAGTTATCCCTTTCCCTTTCCGTTTCAAATACATGGCGGCGTGGTCAATCTAAATTTCAGAAGAAGTCCTCATCAAATATGTTGGGTTCTAAATCGCATCCTAACAATAATATTGCTGGAAATACGTTTTCAGTACAAGCTGTTGGGCACTTTAGAAATTTCCTACAATTTTCGATTAAAAGGAAAAAAAGAAAACCCAGTGGGGTCCACTCGTAAGAAGAGGGAGAAGGAGAGATAAGGCCTTCGGCCTTGACGCCTTCGCGCATTTGGGGATCCAGCCGATCCCCATTTCTCGCCCTCCTCGATTTTGACTGAGGGAAGAGGCGGCGACACCTATGTCATTCCGGCTCCTCCGAATCTTCTTGCCCCATGCGTAGGATGTGCTCGAGCTGTTGGGCACCGCCACCTCTTCCTCTCGATCCCCTGCTGCTTTTCCCTTTAAAATCTAGATAAGGAAGTGTTGTGGTTACAGACCAAACAGAGAGAGGGTGTATGGTAGTGGAGAGTTAGGTGAGCAATGCCGTCTCGGGTCCTTCCCAGGGCTTCCATCACATATATATATATGTCCCAGGGAGTGTCTTTACAATCGTACCCTTACATCGAGTATCCTTCCCCAGGCCAACTATGTCATTGTACATCTTTACCTCGGGTTTATAACTTCCTTACAGGCTAGCTGGGTTTAGGTGGGGGCCACCCCTACAGCAGGAGCCTCTCATGGTGAAGGGCTTCACAGGTCGAAGCCATGTTGCCGAGCCCTTTGGCCCCCTCCGTCCCTGCGGCCTGTGATCTTGTAGGACATTGGGCAGAGATGATTTTGGCGCATGCAGCTCATCGCGGCTCCGCAAACTCGGAGCCGGGGGGCCATAGGCGGAGTCGCAGTTGCCCTACGGAGGCGGAGACCTCGTTGATGCAGGCGAGGCGCGCAGGTGCAGCAAGTTGGGACGTCGCACGCGCATGAGTGACCGCGCCGGTTCGACTTCCATTGGTTGCGCTTCTCTGTGCGTGAACGACCATCGTTTGACTAGCGACGGTTGGTTTCCCCATGCGAGAGACAGCTATATATACACCAGGAGGGCTGTAGTGCCATTTTGGGCGTGGCTGAGATGACCTTGATCTCGAAAATATGCCTTCTTCAGTTCATGAACAAGCAGAAGAGTGCCGCCATGTTGATGAACTGAAGGAGGTGATACGGGGTCGCCCGATCTTCTCGACGTAGGATCTGGATACTCACGTGGATTTGATGAAACGTAGTGATCCCCCGTTGCCAATGCAAGAGTTAGCACTCTATAATTCGCCCAACCTTACGTGCTGAACTTCACGACCACCAATGAAGTTCTATTGCGCTCCCAATTCCCAGCGGAAAAGGTTGAACAATCTTAATTTTAGTGAACTTCCAATTCTCTCAAGTTGGATTGGCCAACGAAAGAACAAGAGTTTCTATTATCAAAAGTGGTTCCCCTTTACAATGGGGGTCTACCCCTCAATATATAGTCTCAGTCTAGGACAACTCAACACTAAATTTTCCATATGGTACTATTCATGCGCAAACACTGTTCACGGCATTGTTCATGGGCCGGTTACTATATCACGGTTACTGTTCACGTGGCCCATTACTGTAGCAGGCACTATTCACGCGGCCCGTACTGTAGCAGGCACTGTTCACGCGGGACACTATTCATGGGCCGATCATTATTCATGCCGTGGACTTGCGCTTCCTTAGATGACGGCCACATATCCTTGATCTCCATCCATCGCTGACTCTTCAAACCTAAGCACAAGTAAAATATTGTTTTTAGGCAGTATACAATTCTCATTAAAATTAATGACATGTTCATTAAGGAGCAGGTTCACTTGAGATTGTAGTTTCTTGGCTCGTGCTCTTGTTATTGGTCCTGTTATTGAAGTCTCATTACTAGCGTTGGCATTACTAACGATGTCCTCATTATCCTCCCCTTCTTGAAAAGGAGTCAACCTCGACTCTGTACAATCTTGTCCAAAGAAGGGTGATAGATCAGCAACATTAAATGTAGAACTTACCCCATAGTCATCACCGGGAAGCTCAATCTTGTATGCATTATTATTGATCTTGGCAAAAACTTTAAAAGGTCCATCACCACGGGGCATCAATTTGGATCTACGTTTCTGCGGAAAGCGATCTTTGCGAAGGTGTACCCACACTAAATCACCTGGTTCAAATAGCATTTTCTTTCTAGATTTATTAGCTTTGGAAGCATAAGCACGTACCTTCTTTTCAATTATCTCTTTGGTTGTGGCATGGAGCCTTTTCACAAAATCAGCACGTTTAGAAGCCTCCATATTTGCACGTTCTTGTAGTGGGAGAGGAAGTAAATCAAAAGGCGTGATTGGTTTGAAGCCGTACACCACCTCGAATGGACTCAATTGAGTTGTAGAATGTACCGCCCTGTTATATGCAAACTCCACATGCGGTAGACAATCTTCCCACTCTTTCAAGTTCTTCTTTATCATGGTACGTAGCAACGTTGAAAGTGTGCGGTTCACCACTTCTGTTTGCCCATCTGTTTGTGGGTGACAAGTCGTTGAAAACAACAATTTTGTCCCAAGTTTGGCCCACAAAGTCTTCCAAAAGTAGCTCATGAACTTGACGTCGCGATCTGAAACAATGGTTCTTGTCATTCCATGCAATCTCACAATCTCCCTAAAAAACAAATCAGCTACATGCGACGCATCGTCGCTCTTATGACAGAGAATAAAATGTACCATTTTAGAGAATCTATCCACAACAACAAAGACTGAATCCCTTCCCCTCTTGGTCCTAGGCAGTCTTAACACAAAATCCATGCTAATATCTTCCCAAGGAGTACTAGGAATAGGAAGTGGAGTATACAAACCATGTGGATTGAATTTTGACTTCGCCTTATGGCATGTGATGCATCTTTGAACAAACCTCTCGACGTCCCGCCTCATCTTTGGCCAATAGAAGTGATCAGCCAACATCATGTAAGTCTTCTCCCTCCCAAAATGCCCCATCAATCCTCCTGCATGAGATTCCTGCAACAATAACAAACGCACAGAGGAATCCGGAACACATAGCTTATTCAAGCGAAAGAGAAAGCCATCATGAATATGAAATTTATCCCACCCTTTCCCATCTTTGCAATTAGAATATGGAGTTGCAAATTCATGATCGGAAGCTTATAAATCTTTCAAACTTTCCAACCCTGGTACCTTTACTTCCAACTGAGTCAACAGCACATGTTTTCTAGACAAAGCATCAGCTACCACATTCTCTTTGCCTTTCTTATATTTGATAATGTATGGAAAGGTCTCAATGAATTCTACCCACTTAGCATGTCTACGATTCAATTTCGCTTGACCCTTTAAATATTTCAAAGATTCATGATCAGAATGTATTATGAATTCCTTAGGCCAAAGATAATGTTGCCAAGTTTTCAACATACGCACAAGAGCATATAGTTCTTTATCATAAATAGGATAATTCAATTGTGCTCCATGAAGTTTCTCACTGAAATATGCAACAGGTTTTCTTTCTTGCATCAAAACACCACCAATACCTATTCCACTAGCATCACATTCAATCTCAAAAGTTTTTGTGAAATCAGGTAAAGCAAGCAATGGTGCTTCAGTCAAACATTTTTTCAACTCAACAAAAGCTTTGTCTTGTTTTTCTCCCCACTCAAAAATCACTTCCCTATTTAGTTAACTCATTTAATGGGGCAACAATGGTGCTGAAATCTTTCACAAATCGCCGATAGAAACTAGCACGCCCATGGAAGCTACGAATTTGACTAACATTCACAGGAATTGGCCAATTTCTTATAGCTTCAATTTTAGATTCATCCACTCAATGCCATGAGCAGAAACAACATAGCCTAGAAACACAACCTTACTAGTGTAAAAAGTACACTTCTCAAGATTGGCATACAAGCATTCTTTTCTAAGCACTTCTAGCACTTATTTGATGTGTTCAACATGATCTTCCAAACAGCGGCTATATATCAGAATATCATCAAAGTAAACTACCATAAATTTTCCAATGAAGTGTCTCAAAACATGGTTCATTAAGCGCATAAATGTACTAGGAGCATTGGACAATCCAAAAGGCATCACTAACCATTCATACAAGCCAAATTTCGTTTTAAAAGCAGTTTTCTATTCATCACCATGTGTCATTCTTATTTGATGGTAGCCACTACGCAAGTCAATCGTAGAAAAGATAGTAGAACTACTTAACTCATCAAGCATATCATCTAACCTAGAAATAGGATGACGATAGCAAACAGTTATGTTGTTAATAGCTCTACAGTTTATGCACATTCTCCAAGTACCATCTTTCTTAGGAACAAGAATAACTGGAACGGCACAAGGACTAAGGCTCTCGTGTACGTACCATTTGTCCAAAAGTGCTTGCACTTGGCGCTGAATCTCCTTTGTTTCTTCTGGATTTGTGCGGTACGGCGGTCGATTGGGAAGAGGGGCTCCCGGGACTAAGTCAATTTGATGCTCAATACCTCGAATAGGTGGTAGACCAGCGGGTATCTCCTCCGGAAACACGTCGTCATAAACCCTGCAAAACTTGAGAAACAACACTAGGAAGAGATGTTAAATCATTAATAGAAAGCAATGCATCCTTGTACAGCAATACAAGGTGCATCAAAGTGGGATCATCTTTCATCTCTCTTAGATCAGATTTGGTGGCTATCATGACTAAGTTTTTCTCTCCCTCACTGTTGCTTTTACCTCTCGGGTTTGGCTTGTGGCTCTCACTCACCTTTTGTGGAATCACCCTCTTTGGTTCTCTCCCTTTCTCACTCTCAACTTGCACTTCAATCTTCTGCACATTATCATTTACAATTTGAGAAGGAGTCAACGGTAGCAGCACCACTTGTTTTTTGTTCCACCAAAACTTGTATTGGTTAGTTTTTCCATCATGAATAACAGCACGATCATATTGCCATGGCCTTCCTAGCAGCAAGTGACATACGTCCATAGGCACCACATCACACTCCACCGTATCACGATAAGTGCCAATTTCAAATTCAACATCCACGGTGTATCCCACACTCAATGAACCTCTCTCATGCAGCCACTGGGTCTGATATGGATGTGGGTGTTTCTTGTACTTCAATCCAAGTTTATTGCAAAACCCCTTGCTAGCCAAATTACGACAACTTCCACCATCAATGATTACCTTGCAAAATTTACCATCTTTGCTAACTTGAGCTCTTGTATGGAATAAATTGCAACGCTGTTCATGGGAAGGCTTGGGTTGCACACTCAACACTGTCGGAGCACACACAAGTATAGGACCAACACCGGGTTCACAATACTCTATATCTTGCTCCTCCTCATGGGCATCATCATATGTCCCTAAATCAGCATGGTGTTCATTCTCTTCTTCACTTGCAGAATCATATTCCCCATTCTCTAATATCAACATCGCTTTGTTATTTGGGCAATCCTTTTACATATGACCACGACTAAGGCATTTGAAGCATTGTATACCGCTACTCTTCGCTGTAGAACCCACAGAAGAGGGCACACTAGCTGCTGGATTTGATGGCTTCCTTGCACTTGGAGTGACTTCTTCCTTCTTGCTAGATGATGAGCGAAAGCTTGAACCACCACTTGGAGCTGTTCGTTGGCTTATTTGTGATTTGGAAACATATCTTCCTCCACTGGATGGTGTACGTGCAGCAAAGGATGTTGACCTTGCATGCTTAGCATCATCTTGCAATTGTCGTTCTGCCTTTGTAGTTTGATGCACTAACTCATAAAAGATTGGTATAAGGCTGAAAATTGACAATTCTTTTGACTTGATGGTTCAAACCTGAGAGGAAGCGTGCCATGGTTTGCTCTTCTTGTTCTTGAACCTTAGCTCGAATCATGGCTAACTCCATCTCCTTGTAGTACTCCTCCACAGAATGTGCTTCCTGCTTCATATTCTGCAATTTATCAAATAAATCACGCTTGTAATGATGAGGAACAAAACAGGCTCTCATTTCCCGCTTCATCTCTTGCCATGTTGCAACAGGGTTTTCTCCATTCTCAGCTCTTGGAGTAATGACTTGTTCCCACCAATCCAAAGCATAACCTTCAAACTCAAGTGATGCCAACTGTATTTTTCTCTCATCCGTATAGTGATGCATATGGAATATTTTGTCAACCTTCAATTCCCAAGTGAGATATTCTTCGGGATCAGTCCCACCTACAAACTTGGGCATTGAAAACTTGAGCTTGCCCAATCCATCATCTTCATTGCGTGGACGACGATAATGGTCATTGTAATGCAAAGCAAAATCACCATTCTCTTCCATCGCATATGCAGCACCACCACGCCCACCACGGCCTCCACCTGGACCCTGGCCACGCCCTCCATGGGCTCCTCCTCATCCTCCTAGCTGTGGTGGACGCACCACGTTGGCCGCCACTCGGTGTTGCGGTGCAAGAGGTACATGTGCAGCAGCTTCTTCTCCTTAAACACTTGATTCATCACCACCATTGCGAGCTTGTATGAGCCTAGTAAGGGCCCCAATGTCCTCCCGCAATTGGCACACATTTTTATCAACTTGTATCTCCATATTTTGCATATCCCTTGCAATTTGATCAGCAAATGCATCATGTTTCTCGTGGAGTTGATTGAGCCCTTGGTGTAGCTCACGTTGAAAATGGTCACGGAGTGCCCCAAATTGATGTTGTTTGACGAATGTCTAAGTTTCATTTGTCCCACCACTCTCATCATGGTGTTCTCCTCCACCTGACATGGTTAGTTATGAAAGAAACAAATAGCTATGTATATAATAATACTTTGTGGAAATCACTCAATCTCACTATGTCCTCTCTCCAAGTAAAGTTCTTACCCTTCCGAAGTGAATTAAGGACAATAAAAACTTACACCTAGTAGAAGTGACAACAGCACAGTGATGATCAAGCGAATTTAAGAATGTTCACTACTTGCACAACAACGGTTATATAGTGGAGCTTGGTATGAAAGTGTTTATCCTACACAATCTGAATTTTACGATATTGTAAGATCAAGTAATAATCCAAGCTAGAAATTTTGCCCAAGTGCTGATCCAAAGGATTTAAGTGAGGTATAAGAACGCACACGCAAAGATAAATGTGACTTAATGCAAACAAAGGAATGAGCTAGCTAGAAGCAATATGAACGTAATGATGAAATAGCTCGTTTTGCATCAAGTACTAGGAGAGACTCTAGCCAATTGCAAAGATATGAATTTAAGGGCACAAGATTGCTCCAGAAGTTAAATTACACAATCTGAAAATTACGATTAGAATTGGCTAACTCCAATTCGGTCAAAGCTCACTTTTTTCTTTCTTCTTCTTTTTTTCTCTTTGCCGTGGCTTTTTTCTTGAAATGGCTTGCCTTTTCTCTCTTTTTTTTGTGTATAGTTGGCCAAACTATGGTTGTTTGAGATGCCTTCACAAGTTTAAATTTCAGCAATTGTGTAAAATACTCAAGAACAGCCCTATATGCAATATTCAATAGCTAGTCTCAATTGATGAATAAAAGCATGAATGAGGCTCACAGACTGTTGTTCGGAGTTATAACCAAGCGAATCAACTAGATGAAACAACTAGCAATCACAGCACAACAGTAGTAGATCGGTTTTTTTTTGTGGACAAAATGAGTAAGCGACGCAAAAGGGACACAACGATCAGCACCTAAACAAAAATTATAATGGACCAAAACCTAATTAAACTCACGCAAAATAACAGATTAATCTAAAGGTTCGGATTTTTTTTTGTGGCAAATTTTGGTTTAAGGGACTATAGGAAACAAAATAAATCAATCTAAAAACAAGGGTAAGAATCCTACCGAGGAAACCGCGCTCTGATACCAAGATGATACGGGGTCGCCCGATCTTCTCGACGTAGGATCTGGATACTCACGTGGATTTGATGAAACGTAGTGATCCCCCGTTGCAAATGCAAGAGTTAGCACTCTATAATTCGCCCAACCTTACGTGCTGAACTTCACGACCACCAATGAAGTTCTATTGCGCTCCCAATTCCCAGCGGAAAAGGTTGAACAATCTTAATTTTAGTGAACTTCCAATTCTCTCAAGTTGGATTGGCCAACGAAAGAACAAGAGTTTCTATTATCAAAAGTGGTTCCCCTTTACAATGGGGGTCTACCCCTCAATATATAGTCTCAGTCTAAGACAACTCAACACTAAATTTTCCATGTGGTACTATTCATGCGCAAACACTGTTCACGGCACTGTTCATGGGCCGGTTACTATAGCACTGTTACTGTTCACGCGGCCCGTTACTGTAGCAGGCACTATTCATGAGGCACGTTACTGTAGCAGGCACTGTTCACGCGGGATACTATTCATGGGCCGATCATTATTCATGCCGTGGACTTGCGCTTCCTTGGATGACGGCCACATATCCTTGATCTCCATCCATCGCTGACTCTTCAAACCTAAGCACAAGTAAAACATTATTTTTAGGCAGTATACAATTCTCATTAAAATTAATGACATGTTCATTAAGGAGCAGGTTCACCTGAGATTGTAGTTTCTTGGCTCGTGCTCTTGTTATTGGTCCTGTTATTGAAGTCTCATTACTAGTTTTAGCATTACTAGCGATGTCCTCATTAGGAGGTCTATTTTTGAGCGCAATATATGGCGACCACCGGCCGCAGCGCACACACAGGGGAAGTAGGCTGCTGTGCCTCGATCGGTTGAGCACTACTTCGTGCCGAGTACGCGGCGTCGGGTTGGCTGCTGGGGTAGCGCTCGAGGTTGGAGCCATTCCTCACAGCGTCCCCACGTAGTGGCGGAGTCATCTTGCTAAGCCGAAGGTATGCTATGCGTGGGGCACGGCATCGGGACGTCGCTGAGCGGGCACGACGCGATTGGCGCACCGGTCGCACGACCATCCAGCTGAACGTCACGCCCTGTGCGCGCTTTGGCCACGACGCCCCCCCATCGCTAGCTGGCTTTGCTTCGACAGCACAGACTCCCGCTGAGTGGGCTGCTCCGAAAGCGCTGTCTGCGACTTAGCATTCACGGAAAGACGTTGGACATATTAGGATGTGAAAACGGTTCCTTGTGCCAAGAGTGAAGAAAAAGGGTGTACAGCGGGTGCCGGGGTTTCTCCGGGGGAGCGTCTTCTGGCGTGCCGCGCCGATGCGCAGGTACGTGTCAAAGTGTCGAAGCTAAAGGCGGACCCGGGGTTGCCCTGCGGAGGCGCAGGCCTCGTCGAGGGTGGAGCCGGAGCTGTCCCGCAGAGGAGGAGGTCCCATCGAAGGCGGAGCCAGAGTTGTCCCGCGGGGGCAAAGGTCCCGTCGAGGGCAGAGCCGGAGTTGTCCTACGGAGGAGAAGATCCCGTCGAGGGCGGAGCCGGAGTTGTCCCACGCGGATTCCCGAGTAGACGCGTGGCGGGGCGCTATTGGCGCGTCGTGCGCTGCAGGCCCTTTTGCGCGACCGTCGTTTGACTGGGCCTGGCGCACGTGGGCAGTTGTGCCAGTTCAGCTTCGATCGTGGGGAGGCGAGCGGTTTGCCTCCCGCCAGTTACCCTTACCGCCGGTTCTACTCGCCCCACCTTCCAGCTTCTGACCGCACACCTTCAGTCTCCTGTCTTCTTTGCTTGCTCCGTCGTCGCATATCTCTTATGAGGGCGATGGCACACAACGGAGAGCGCGCTCAGTAGGCCAACAACAGCGCTGTGTTTCGGCTGTCGTCGCCACTCACGGTGGAATACACACTCGAGGGGCGCGATTCCACGCAAGCAGACAAATGGTTGGCAGCGACGGAAGGAGTAGAAGGGCGTGTTCCGTGTCTGGCTCAACGCCGTGGTAGCGAGAGGCGATTCGCGCCTCTGCGCGAAGGAAAGGCGCCGAATCGGGAGGTTCAACTGCTCGTGGGCGACGAGACCGAACTGCACCCCGAGAAGTCGGAGGCGATCGTGTTCGTCGCCTACTTCGAAGCCGGGTTGCGCATTCCAGCAGCCCGACTTGTCGGGGATGTCCTGTGGACATTTGGACTTGAGCTGGCACAGATAACGCCGAATGCGATATCCCGTCTTGATGTGTACAGCTGGGCGTTGCGTACGGAGGCGTGCTAGCCAACCACGTCACTATTCGCCTTTCTCCACGACACATGGTGCGAGGTAAAGGATCGGGGAGACGGTACGTTTCCCAACTTCAACCGTGTCGACTTCATCCTGCGGTCACGGTGCGAAAAGATTTTCCCCGCGAACTCGGCTCGGGCGGAGTGGGAGCCGAACTGGATGAGGCGTTGGTTCTACCACCGTGTGGCGAGCGGTAGCGGCCTTGAGTGTTTAGGGCGGCCGGTGATGTTCAACACCACACCTGGTGCGCCAATAGATGCTGAGGATGAGCGAATGGCGCGGAGGCTTGTGGGGATCACCGCCCGCTTCAACATGCGCAACCTCACCGAGAAGTTCATCATGTATGGCGTAGCACCACTTGCTTCCGAGTGGTGTGTTATGCCCGGGAGGCTTCACCGCGATAACGTCCGCCCGTCCTTGTCTTCACTGCTGAGACCCTCCAGTCCACGTAAGTTTTGGTGGTGCTTGGTTTTTCTGTGCCGTCCATCAGGACCATTGTTTGATATCGTGCCCTGTGCCACTCACAGGTACTCTCCTGGGAGATGTGGAGCATGTGGTGGACATGTTCCTTGGGCCGTATACGGCCAGGGAACATACCCTGCGTGCGGCTGCGACCGCGGAGGCGGGTCTGGGGCGGATGAACCATGTGTGCGAAGCGTTGGGCATTAGGGTGCCAGAGCGTGCTGTTCCAACCCCAAGCCCACCTCTCCATGATTCCCCGGGGTAGGGAGTACTGGCGGGCACGGGCTTCGATTCAGCAAAGCATGTCGACTCGGAGGTAGACGCGGATGCAAGGAGCAGTGGAGGGCCCTTGGGCATTGGCACGGAGGAAGAGCGCAGCGTGGGCGAGGCGGGGGGAGAAGCTGCTTCGCCGCCAGGTGGCGTTGAGGCGGAGCCATCGCCCGTGGACGATGGTGAAGCGGGCCCGCACGCTATCGCCCCTTCGCTCAGCGAGGGGGTTCGCTGTGGCGAGTAAGGTCGGGGCTCTGTGGGACTCCGACTCGGACACCGAGTGCCCCTGCGTCGGTGTCTCTATGGTTCCCTCCGGATCTGCGGCTGCCGGGGGCGGGGGCCTGGTGGAGCTAAGCTCCGACACAGAGGCCGCCCCGCCTAGTGGGGTGATCGGGGGCGCCGATGTCGTGGTTGATTCTGGCGGGGCTAAAGGTAAGCTTACGTTGCTTGGTGTGGTGCCGTTGGGCCTTTGTAGAGATGACCGTCATGCCTCCTTACAGCAACACGCCTCGTCGAACGTGAGCGTCCCTCAGAGTACGAGGACATTCGTTCGGAGGGGGCGTCTGGCGCCACCGAAGCTATCACTGCGGATGCTGCACGACGCCTAGCGGACTTCGTCCCTCGACCGGAGGTGCTGGCGGCGTGGCAGGGGGTCGCGGACAACGCAGCCGTGAGCCTGGACTACCAGGCATTACGGACCTGTGGGTCTGGACTCCTTGGAAGAGTGCTAGAAATCTCCGAAATGAGGGTAGGTATTTGACCCTTGGCAAGGCGGGGCCCTTCGAAGGTATACTGATCGCTTTATCGTGCAAACCCTCGCCCTTGGCCAGGCGCTGCAGGCAGCCCATGCCCATGAGCGGGAGGCACTGGAGGACCGACTGCGTGTCGTTGAAGGAGCTCTTCGCGCGGCAGAGGAGACGCATTCCTCTAAAGATGACCGCATTCGGCGGCTAGAGGCGGAACGTGCGGGTGCCGTCTCATATGCCGAGGAGCTTGTGGCGGCGACTCGGCAGGCGGCAGTGGAGGAGTGGGACAGCCTGCTCCGGCAGGTTGCTGTGCTCGAAGAAGAGAAGAGCCGCCTTGCTGCGTCTCTGAGGGAGCAGGACCAGGCTCTGGGCGACGCCTCGACGGCGGCATGGGATGCTGTGCTGGCTCTGGAGGGTACCCTTGAAAACCATGTTGCCGAAGTGCCGCCCCGCTCATTCAGTCCTGAGGAGCTAGTGCGGACACTCTGGCGAATTGGGGAAGCTTCCGATCTTGCTCATGCCGCCGCGACGTCCTTTGACAACCATTGCTCCTACATGACCGCATGCATGGCTTGTGCGCTTCTCCAGCACCGAGGTTGCCGCCATGTCGACGAATTGGGTGACCCGCAACTGGAAATGGCAGTCGAGGCCGGAGTGATGTCCAGTGCAGTGCGCGCTGTTCGCCCCTTTGTTCGGTTTTTTTATGAGCGGATCTGGGAGTACATTGGGGAGGCCGCGGCGAAGGTAGAGCTGCGGCGGACCATGTACGGCGAGGGGAACCTTGGCGAATGGCTGGATGAAGTTCCCCGGTGGGACAATGATGGCGCCGATGGCTCGAGGCAGGTGTGACCCCAGGGTTCTTGTATGTCGGTGTGCGTTGTGCCTACGCACCCCATTGTGCAAATGAAGTGGAGATTGCTTCCCTTGTTTTGACCGTCATGCCGTTGTGTGCCAAGCAGTTGCCCGATAGGGACCAGCTGCTGATTTCCGACGCCATAACCCGGTGTCGTTTGCGACGCTGGTGGCGCGCTGAGGACTCGCTGGATTTATGGGCAAACCAACCCCCGGTGGGCGAGGCTTCGGCTCAGGAGGTCGCCCGGGCGGAGCCGAACGAGTAGCACTCACAGGTGGCCGATAGTGTGGAATGTAAGATGGGATGTTATCGGTCGTGACCTTTGTAAGCATGCACGTATCGACGCGGTGGGGAAGCCGCAACGCTCATCCCCCCACCTTCTTTGTGCACAATCGCGTTGTAGTTAGCTTGTGAAATTTGTTGGCGAGTCGGAGTAGCTGGCGCCTAGTCAGAGTAGACGCGTGAGCACTCTGTCCCCTACCCCTCGAAGTGGTGGCAGCGGAACTGACGCCTAGTTGATGTAAACGTGCGAGCAGGGTAGACGCGATCGCGCTCTGTCCCCTACCCCTCGAAGTGGTGGCAGTGGAGCCGCCTGGTCGGCAGACGCCGCGCGCTCGTCCCCTACCCCTCGGTGGTGGTATCGGGTGGCGCCTGGTCGGCGAGACGCGCAGCGATCCATCCCCTACCTCTCGAAAGGTGGCGGCGAGCCGCCTGGTCAGTCGGGCGCAGCGCACGAGTGGGGTAGACGCGATCGTGCTCCGTCCCCTACCCCTCGAAGTGGTGGTAGCGGAGCTGGCACATAGTTGAAGTAGACGCGCGAGCGCTCCATCCCCTACCCCTCGAAGTGGTGGCAGCGGAGCTAGCGTCTAGTCGAAGTAGACGCACGAGCGCTCCGTCCCCTACCCCTCGAAGTGGTGGCAGCGGAGCTGGTGCCTAGTCAAAGTAGACGTGCGAGCGCTCCGTCCCCTACCCCTCAAAGTGGTGGCAGCGGAACTGGCGCTTAGTCGAAGTAGACGCGCGAGCGCTCTATCCCCTACCCCTCGAAGTGGTGGCAGCGGAGTTGGCGCCCAGTTGAAGTAGACGCGTGAGCGCCAACCGCCTGACAAGATAAGGATGAAGTAGGGTTGGGATATTACAAGAACCTATTGCCGTAGGCCCTGACCCTTGCGGTCGACGCAGGACTTCATAGGCACAACTATTTCCCTGTAATTCTAGATATTAGCGGGACTTCTGAGGCAGACTTGACGGAGCTCTGCGCCTGTCGCTTTACAGCTGGGAGGCTGATGGGGACGGGGTCCCGATCTTCCAACAGGTTCTGGATATGTTCGATTTGGTGGAGACGCGACACAAATCGATCCGGCTTCCGAACAACACGTTCTGAACCCCGCAATCGTAGCACCACGTCTCCTCAGGTTATCAACCGTACGCTGCCCGGTTGACCTCGCCAAGAAGGCTAATCCTCGCCTGCGAATCGAAGAACACAAGCAAGAACAAGGAAGAACACAACGGAATTACAGATGTATTGGTTTAGCACTCGAAGTTGGGGTCTCACAAACCAATGAACGGAGAAACTGTTCAAGACAGAATTAATCTAAGCAAAACCCAACCCTAATGGTGGGGGTGGCGGCTGTATATAAAGGAGTGAGGGGCGTGCAAAACCCCTGGACGCGCCCTAATTGGCTCCAACACGATACAAAGCCGAACGGCCCAAAAGACGGTGACGCAGCACCCTGATAGATTCTGAATGTCCACTTATTTCGATAATTCCCATTGACTCAGAAGAAATTTTGATATGTGACTAGAGCCATTGGAAAGGTCTCGTTCTCAGCTTTCCATACATATGTGGAACGTCCAAAACGGAGTCCGTATGCGTCCTGGGCGTCCGTTTTACTGCAGGCTGGTCCTGAAGGCCGAGGCAGACTCGACCTCGAGTTGGACTGGGCCTCCGGCTTGACTTGGACATCCTTGCTGGTCTTCTCCACCTCCACACCTCTCTCCATGTACTTCATGACCCTCTCCAATGTTCCTAAGTAAGATAACATCATTAGGTAGCAATCTATTCTCAAAACTATAAAAAGGATCGCTTAAGAACGAGCTCACCTCTAGATTTAATTGTCGCATGCGAGCTCGGGTCATTGGACTTTGCATAACGGTTGGAGGATCAGCGGTTGCATCGGAAGGAGTGATGTCCTCATCATCCTCCCCCTCTTGAAGTGGAGTCGTCCTCGACTCAAGCTCATCTTCTTCTCCCAAGTATGGCTTCAAATCTGCAATGTTAAATGTGGGACTAACCCCGAACTCGGGTGGTAACTCAAGTTTATATGCATTATCATTTATTTTCTCAATTATCTTAAAAGGACCAGCAGCTCTAGGCATCAGTTTTGACTTTCTTAACTCAGGAAATCTATCCTTTCGCAAGTGCAACCAAACAAAATCACCCGGTTCAAGTTTAACTTCCTTTCTACCTTTACTACCAACAATCCTATATTTTTTATTCATCTTTTCAATGTTTGCCTTAGTAGTCTCATGCATTTTGACAATAAAATCAGCACGCTCCTTAGCATCATTATGAACTCTCTCACTAGTCGGCAAAGGTAAAATATCAATAGGGGCACGGGGATTGAATCCATACACTACCTAAAAAGGACTTACCTTGGTGGTGGAGTGTTCCGCTCAATTATATGCGAACTCAACATGCGGCAAACACTCTTCCCATAGCTTCAAATTGTTCTTCAAAACAGCTCTCAACATGGTAGACAATGTGCGGTTCACCACCTCGGTTTGGCCATCAGTTTTGTGGGTGACATGTTGTAGAGAACAACAACTTTATACCCAACTTGTTCCATAGAGTACGCCAAAAATGACTCAAGAACTTGGCGTCACGATCTGAAACAATAGTAGAAGGCATACCATGCAAACGAACTATCTCTTTGAAAAAGAGGTCAGCAATATGAACGGCATCATCGGTTTTATGACATGGTATAAAGTGAGCCATCTTAGAAAAACGATCCACAACAACAAGAATGCTATCCCTACCCCTTTTAGTCCTGGGCAATCCTAAAACAAAGTCCATAAAAATATCTTCCCACGGAATAGAAGGAACAGGAAGAGGCATATATAAACCATGTGGATTCAAGCGAGACTTAGCTTTTTGACATGTAGTGCAGCGAGCCATAAACCGCTCGACATCTCGCCTCATTTTTGGCCAAAAGAAGTGTGTGGCCAGAACGTCCTCTATCTTCTTAGCACCAAAATGTCCCATCAAACCGCCTCCATGCGCCTCCTGCAACAACAAAAGACGAACGGAACCAACTAGAATGCATATGCAGTTAGCTCTAAACAAGAACCCATCATTGATCACGAATTTATTCCATGCTTGTCCCTCTTTACAATGCAACAACACATCCTTAAAATCATTATCAAAAGCATATTGTCCTTTAATGGTTTCAAGACCAAAAATGCAAAAATCAAGTTGAGACAACATGGTATAGCGTCGAGACAAAGTATCAGCAATCACATTATCCTTCCCTTTCTTGTGTTTAATGACATAAGGAAAAGATTCAATAAATTCAACCCACTTAGCATGTCTACGATTCAAATTGGTTTGACTACGAATATGCTTAAGTGATTCATGATCGGAATGAATGACAAATTCCTTAGGCCATAAATAGTATTGCCACGTCTCTAAAGAATGAATAAGAGCATACAATTCTTTATCATACGTGGAATAATTAAGAGCAGGATCATTCAATTTTTCACTAAAGTAGGCAACAGGTTTGCCTTCTTGCATCAAAACACCACCAATACCAATTCCGCTAGCATCACATTCCAGCTCAAAAGTCTTACCAAAATCCGGAAGTTGGAGCAATGGTGCGTGTGTAAGCTTGTCCTTCAAAAGATTAAAGGACTCCTCTTGTGATAGCCCCCAATGGAACACGACTCCCTTCTTTGTCAACTCAATCAACGGTGTCACAATGGTGCTGAATTCCTTGACAAAGCGGTGATAAAATCCTGCAAGACCAAGAAAACTCCGCACTTGGGAGACCGTCGTGGGCATGGGCCAACTCCATATCGCCTCCACCTTGGCTCTATCAACCTCAATTCCCTGTGGAGTCACAATATAGCCAAGAAAAAAGACTCGATCCGTGCAAAAGGTGCACTTCTCAAGGTTACCAAACAAACGTGCATCTCTCAAAGCATTAAAAACAGCACGTAAGTGATTCAAATGTTCATCCATTGACTTGCTATAAATCAAGATATCATCAAAGTAAACGACCACAAATTTGCCAATGAAAGGACGTAAAACCTCGTTCATTAATCTCATGAAAGTGTTAGGTGCATTAGTTAACCCAAAAGGCATGACTAACCACTCATACAAGCCGAACTTAGTTTTAAAAGCAGTTTTTCATTCATCGCCAAGTTTTATTCTTATTTGGTGGTATCCACTACGCAAGTCAATCTTTGTGAAAATTATAGCACCACACAACTCATCAAGCATGTCGTCTAGCCTAGGAATAGGATGACGATACCTTATAGTAATGTTGTTAATGGCTCTACAATCTACACACATACGCCAAGAACCATCTTTTCTGGGAACCAAAAGAACAGGAACAGCACAAGGACTAAGGCTCTCACGTACGTACCTACGGTCCAAAAGGTCTTGGACTTGTCGCTGAATCTCCTTAGTCTCTTCGGGATTGGTCCTGTATGCCACACAGTTTGGCAAACTCGCTCTAGGGATCAAGTCAATCTGGTGCTCAATCCCTCGAATGGGTGGAAGTCCTGGAGATATCTCATCAGGAAAAACATCTCTAAACTCCTGCAAAAGGTTAGTGACAGGAGCAGGCAAAGTGCAAGGCATATTATCAAGAGAAAATAAAGCATCTTTGCACACGAAAGCATAGCATGTATCAATAACATCATCAATTTCAGCAAGGTCTGATTTTGTGGCAAGCATAACAGAATTTTTCAAATTGATTACTTGTTGTTTTTCAGATTTAACATGTTCCTTTGGATCATTAGCAGCAGCAAACAGTAGGTGGTACAACCGGTGGCTGGTTCATGATACCTCGAGAGTGTGACCCGGCGATTGCAAGGGTCAAAAATTGTGCTGTCCGGAAGTATGTATATGGAGTTTGGAAGGCCAAATATGTGAGTGGAACACAAATCAATAACAGATAGTAATGCTGAATAAATGTCCAAAGCACTGGTCCTAGTTGCTGGCCTAAATGTGTCCTATAGCAGGTATGACATGATGAACAAGGAATCGACCAGAATAGTAAAGCAAAGACAGCAACAAAGATGGTCAGGCAAAGACAGCACAAAACGAATGAATCTCTGTCACCTAAAATTGTGCTCTCTCTTTTTTCTCTTTTTTTTTATTTTTTTTTCTTTTTTTTAGCAACGGAGAGCACTTTTTGTGTGTTTTTCTCTCTCCTCTCTACTATAAGCAATTTTTTCTTTTTTGTTTCTTTTTTTTATTTTTTTCACAAAGTAGAGCACAGAAATAGGAACCACACAAAGTTGCACCTCAATCTGATGTAAGGTGTCGCCTACAGAAAATGATGAATGTGCTATAAATTCGGTGACAAAAGTTCGGAGCTCGAGAAATGCACTTTCCAGGCCGAATTTGGGCAAAATAAATTCACCGAACCTAACAAAGTTGGGGAGTATCGGATGTAAAATTTAATTTCACCCAATTTCAAAAAAAAATCGCCTGATTTCGAGTCTGTATGCAAAAGTTACGGCCGTTTGAAGATGGGCCTCCGAGTTATGGTTTCAGTGGAGGCCAAAACGAGATCGGGTGGAGAAAATTGGTGGAAATTGGGGGCGGAAGCTCGGGAAAAGGGTGGGGGATGGTGGTGGATGATCACGAGACAAAAACTGAGGGTGGGATATGGGTGGGAAGCTGGGTGATCACGAGACAAAAACAGAGGGTGGGATATGGGTGGGAAAACAAAAGTTGACGGCTAGGGTTTGTATGAGGTAGCAGAAGCAAGACAACCCGAAACAAAACACGATCTAAACCAGCAACACAACTCGACTAAGGACACAAACTCAACACTACGGACTTTGAAATCAAATTGTGCAAAAGGCTAACGAGATCTGGGACAAGGAACAACCTATGACTACAATTTTTTTGTAGGGCTTTTTCTTGGACTCTAGGATGAAATCGAAAACAACAAGGGTAGGGCAAACTCGAACCTAAAGGAACACCTGAAGCTCTGATTACCACCTGATGGGGACGGGGCCCCGATCTTCCAACAGGTTTTGGATATGTTCGATTTGGTGGAGGCGCGACACAAATCGATCCGGCTTCCGAACAACACGTTCCGAACCCCGCAATCGCAGCACCGTCGCCTCTCAGTTATCAACCGCGCTGCCCGGTTGACCTCGCCAAGAAGGCTAATCCTCGCCTGCGAATCGAAGAACACAAGCAAGAACAAGGAAGAACACAACGGAATTGCAGATGTATTGGTTTAGCACTCAAAGTTGGGGTCTCACTGTCGGAACCCAGAGCAACAACTCCGAGTCCCTCTGTGTAAATCGCACTATCCCAGGAAAAGCTAGTGCACACAGGTTTAACAACAATGTATATCATGCAAAAATAACCACGAAATATTATTAAACGAAAATACAGCCTTAAGGCCAAGTCTTAAAATAAGGGCACAAGGCCAACAAAATAAACAAAAACAGCGGAAAGATAGTAAGGGTGGCAAAGACAAATATCCACCTCCCACAGCGAATGACATGTAAAGACGCGTCCTACTCGCTGAAGTAGTCCTCACCGTCGTAGTCGCCCTCGAAGTCTGGCAACAGATTTAGCAAGGTGAGTACAGAGAGTACTCCCAAGGTAAGCATATAAAATGCTTACGCAAGTCACACCAGGAATTATAACAGAGTTGATGCATGCACGATGGATATCAAAGGAAGGCTTAATAGGGCAAATGTGCGGAAAGCAATACTTGAATTTAAATACAATAATGTAAGTACGAAAAGCTGAATTTTTAATACAGTATATGAAACATTGTTTTTAACAAGTATTATCGTTAGTGTAGGCTCCAACCCACACTAACCTATCCACGGGAATCCACCCGGACCAGAACCAAGACCGCCATTTGTTTGCTCAAAAACCAAGTGTATAAAATCCAAGTCTAATCTGTGATGACTTTACTCAGCATGTCCATGACCGTGGACACGGCTATCTAAATAGGTTTTAACTCTGCAGAGGTGTACAACTTTACCCACAAGACATTCCCTCTCACTTGAGCCACGCGGTAAACACACTGCCTTAGGTGTGCGGCGGAGAGTTCATGACAAGGCCGTTCCGATGATCCATAGCCAAAATAATCGCACCGCCACTAAGGTTTAACCACAACTCAAATCCACGAGTTGGAGCCCCCTCTGGTGCCATGTGAGACTTCCCACAGCCTACGCCGCGCTCACATTCAGCCTATAGCGAGACTATGTTTTGGAACTTCACAAATTACTTAGCCAGGTCCGTCCCATACCGGACTTGTGGTAGTACGAAGTGACTTCGTAAAATGAATCACAGAAACGATCCTTATGTTGGTTTAGGCCCATCCACATTCCCCCGTACACGACAATCAACCAGGTGTCACCAAACACGAGGCATGCCGGTACCCACCACCTAACCATTAGCCTAAGTCCAAAACATAAGTTTCTATTTCTATTTTTAAACAATTTTCATAAACCATCCTTGACTCACTGAAGTCAAGATATCAATTTTCAAAGTCTGTCATTTCATGTGAAAGATTGATCCCACCTAGAATTATACTAAGCCAGGCTAAGCATTTCTATAAAATTTCTAGTCAATACTAGGGTGACAAGGTATATGAATTCGAAATTCAAATTGGCTATACACAAAGGATCATGGGAATATCTAAGTTTCGAATCCAATTTGAATTATACTTGAATAAAGATACGCATGCATATACAGTAAAACAATATAAATAATTTAAAATATTAGGTTCAACATGGTCAAAGGTGCAACTTGCCTTGCTCGAAGTCCTGCTGCGAATCGTCGAATTCAGCGTCTCCGGAATCGTCGAAATCTAACGTAAAGAGCCAAATCAAAGAAATTCAAAACGAATTTCAATTGAAATCCAAATAACCTCCAAGAATTATAAAATAAATTGGGAGACAGAATCTTGAATTTTGGATGAGGACTAACAATTTTTGGAAAGGAAATGAGGCTTTTAAAGGAATTAGAAATTTTAATTTAAAATTTAAATCTTGGGATTACAAAATATATTCAACAAAATTTAAATAAATTTCAAAATTTCAAAATTATTCCAGAAATGGATAGATCATGATTTTAGAAAAATTTAGAAATTTGAATGGGTCAATTTGGAGTTAAAATGCAAAAGTTATAGCCTTCCAAAGTTTAAATTCCAATTAAAAGAAAAAGGTATTTTCTGGATTTATTTTTAAACCGAAAAGGATTTATGACGTCAGCAAGAAATTATTTTTCTAAAGGAAAATACAGATTATGACGTCAGCCCTAGGATTAATTTACTCGGGGAGAGGCTGACAGGTGGGGCCCAGGTTCTGTAGACCGAGTCCACGGACCTGAGGAAAGGGTGAGGTGGCAGGCGGGGTGCGGGGAGCGGGGTGGCGCTGACGTGGCTTCCACGTGGCTGCCACTTGGCACCACGTGGTCGCTACATGGCTGCCACGTCACGGCTTTATGCCGACGTGGCAAGCGCGCGCGAGGTGGCGGGGAGGGTGTCCGAGCGACGCTGACGTGGCGCCGATCTGGCCGCCACCTGGCTGCCACGCCACTGCCAACTCGGCCCGACGGGCTGACGTGGCCTGGCCGGCGGCGACAGCGCTCGGGGCCCGAGGGTCGCCGGTGCTCCGGTGAGCGGCGGCGCCAGCCAACGGCACGAAAATGGAGAGGAGAGTAAGGAGTGTTCTGGTACCTCGCACGAAGTCCGAGGACGACCGGAGGAGAAAATCGGCGGAGAGGGGCGGCGGTCGGAGAAGGGGTTCACGGCAGCGGGGAGCTCCGGTGGCGCACTTGCTCGGGGAGGAGGTCGTCGGGGATCGCCTGGGCACCAGCTACGTCAGGGAGGCGTCGGCGAGGGGCGGGGTGGCTCGAGCCGGCCGGACCGTCCGCCGAGTCGCCGAAGGCGCGCGAGGGAAACGAGCGTAGGGAGGGCTCCGAGGCTCGATTTCGCGAATTGGAGGCACGGGGGGTGGCGGTGTGGGTAGAGGGACCTCGGGGAGGCCCTTTTATAGGCGGAGAGAGGTGGTAATCGTTGCACGAACTCGCGGATTCGGAGATTAACACGACGGTGAAAGAGGGCGTAATTGGGGGAATTTATGCCTGCAACGGACGCGGTGGAGGATCAATTGTAATCTGCAATCGGCGCGGGGTAGTAAACAGGAAGGAAACCGAAGCTTTAAAAGCTTCGGTTTTGGTATTCATGGCGGCAGCAGGGCGGGGATCGCGCGGAGAAGAAAGGAAAGCGGCGGGGATGACGGATCTGATGCGTGGGTCCCACCGGCCAGCGAGAGAAGGGAAAAGGAAAGGACGAGGGCGACGGTCGGATGAGCGGCACGTGGCAAAGGGGAGGGGCGCGGGCTGTTGGATCCAAGTGAACCGGTAAGTGGGAGGGGAAGGCCACGATTCAATCCGGCAATGGGGGGAAAATCTGGGCCGCTGGGTGTTGGGCGAGGGATTAAGTGACTGCGGACGGGCGGGATGTAATCCGACAACGGCGAACGGCCCCGATCAAGCCACGTGGTGGTAGGAGCGGAGAGGGGAGCGGGTGAAGCGGTAAGTTGGTGCGGGCGGCGAGGATTAAATCCGGCGCGGGAGTGGACTGTCCGATGTACGACACGCGTCGCACGCGGAGAAAGGGAAGGCGGGATGAAGGGGTAAGTGAAGATGGGCAGTCGAGATTAGATCCGGCGGGGTGGAGTCTCCGATGGATGACACGCGGCAGCTCGAGGGGATTTTAGGATTTTGGTTTTCTTTTTGATTTCCAGAAACGAGAATAAGCTTTAGAAAACTCAGAAAAATACCAAATAAATTTTGAAAAATCTAGAAAAATTCAGAGAACATTCTGGGACTAACTGGACTTAATAAAAATATTTTTCACCCAATTTGATAAGTATATTTTTGCAAAAGCATAATTTGATTTAAAAAGGGAAGGTTTTAATTCTTCATAAAATCTGGAAAATTAATGTAATTTCATATTTGACTTTAGGAAGCTGAATTACATTTGTTTTGACTTTTAGTAAGGTAATAAATTCATTTTTGGCTTTTATAAATTAAAGTTTTTAATTTTTCTCAAATCAGGACTTTGACATAACTCTAGAAAAATCCAATAAATTCCAGAATTGATTTTTAATAAAGGAATAAAATTTTGGGATGTTACACTCACAAACCGATGAACGACGAAACTGTTCAAAACAGAATTAATCTAAGCAAAACCCAACCCTAATGGTGGGGGTGGTGGCTGTATATAAAGGATTGAGGGGCGTGCAAAACCCCTGGATGCGCCCTAATGGGCTCCAACACAATACAAAGCCAAACGCCCAAAAGACGGTGGCGCAGCACCCTGACAGATTCTGAATGTCTACTTGTTTTGATGATTCCCGTTGACTCAAAAGGAATTTTGATATGGGACCAGAGCCATTGGAAAGGTCTCGTCCTCAGCTTTCCATACATATGTGGAACGTCCAAAACGGAGTCCGTATGCGTCTTGGGCGTCCATTTTACTGCAGGCTGGTCCTGAAGGCCGAGGCAGACTCGAACTCGAGTTGGACTGGGCCTCCGGCTTGACTTGGACGTCCTTGCTGGTCTTCTCCGCCTCCACACCTCTCTCCATGTACTTCATGACCCTCTCCAATGTTCCTAAGCAAGATAACATCATTAGGTAGCAATCTATTCTCAAAACTATAAAAATGATCGCTTAAGAACGAGCTCACCTCTAGATTTAATTATCGCATGCGAGCTCGGGTCATTGGACCTTGCATAACGGTTGGAGGATCAGTGGTTGCATCCGAAGGAGTGATGTCCTCATCAGAGGCAGTGGGTGCACCGCCTATCTGCTACTTCAGGGGTCCCGCCAGGATAGGGGGACACATGAAGCGTATTTGGCGGGGCCCTGTAGCTGAGGCGGAGCGGGGCTGTTGCATCACATGCACTTGCAGCGGCCGATGGGACACTTGAGGCGCAATTGACGGGGAGTCGCTTCTGGGCCTCTTTAAAAGGGGGAGCGGGCAAGTGAAGCGCCGCTCGCCTCACCAAACATTCATGCCCCTGCAACTTCCCCTCTTGAACTCACCGTCCCTGCGGCACGCCAGTTTCGTCCGGTGCTTGCTTGCCAGCGCCGACAGCGCCGAGGGCGCCGGAGCACGGCTGATGCCGCCTGGACGATCGCGGGGTCGAACATCCTACCGACATGAGGTGGATGCGGCGCTGCGGTGTGTTCTCCCCTTGCTAGCTCACCGAAGGACTGCGGCTGGTGGGGGTGGTGGACAATTCACTTGTACTTCAGCAGGGGACTCCTAGCTTTGGGAGTAGACTTATACTTCGCACCAACGAGGCTGCGTCCCGCCGGGGTGCCCATCACAGGCGCCTTTCCTCTCCCCCAGTCTCCTTCCCTAGCTCGAGGACGCTCGTTGTGGGGGAGGCGGGTGGGGCGTTTTGCCTATACCGCGAAAGGGGGTGTAGCAGCTCCAGAGACAGGCTTCGACTAGTGCGCTTGGCTCTTCATCTCTTCTGCAGAAGCACAGGCCGTTAAGCTCTTGTGCCGTCCCTCTGCCACGGTGTCACGGCTGGCTGTCCTCCCCGGCGTCACCGTCAAGCCCGTCTTGCATGACGGTGTTGTCGGGCTATGGCGCCAGGAGGAAGCTTCGACTGCGCGGGGAGCCTCTGGTACCCATGCGCCACTGTATTTAGACTCTGGAGAGTGCGTAGGAATACCATCCACGTCTTATTTATACTCCGGAGAGTACGCGTAATGATGACACCAGCGCGTGCACGGGACATCCGCGTCTTGTTTAGACTCAGTAGAGTGCGTAGGGACAACATCCGCGTCTTGTTTGTAATCTAGAGAATGCGTGAGACTATCAACCACAGCTTATTTAAGCTCCAGAGGGTACGCCAACGCGCGCGCGGGACATCTGCGTCTTGTTTAGACTCAGTAGAGTGCGCAGGAAAAACATCTGCATCTTGTTTGTACTCCGGAGAATGCGTGGGACGATCAACCACGGCTTATTTAAGCTCTGGAGGGTACGCCAACGAGCGCGCGGGACATCCGCGTCTTGTTTATACTCAGTAGAGTGCGCAGGGACAACATCCGTGTCTTATTTATACTCCGAGAGTGCGTGCGGAGACGGACCTCAACGGTACGTCTTATTTATACTCCGTAGAGTGCACACGGAGGCGTCCCACCGCTGCGTCTTATTTATACTCCGTAGAGTGCGTGCGAAGGCGGACCTCGACGCTACGTCTTATTTATACTCCGTAGAGTGCGTGCGGAGGTGGACTTCGATGCTACATCATATTTATACTCCGTAGAGTGCGTGCGGAGGCGGACCTCGACGCTACATCTTATTTATACTCCGTAGAGTGCGTATGCGGAGGCGGACCTCCGTGGAGTGTGTGTGCGGAGGTGGACCTCCGTGGAGTGCGTGTGCGAAGGCGGACCTCCGTGGAGTGCGTGTACGGAGGCAGACCTCCGTGGAGTGCGTGTGCGGAGGCGGACCTCTGTGGAGTTCATGTGCGGAGGCGGACCTCTGTGGGGTGCGTGGGAACATCGACCACATCTTTATACTCCAGAGAGTACGCGTGGTAGTGACACCGACGCGTGCGCGGAACTCCGCATCTTGTTTATACTCAGTAGAGTGCGCAGGGAGAACATCCGCGTCTTATTTATACTCCGGGGTGTGCGTGCGGGGGCAAGCCTCCGCACGTCTTTGTGGGAAACACGAATAGCTTCGCAAACGACGAACTTTATTAAATTCCCGTTTGTGCGGGTGAGCGCGTAGAAAAGGTTGGGGAGTAACCACTGGACTCGTTGTCGTGATGGCGAGGTAGGGAGCCTCTGTTGCCTGTGCTGCCGAAGCGCTTGTGCGGGCACGCCTGACCTAGGAGCCTCCCTGGACTTCCAGGTGCAGGCTTCGGGTGCCATGCTCTACGTGCTGGGCCATGTGCTGATCGCCGAGGATGGTGATGATACCCCACAGGCCCGGGAGCTTCACGCATAGGAAGCCATGGTGCGGGACTGCCCCCAAATAAATGGAGGGTTGGTCTCCCCAAAATGGCGTTGTAGGGGTACTGGATATCAACGACATCAAAGGTGGCGTCCCCCGCTTGTCACGTTGTCGCCCCAGGCAAAGGAGACCTGCAGACATATTTGGCCCAGCGCCAACAACAGCTAACCTCCGAAGCCTTGCAGCGGAATTTTTGAGGGGCCTAGGCGGCTTCAAGGGATCGCCATCTAGTCGAAGGCCCCTATGAACAAAACGTTCGCGGAACTTCCTCCATGGACCAAGACACGCCAGACGTCGCACTTGGCAATCACGACTTGGATGACCAGGGGATCTTGGTGGGGGAACTCCACGTCTTCGGTGTCGGCGGGCGTGAAGGTGATCTCATGTTGCGCCCAATCCAGTGGTGCATATGCCGGGTACGCCGCCATGTGGTGTAGTCTCCGCACGTTGGCCTTGCGCTACTGCTCCGAAGCAAACTCCAGGGAGAAGCTTCCGGAGATGATGTTTATGACCCTACGCTGAGCGCCCTCAAGGGCGTGGATCCGCAAGGGGCTGTAACATCCTGTTTTTCTGCAACTTTTAAAGCCTAGAATTTAAAAATAAATTTTCTGGAATTTTCTAAAATTAAATCAAGCTTTAAATAAAATTTTTGAAATATAAAATGATTTAATCTAAGTAAAATAAATATTAACATAAGTTGAAAATATTTTATTTGGATTCTTCATGTCTCAAGGAATTTTCTGGTATTTTTGGTGAATTTTTGGGATTTATCTGCTATTTTCTAGGGCTTTTTGAAGTTCATTTGAGTTTCTGGAAAAAGAAAAGAAAAAGGAAAACCCTCCGCCGCCCGATTCCCCCTTGCCACGCGTCGGCACCGCGCCGCTTCCATGACCCTTGCCGCTCGCTCGCCCGCGCATCTGCCCCGGCCGCCCGATGCGCCATGCATCGCGTATCCGCCCACGCCGCGCACGTGCTCGCTTGCTCTGCACCTGCGCCCGTGTCGCCCCGCTCGTGCCTCCGTCCCCAGTCGAAACCCTAACGCTGCCCTCGCCCGCTCCGCGCCGTTGGATTACCCCGCGCTCGCATCGCGACCGCCGCGTGTCCCCGAACCGCATCCGCTGTCCGCTCACGTGCCATAACCGATCCAGATGCCTCGGTTCACATGATAAAACCCACGTTCTTGCCTCGGTTCGCGTGCAAGCCAACGCCACCGCCCTCGCCTCCGTTCTCGCCTCGCGCCCGCGCCGTCACCGGAGTCCGCACCGTCGCCAGAGCCCATCCCCGTCGCCGTCGTCCCCGTCGCCGTCGTCCCCGTCGCTGTTATCCCCGTCGCCGTAGTCCCCTCTCGCCGCCATCCCCGTCGCCAGTGAGCCCCCGCCTCGCCCGTCGCCCGCGTCGCCTCCCCCTTCGCCTTCTCGGTCCGCGTGCCACCGATGGACACCACCACCCGCCACGCGTCGGCCATCGGCCGTTTCCCGCTCCCGAGCCGCCTCATCCCTGCCGCCCATCCAGATCTGAGCCAAAAGCCCAGATCACGCTGCGCGTCGCATTCCCCGCCGCCCGATCCCGCCACCGCCACCGCGCCCGCACCTGATCCACGTTATCCCTAGCCACATCAGCAGCCACGTCAGCCCTAGGCCACGTGTTGTGCCACGTGTCATGCCACGTTAGCGCCACATAACCAAAACTTGACCCTGGTGCCACATCATCCGCCACGTTAGCGCCACGTCAGCGCATGCCACATGTCAGCCCCTCGGCTTGCCGCGTCAGCACCGCCTCCCCCGCACGCACTATTCCATACACCGGGTCCACCGTGGACTTGGTTCTCCGTGCACCCGGTCCACAGCACAGTAGCTTTTCTGATTTTCTGTAATTTCTTTAGGATTTCCCGTTCTCCTCCGTCCTAGCTCCGATTGACCCTGTTCTTTTTTCTAAATTAATCTAAAATCGAGCTCTAGCTTTTGGTTCTGGTTTCATGGTTTTTGGAGGTCATTTGCTTATCATTTTATGTGTTTTTCTTGTTTCGGTCATTTTCTCTCTCGTTAGATTTGGATTTCGAAGGAGCAGGATTTACACCCGAAGACCAAGAGTACCTTGCTGAGCATAACCAAGGTAATTCGTGTCCTTTGATCATGTTGAACCCAGTTTGCAATCTATTATTTAATCATTTTGTTTTAAATTACATTGCATCGCTATTTCTATTCAAACCTTGTAATTGGTAGTTATTGTCCCAGATTAATTATCCCTCCTTAATAATTTGGAATACCCTTAGGCCATTATCACCTTAGGTTGAGTTATTATTTAGTGATACTATGTTAACTGTCACATGGGATTGGTGCGATAGAATTGCTTAGCCTTGCTTAAATTTGCAAATGGTTTAATCATCACATGTGAATTATTAATTTGACCTAATGATATATGGAACTGTGGTTGGTGCCACGTTTATTAAAAATTTGTGCCATGGTATTGGTGTATCATTGGCATGGTTATACAAAATTGGTTTTGCACTCGGGCGAGTGATCGTTCAGTAAAGGGGGAAGTACAGGTTCACTTCGGCGGATATGGTATGCGCCATTGATCTAAGCTTTATCGTGCAAACCACATGTCTAGTATGGGATAGATCTGGCTGACTAATTTGGGAGGTTTCAACTTAATTCTGCCAATGAGATGAACATGGTTGCTCATTTCCATGCGGCGCAAGGGGATGTGATGCAAAACCCTAGCGGGCAGGAATAGGTTGGGATTGAACATTATAAAGGTCTTGTTGTGATTTTCTGAGATCAAGGCTAATCATATCGTGTGGGTACAGTTGTGCAACCTCTGCAGAGTGTAAAATTATTCGAATAGCCGCGTCCTCGGTCATGGACAATGCTCAGTGATTTCACACGAGGGGTAGTGATTTCATTATAAACTTGGTGGTTTATGTTGGGTAGTTCACTGTCGGTTCAGTTTGTGAATGAGATGTTCACAAGTGGTTTACTTTCATGTCTTTGATTATTTATTATTATCGTTTTCACTTAAAGTTCGCTTTCAATCTATTTATCATATTTACTGTGAAATGTTTTTTATGCAAATTAATCTTTCAGCCTTCTATTGGTAAGCCCTGCATACTATATTGCAATCATTGTTACAAACAACTTGCTGAGTACCAATATACTCACGGTTTTATGCCTATGCTGCTCAGTTGAGGGCGAGGAGTATTATCAGTAGGAGGTTCCAGAAGGAGAGTACTTCGACGACTTCACGGATTAGGCTTCGTTCTCCATTCGATAGCTTGTGGGCTTGTTGATTGGCCGCTACGCTTTATTTTGGATTTCCGCTGCTAGTTTTAAAGCCCTTCCGGCTAGAGATATTGTAAGCTTGGCCATAAGGTTGTACATTTGAGATTTATCGATATTTGAGTTTACCCTTTATTTTATCGTGTGTATGGTTGTGATTACATCTATGTTTGACTGTGTGCACTAGCATGATCCTGGACTGGTGCAGTTTACACAGAGAGTCCGAATTTGCATATTCGGGTCTCGACAGAGATGTTATCAGAGCCATATCGACTGTAGCATGAAGCCCTAGATAGAATGGTCGTTTAGCCCAAAAATTTATTTTCTAAATCAAACCAACCAAATTTGATATTTAGTGATATCTCTATCTTCTTACCTCATTCTTATGGATTCTTGTTCTTCGCCGCACTCTTTTAACATTTGTTTTTACAAAGCTTAAAACTGATCTTTCCTTTATAACATGCATTAGATATCCCAAGCTTCTTTCAGCCTGTCGGGAGGATGGAGAGCACTTCACGCATTCTGTTGCGGAGCCTTGGATTGAAGAGATTGCCCGTTTGCCTCACCAAGGATGAGAAGAATAAAGGCCAACACATCGGGAGCATCACCAGATTGTACTTCGCCACACGAGTCGTTAAGCGGGTTCTACATCACGGCTTCAAGAATACCGGTGCCAGTAGAGAGGAGTCAGCACAAGGAGTTGCATACAAGGCCATTCAACGACTTTGCAAGTTGTACAAGATCAACATGGCTAGACTCATTCGGAAGTTCAAGGAGTAGTATGGAGTTACCCCTAGCCTGCCAGAGCCAGTCGGGAGGAGCCCCGACCGCATTCGCCAGTACCTATACCGCCGCCTACACCGCCAAGCCTGGAGCGGAGACGTCGTATCACCGGTGATCGTCGAGCATGCCTTCGGCAATTTACTCCAGCCCCAGGTAGAGAGCAGTCGCCGCCAGTTCGCAACTCGTGGGTTGTCTACAGCGATTCAGAGGACGATAGTAGTGTGCCCTATTTGTCAGGACCCGAGTGGGAGCCTTTAGATTAGATAGTGCGAGTAGAACGTTGGATTTTATTTACAGATGTGTGGGATGTGAGCTGCAAATCTTGCCTTTAAAAGCATTATGTTGCAGTCATATCAATATTTTATTGGAGCTACCTTCCCCAGTTTTTGTTTTTAGCCTTCTTCGGCTATTTGTCAGTTAAAAATTTCCATTAGAGAAATCCCTCTTAGACGAGTTTACCTTTTATCTATGCTTTTCCCCCTAGTCTTTTGCCTTTTGTCGCTTAGCGCTTGTTTTCTTTCGTAACAAAGAAGAAGATGGTCGATACCAGAACACCTCAGCCGCAAAGAAGGCTTAACTAGGATCCAGAGAGCAAGTGCGCAGCGCCGCCACCAGCCTTGAACCCCGCTCGGTCGGTTCTGGTGGCACGCACTTAGATGATGCGCATAATGATGCGTAATATGCGAGCTATGATGCGCCGACAAGACCAGGAGCCGCACCACCACTAGCGCCTCAATCCAAGAATACAAACTATGTAGAGTTCATGAGGACGAGACCTCCTACCTACTCCAGTTCTTCAGAGCCTATGGAGGCCGATGATTGGATCCATTCAGTTGAGAAGAAGCTGAACTTGGCTCAGTGCACCGACAGAGAGAAGGTGTTGTATGCAGCACACCAGCTTGAGGGAGCAGCAGCAGAGTGGTGGGAGAACTACTGTGCCGCCCATGAGGACCAGAACAGCATCACATGGGTAGAGTTCGCCAAAGCCTTCCATAACGCCCACGTCTTGGATGGAGTGGTCGAGATAAAGATGGACGAGTTTCGGGAGTTGCAGCAAAAGAACATGTTAGTGAGTGAATACCTCAACAAATTCACTCAGTTAGCTCGCTACGCGCCAGAGGACTTAGCCACGGACGCCGCTCGTTAGAAGAGGTTCAAGAAGGGCTTGAACCCAGCTTTGAAAGAGTAGGTCGTGGGTAACGACTATGCCAGTTTTCAGCAGATAGTGGATAAGGCTATTCTCATTGAGGAGAGTCGCCGCGAGCTCGAGGAGTCTCGCAAGAGGAGGATGATCCATCAAGGGTCACAGTCACACCAGTCTCAGAAGCCTTGTTTTGGTTCTTATCAGCCTACACGAGTGCCTCAGCAGTAGCAGCAGCAGCAGACAGTCTTCAGGACTCCGGCCCAAGCACCTCATCAGTTTCAGTCAGGTCAGTGTCCCAGTGGTTCCAGCAATCAGCAGCAGAAGACCAACAACCCAGCAGCATCTGTCACTTGCTTCAAGTGTCATGAGCCTGGACATTATGCTAGCAAGTGCCCCCAGAGGCAGGCCCCGACGCCAGTTTGCTTCGGTCTGGGAGCCACACCCGGTCGGACTTCTACCCCAGGAGCAGGACGAGGAGCACCCCCGGCATCAGGTCAGGCCAGCAGGATACCGGTGGTGAGAGGCCAGGTAAACCACGTCATTGTAGAGGAGGCCCAGACAACACCAGAGGTTGTGATCGGTAAGTTCCTAGTCAATTCAGTTCCTGCTACAGTTTTGTTTGATTCTGGAGCTTCGCTTTCATTTATTTCTCGGAGTTTTGCTTTAAAGCAGCATTTGAAAACTGTTGCTCTTGGATCTGTTCTTTTAATCCAATCCCTCAGTTCTGAGTTGAGATCGAACCTAGGTTGTCCAGGAGTTAGGATAACCATTCAAGGAGTTGAGTGTAGAGCCGACCTAATTTTGCTAGATATCCAGTCCCTAGATGTGATCTCGGGTATGGATTGGCTCCAGAAGCAGCATGCAGTGTTAGATTGTGGGAGTAGAGCAGTGATCTTGACCAGTTCAGATAGGGGTAAGGTACAGTTTGTAGCTAGCATGTGCCAGCCAGAGTCAGTCATGGTTTGCCAGAGCAGAGTGATCCAGTTGGAGGATGTACCAGTTGTTAGGGAGTACCCCGACGTGTTTCCAGATGACCTTCCAGGCATGCCACCGGAGTGAGAGATGGAGTTTTTGATCGAGCTTGTACCAGGTATCGCTCCGATTTCTAAGAGACCCTATCGGATGCCAGCCAATGATTTAGTAGAGTTGAAGAAGCAAAATCAGGAGCTTTTGGACAAGGGTTATATCAGACCGAGTTTATCCCCATGGGAAGCACCAGTGTTGTTTGTTAAAAAGAAGGATGACAGTCAGCGCGTGTGTGTGGATTACAGAGCACTTAAGGAGGTCACCATCAAGAAGAAGTACCCTTTGCCCAGGACTGATGACTTGTTTGATCAGCTTAAGAGAGCAGGAGTTTTCTCCAAGATTGATTTGAGGTTAGGATACCATCAGATGAGGATCCGAAAGGAGGATATACTTAAGACAACTTTCTCGACTTGTTATGGCTTATATGAGTTCACAGTCATGTCATTTGGTTTGACTAATGTTCCAGCTTACTTCATGTACTTGACGAATAAGATGTTCATGAAATATTTGGATAAATTTGTCGTTGTGTTCATTGACGATATTTTGATATATTCCAAGAATGACAAGGAACATGAGGAGCACTTGAGATTGGCATTGCAGAAATTGAGGGATAATCAGTTATATGCTAAGTTCAGCAAATGTGAGTTTTGGATGAAGGAAGTCGCCTTCCTAGGACATGTGATGACAGCAGAAGGAGTCGCAGTTGAACCTGAAAAAGTGAGAGATGTTTTGGATTGGCAGCCGCCTACTTCAGTGACCTAGGTCAGGAGTTTTTTTTGTATGGCAGGATATTACTGTCGCTTCATTGAAGGATTTTTCAGTGTAGCCAGACCTCTCACACAGTTGCTCAAGAAGGAAAATAAATTCACTTGGACGCCAGAGTGTAAGAAAAGTTTTCAGAAACTTAAGGAGAGTTTGACCACAGCCCTAGTGCTTATGTTGAATGATATAAATAAGGATTTTGAGATTTATTGCGATGCCTCTCACAAAGGTTTGGGTTGTGTGCTGATGCAGGACAAGAGAGTGGTAGCCTATGCCTCACGCTAGTTGAGACCGCATTAGGAGAACTACCCTACTCATGATTTGGAGTTGGCAGCTGTAGTGCATGCTTTAAAAATTTAGCGTCATTATCTGATGGGTAATAGATGTGAGGTTTACATGGATCATAAGAGTCTGAAATATATCTTTACCCAGTCCGAGCTTAACCTCAGGCGGAGGAGGTGGTTAGAGCTGATAAAGGATTATAATGTTGGTATACATTACCATCCTGGAAAGGCTAATGTGGTTGCAGATGCTTTGAGCAGAAAGGTGTATTGCAATTCAATGATGGTTCGAGAGAGTCAGCCAGCTTTGCATGAGGAATTCCAAAAGCTCAGTTTGGAATGAGTTGAGGAAGGATTTCTAGTAGCGATGGAGTTACAGCCTACTTTGGATGGTTAGATTCGTGAGGTTCAGTCAGATGATGAGGCATTTCAGCGTATTAGGGCGAACATGAGTGAAGGAAAAGAGTCAGGATTTTCGGTGGATGATCAAGGAACCTTGTTGTTCAAGTAGCGTTTGTGTGTACCCAATAAGAAAGAGCTAAAGGATTTGTTGCTAAAGGAGGCTCATGAGTCATTGTATTCGATTCATCCAGGCAGTACCAAGATGTACCAGGATATTAAGAATAAGTATTGGTGGCCTAACATGAAGCGTGAGATCGTTGAGTACGTGGCACTTTGTGATGTCTGTCAGAGAGTAAAAGCAGAGCATCAGAGACCAGCAGGCTTGCTACAGCCATTGAAATTCCCTGAGTGGAAGTGGGAAGAAATTGGTATGGACTTCATAGTCGGTCTGCCAAAAACCAGAGAGGGCTATGATTCGATTTGGGTCATCGTGGACCGATTGACCAAGGTTGCTCATTTCATCCCAGTTAAGACAACCTATAGTGGTGACAGATTTGCAGAGTTGTACATGTCAAGAATTGTCAGTCTTCATGGTGTGCCAAAGAAAATAGTGTCAAATTGTGGATCGCAGTTCACCTCTCGTTTTTGGGGTAGTTTCCATAAGGCTATGGAAACTCACCTGAATTTCAGTACAGCATATCACCCCCAGACAGAGCAACTAAATCAGATTCTCGAGGACGTGTTGAGAGCATGTGTGATAGATCATGGGTCCAAGTGGGACAGTTGTTTGCCATTTGCAGAGTTTTCGTACAACAACAGTTATCAGGCCAGTTTGCAGATGTCACCGTTCGAGGCATTGTATGGCAGAAAATGTAGGACCCCTCTCAATTGGAAAGAGATGGGGGAAGGTCAGGTTTTTGGTCCAGACTGTTTTAAAGAAGCTGAGGATAAGGTCCGTTTGATTCAGGAAAGGTTGAAAACTGCCCAGGCCAGAGAGAAGAGCTATGCCGATACCAGACGTCGAGAGCTGAGTTTTGAGCCAGATGATTTTGTGTATCTCAGGATCACACCGTTCAAAGGTGTGAAGAGATTCTAGTTAAAAGGGAAGGTTGCACCAAGATATGTTGGTCCGTTCAGGATTTTGAAACGCAGGGGAGAGGTTGCTTACCAGTTGGAGTTACCTGCGTCCTTCAGTGGGGTACATGACGTCTTTCATGTGTCCCAGCTGAAGAAGTGTTTGCGTGTGCCAGAGGAGGTTATGCCAGTTGAGGCCGTTGACATGCAGGAGGACCTGTCATACAAAGAACACCCGATCAGAATTCTAGAAGTCTCAGAGCGTGTCACTCAGAATAAAGTGGTCCATTTTTGCAAAGTTCAATGGAGCAACCATTCAGATGAGGAAGCAACCTAGAGCGCGAGGAGGACCTCAAAGCTGAGTTCCCGAACCTATTCTCTTAGCTAGCCCAGATCTCGGGGTCGAGATCTTGTTTAAGGGGGTAAGGTTTGTAACATCCAATTTTTCTACAACTTTTAAAGCCTAGAATTTAAAAATAAATTTTTTGGAATTTCCTGAAATTAAATCAAGCTTCAAAGAAAATTTTGAAATTTAAAATGATTTAATCTGAGTAAAATAAACATTAACATAAGTTAAAAATATTTTATTTTGATTCTTCAGGTCTCAAGGAATTTTCTGGTATTTTTGGTGGATTTTGAGACTTATCTGCTATTTTTTAGGGCTTTTTGAAGTTTATTTGAATTTCTGAAAAAAGAAAAGAAAAAGGAAAACCCTCCGCCGCCCGATTCCCCCCTGCCACGCGTCGGCATCGCGCTGCTTCCATCGCCCTTGCCGCTCGCTCGCCCGAGCATCCGCCCCGGCCGCCAGATGCGCCACGCGTCGCGCATCCGCCCGCGCCGCACCCGCGCCCTCACGCAAACCCTAGCGCTGCCACCGCGCAGCCGTCCGATCACGCCCGAGAGCCACGCGTCGCCCCGCTCGTGCCTCCGTCCCCGGTCGAAACACTAGCGCTGCCCTCGCCCGCTCCGCACCGTTGGATCATCCCGCGCTCGCATCACGACCGTTCGTGTGTCCCCGAACTGCGTCCCCGTCGCGCCGCAGCGCATGCGCCGTCAAATGCCTCCAAATGCCTTCACATGCAAGCCAACGCCGCCGCCGCCTCCTTCGCCGCGCTGCGTGCTATCACGAGTCCGCGCCGCCGCCGAGCCCGCCCCGCCGCCGCCGTCCCGTTGCCGCCGCCCCCGCCGCGCAGATCCTCTCGCCGCCATCCCCGTCACCGGTGAGCCCCCGCCTCGCCCGTCGCCCGCGTCGCCTCCCCATTCGCCTCCTTGGTCCACGTGCCGCCGACGGACACCACCACCCGCGCTGCGCCCTCACGTCCACCTGCGCCCGCGCCGCGCGCGACACACCCGCCACGCGTCAGCCATCGGCCGTTTCCCGCTCCCGAGCCGCCTCATCCCCGCCGCCCATCCAGATCTGAGCCGAAGGCCCAAATCGTGTCGCGCGTCGCATTCCTCGCCGCTGCCACCGTGCCCGCACCCGAGCCACATTAGCCCTAGCCACGCCAGCAGCCACGTCAGCCCTAGGTCACGTGTTGCGTCACATGTCACGCCACGTCAGCGCCATGTCAGCAAAACCCGACCCCAGTGCCACGTCAGCCACCACATCAGCGCATGCCACGTGTCAGCCCCTCGGCTTGCCACGTCAGCCCTAGGCCGCCGCGTCAGCACCGCCTCCCCCGCACGCACTATTCCATATACCGGGTCCACCGTGGACTTCGTTCTCCGTGCACCTAGTCTACAGCACAGTAGCTTTTCTGATTTTCTGTAATTTCTTTAGGGTTTATGTTTTGAGAGCCCGTTCTCCTCCGTCCTAGCTCCGATTGACCCCATTCTTTTTTCTAAATTCATCTAAAATTGAGCTCTAGCTTTTTGTTCTGGTTTCATGGTTTTTGGAGGTCATATGCTTATCATTTTATGTATTTTTATTTTTTTAGTCATTTTCTCTCTCGTTAGATTCGGATTCCGGAGGAGCAGGATCTACGCCCGAAGACCAAGAGTACATCGCTGAGCATAACCAAGGCAAGTCGTGTCCTTTGATCATGTTGAATCCAGTTTACAATCTATTATTTAATTATTTTATTTTAAATTACATTGCATCGCTATTTTCTATTCAAACCTTGTAATTGGTAGTTATTGTCACAGATTGATTATCCCTCCTTGATAATTTGGAATACCGTTAGGCCATTGTCACCTTAGGTTGGGTTATTATTTAGTGATGCTATGTTAATGTCACATGGGATTGGTGCGATAGAATTGCTTAGCTTTGCTTAAATTTACGAATAGTTTCATCATCACATGTGAATTACTAATTTGACCTAATGATATATGGAACTGTGGTTGGTGCCACATTTATTAAAAATTTGTGCCATGGCATTGGTGTATCAATGGCGTGGTTATACAAACTTGGTTTTGCACTCGGGCGAGTGATTGTGCAGTAAAGGGGGAAGTGCAGGTTCACTTCGGGGTATGTGGTAGTCTTGTCTGGGTAGAATTAAGGACTTAACTTTGTGCGCCATTGATCTGAGCTTTATCGTGCAAACCACATGTCTAGTATAGGATAGACCTGGCTGACTAATTTGGGAGGTTTCAACTTAATTCTGCCAATGAGATGAACATGGTTGCTGATTTCCATGTGGCTTAAGGGGGGGTGTGATGCGAAACCCTAGCGGGCAGGATTAGGTTGGGATTGAACTTTGTAAAGGCCTTGTTGTGATTTCCTGAGATCGAGGCTAATCACATCGTGTGGGTACAGTTGTGCAACCTCTGCAGAGTGTAAAACTATTCAAATAGCCGCGTCCTCGGTCATGGACAATGCTCGATGATTTCGCACAAGGGGTAGTGATTTCATTATAAACTTGGTGGTTTATGTTGGGTAGTTCACTGTCGGTTCAGTTTGTGAATGGGATGTTCACAAGTAGTTTACTTTCACGCCTTTGATTATTTATTATTATCGTTTTCACTTAAAGTTTGCTTTCAATCTATTTATCATATTTACTGTGAAATGTCTTTTATGCAAATTAACCTTTCAGCCTTCCATTGGTAAGCCCTGCATACTACATTGCATTTATTGTTACAAACGACTTGCTGAGTACCAATGTACTCACAGCTTTATGCCTATGCTGCTCAGTTGAGGGCGAGGAGTATTATCAGCAGGAGGTTCCAGAAGGAGAGTACTTCGACGACTTCACGGATTAGGCTTCGTTCTCTACTCGATAGCCTGTGGGCTCGTCGATTGGCCGCTACGCTTTATTTTGGATTTCCGCTGCTAGTTTTAAAGCCCTTCCGGCTAGGGATATTGTAAGTTTGGCCACAAGGTCGTACCTTTGAGATTTATCGATATTTGAGTTTACCCTTTATTTTATCGTGTGTATGGTTGTGATTACATCTATGTTTGACTGTGTGCACTAGCGTGATCTTGGACTGGTGTAGTTTACACAGAGAGTCCGAATTTGCATATTCGGGTCTCGACAAGGGCTCTCCTGAGGCTGTTGCACCAGACTTTGCATCCGCCGGAGGCCCTCCTGAGTTTGCAGCTCCTGATCCCGAATTCGAAGGGGGCCGTGCAGGAGCTGTTGGACGTGTGCCATGACGGGTGGCCGCACCTCGAGATCCCTATCTCTGGCGACGCTTTGTCAAAGCGTCGCGGTAGTGGTACAGGAGCGGGTGTCATGACTGCCTTGGCCGTGCACCTCGCACCACTGGGGGCGGTATTGGTCACCATACTCCACACAGCCCCTACCCTCGCGGCCCCGACCTAGGCCTCGCCCCCGACCGCGTCGAGCCCTGGCACCGCGGCTAGCGAGGGCGTTGTCTTCTGAGCCGCCCTCAATGTCGAAGATGTGACGGGCTCTCCAAGACTTCTGTTGACCGCGCTTGGGCCTGCCGCCTGATGAGTCCCTGTGCTGGGAGGCATCCTTCGATGGCTCCTACCGGCACTTGCCCTTCGAGGAGCTTTCCTTTAGCGAGTCCTCGCCCGTCGCCGTGTCTTCTACCGGATTAGCGTCGGCATCATTGCCTTGACGCCTCCGCGCGTCTTCTTCGGCTCTGGCGTATTCTTCCATCTTATCGAAGAGATTTGCCACCGTCTTGATGGGCTTCCGCGCGTTGTACTCGGCTAGCGGCCCCGGACGAAGACCCTATATCGCTGCATTGATGATTGTTGTCTCATTGACATCTTTGACCTGGCAGCAGACCTTCGTGAAGCGTTTGAAGTACTCGCGAAGCCTTTTCGATGGTTTTTGCTTGATTACGAAGAGCTGATCTGCATCGACACGCTCAGCGTAGCTCCCTTGGAAGTTGTTGTAGAGGCGGTCACGGACCTGCTCCCATGCGTAGATGGAGTTCGGCTCTATGGTGAAGAACCAAGAGAGTGCCACTCCTTGCAACGCGAGCAGGAGCCCCTTCGCCTTGGTGGTGTCGTCTTCGCCTGCCGCCTCGATGGTGGTCTCGTATACACGCACGAACTCTCGGGGGTCCGTGTCGCCGTTGTACGACGCGACGACGCTGGGGAATTTAAAATCCTCCGACCATGCCGCCTACTGTAGGCCCGCCGATAGCGGGGACTCCGGGTCCACGCGTCGCAGCTAGATGCGACTGGATGTGGGGACGTCACGGCTATCCGTCCGTTCGGGTGTGGGCTCTGGCGCGACCACCGGCGGGGTCTGTTGGCTCCAAGCCTCTTACATTCTCCGCATGGACCACTGAAGATCTGCTAACTCCTGCTGGAGCATGCCAAGGGCCGCCAGCAGGGCGTTCTCCACTGCCGACGTAGATGAGGCAATGGGTGCACCCGGTTGCGCTGCCGGGGTAGCCGTAACCACCGCTTGTGCCCTTGGGTTGCTTGTCACGCAAACACGGTGGACTCCGGCGTCGATGACGAGGGCCGTGTCACCGCCGGGACCGCTTGGCGCTCTCACACCGGGTGTAGGGACGGTGGTTGCTCCTTGACGGGCACCTACGCTACAACTCCCTAGCACCTGGTCGGTACTGTCGGGGTCGACTGTCGCGCCAGCAGCTGGGTGGGACGTCACGTGTAGGGTTGGGTCGACCGTCACGTCGGCGGTGGCGGGGTCGACCGTCACCTCTGCAATGGCGGGGTCAATGGCTGCATCAGTAGTGGCGGGGTCGATCGTCGCATCGGCGGTGGCAGGGTCGATCGTTGCGCGGTGAGCATCGTCACTCTCACCCGCGACCGCCGATGCCGAAGCCCTGGTGTTGACGCGGGGCCTCGCCGCGACCCCCTCCTTCTTCTTCACCGCCGATGGCGAAGCTTTCTTCGGTGCCATCCTTTTTGAGATCTTGAGGCTTGCTCTTGTCGTCCCCACGGACGGTGCCAACTATTGTGGTTACAGACCAAATAGAGAGATGTTGTGTGGTAGTAGAGAGTTAGGTGAGCAATGCCGTCTCGGGTCCTCCCTAGGGCTTGCATCATGTATATATATGTCATAGGGAGTGTCTTTACAATCGTACCCTTACATCGAGTATCCTTCTCCAAGCCAACTATGTCATTGTACATGTTTACCTCGGGTTTATAACTTCCTAACAGGCTAGTTGGGTTTAGGTGGAGGCCACCCCTACAACAAAAAGCTGATGTTCGGCAAAAAATTCAAGAGTGAGCCCCAGTGGATCCAAAGTCTATGAATAGTGGCTTGATTTGCTACTGAACTAGGGCTTTGGGGGCTAATAAGCAATGCGTTCATCGTGAACTTGCTGCTCCTAATTTCTGCTATTCTTGTGGCCAGCTTCTGGATTCCAAGGGGATTGGCATTTCCTTGTGATACTTGCATGCATCACTAGTTCATACTTCCCTGTTGGTTTTTGTGCGGCATTACCAGCGCTTCAGCTTCGGGATTTGGTGTATTCCAAATCTCCAGAGTTGGGTATTGTATCTCTGGAACCTATCAGCACCATGGCATACAGCGGTGATTGGTTTTCTGGGACAACGTCTCTGCAACATGCCTTGCCTTGACAGCCAGCTTGGTGGCTTTATTGCCATCACTGTAGTGAGTATTCTCGGTGCTTTCTAATTTTTATCATGTTTAAAGTATGCCGAGCTAGTGATTTGTATGCTTGTTCATCTCTGAATATCTAAAATCATTAGTGCTTGGTAAATTTGGCATGATTCTGTGGCCTGTGAGATTGCTCTGTGAAGATATTGTCATTTTAATATTTGTGTGATAATAGAGGGTATAAGTAAGGCAGTGAGCTGGCTGTTGTCCATTTAAATTAAATTGTTTACCTTATGTTCATTTCAATAAATCTCTGTAGAACAGTTTACTTGAAGGTAATATTAGATTGTCAGTAATTTACTTGATCAAGCAATCTGTTCACTACTGTCAGATTTTGGTAAGTGATTGTAGTGCTCAAAGCCTTACTTATCTCTTAAGAAATTGACACATAAATTTTGATTGAAGGCTTGACCTTTAGTGGCGAGGAGGCCATGCTTACTGCAAGTGCAGCCTGACACCTCAGAGCAAACATTAAACACAAATATGTGCATTATGCATGATTTAGGGGCTCACATGATCTCCCTGTCAAGTTTATTCCTTTGTTCATATGACTGGAGTAGTAATTCTACGTTAATGTACCTTCTGTTGATTCTCTTGTCATATGGAAAATGCTGCAATATTACTTTATTGCTCATGCTTAAATCTGGGATTAAACTAAAACTCTGGCTGAAGTTGCTTAATTTCCAACACAAGCAACATGATAAAAAATGGAAAATTTGACTATTTGCCCCACATTACATTTGCCTTTGCAAATTTGGAACTAAGTTCAAGGTAATAGATTATTTGCCACAACTTTCATGAGTCATTTGATTATTTGCCCTTTTGTCCAATTTTACCCATGTCTTCTTCTCTTCTCTTCTTCCTTGCTCAAGCATTGGTTGACCTGACGCTTTGGCTGCTCTATCTCTCCCTCTACCTTCTCATGAGCTATTGTTACCTTCCCGAGCTTGAGCGCCGTTGCCTTTCCTCCTGATTGAGCTAAATCCACTTGGATCTATTCCCGCCATCACTCTGATCTAGATTGTCAAGATCTGATTATGCAAATCCAGACTCTATGTATTTCACATTAGTCTAGGATCACGCTAGTCCACACAGTGTAACATAGATAAAATATCAACCATATGTGCGATAAATAAAGGAAAAGACTCAAATATTATTTAATTATTAGAGTACGACCTTACGGCTAAATTTATAATTAATAGCCTGAAGGGCTTAAGAAACTAGCATCGAAAAATATAAATAAGCATAGTAGCCATTCGACAAGCCCACGGATAATCGACTAGAAAGTAAAGTCCTAATCTGCAAAGTCGTCGAAGTATATTTTTTCTGGTACATCCTACTAATATGGTTCCTCCTCTTTAACTGAACAACAGTAGGCATCAAGCCGTGAGTATATTGGTACTCAACAAGTTGTTTATAATAAAAGTGCAATATGACATGCAAGGCTTACCAATGGATGGCTGAAAGGTTATTTTGTAGAAAGCAATAATTTAAAGTAAATACATTAACTAGATTGAAAAGGAACTTTGAAGAAAATAATAATAAATGATACGGGGTCACCCAATCTTCTCGATGTAGGATGGATATTCACGAAAGTCTTAATAAATCGTAATGATCCTCCAATACCAATACAAGGGACGAACACTTTTTAATCCCCCAAAACACACTCGTGTTGATTTCACTGGTCACCAAGTAAAGATCTATCATGCACTTAATTTTCAGCGAAAAGGCTGAACGATCTTGATTGAAGAATACGCCTAATTCTTCTTAGAATTTCGACAATCATAAAGAACTTAAACAAGAACTTTTAGTAGATTGATTTCTATCAAAGGTGGTTTGCCCAACAGTAGGAGAGTACAAGGGTTTTTATAGTGCCTTCCCTATCACACTTAAGGAAAGCCTTGGCCGAGCTAATCTCTTATTCGGTCATGGTTTCCTAATCCAATTCCTAAAATTTAGCTATTTGGTTTCCTTTAATTTTTGGCTAAGCCCCTATCCGATTACAAGGCCAAAACTTTAGATGGATTCAGTCATGTTTTAACATGCAGGCCACATCTTGCTTACGCCTCGAAATTTGTGATCATGTGGCCTTTCGTTTGATCGATGGCTGCATGGCTTTAAACTCCCTGGCCCTATGGCAATCTGATGGCCTTCTTCCTCTAGATTTTTATCTAAAGCTTTGCTTCCTAAATCATCACATGAATCATACCTGAGAATACATAACTAAAGGAAACTCCTTAAGAAACAAAAGCACCAATTTATTTAAAAGGTTAGCTCTTGCCTTTGTCATTGGGCCCTCAGGTTCTTGGACATTCTCATGCATACTTGGAGTAGAATATGTATATGTAATGGGGGATGTCCTCATCAATAAATAAATAACCAAAGGAATTAAATAGATTATAAGTAAATTAACCATCCACTTAATAAACTACTAGTGAACTACATGTCCACTTTTCAAAGTTATCCAACTCAAGTTTTATGAAATAACTACCCCTTATGTGAAATCAACGAGCATTTTCCATAACCAGGAACATGGCTATTTGAATAGTTTTACACTCTACAGAGGTTGCACAACTATACCCACACGATGTGATCATCCTCACATTAAAGAAAATTACAATAAGGCCTTTATAATGCTCAATCACAACTCAATTTCGCCCGCTAAGATTTTATCGTCGAGTAGTTTAACCACTTAGTCAATAATTGCTCTCTCTTGTGCCTTATGGAAATTAGCAACCATGTTCAACTCAATGTCAAAATTAAAATTGAAATATCATAAATTAATCAGTCAGGTCTATCCCATACTAAACATGTGGTTTGCACAGTATGGCTCAGATCAATAGCGTACAAAGTTAAATCCTTAGACATTACCCAAACGAGACTTTCACATTCCTCAAAGTGAATTCACACTTTCCCTTTTACTGCACGATCACTTATCCAAGTGAAAACTAATTTTGTATAACCAACATCAATGACACACCAATATCATAGCACACAAATTTTATAACTATGGCATCAACCACGATTCAATATCTCATTAAGTCAAATTAAATATTTGATCACATGTGATGATGAACCCGACAAGATTATAAGTGTGGGTAAGAAAATTAATCGTATAACCCATATGACAACTAGTACTGCATCACTAGAATAATTTTTTTCATCCTACGGTGGCAATGAAATCATGACATTCGAATTATCAAATGGGGGGTTACGGCAAGTTGGACAATAACTACCATATACAAAGATTTATAATAAAATAGCAATACATGATAGTTTAAAATAAATTAAATAAATAAATAATAGGTTAAAATTTTGATTCAACATGATCAAAGGATGCAACTTGCCTTAGCCTTGCTCAGTTAACTGCTCTTGATCTTCAAATCTTGCTTCAGCTCCTTCGAATGTGTAATCTAACGAGAGAGAAAACATAACAAAGCAAAAAAATAAATTCAGATAAAATTTAAATAAAATCTAAAAATCTTAAATAAATTATCAAAAGATAGAACTTGATTTTAGATGAATTTAGAAAAAAGAACAGGGTCAATAGGAGCTAGGACGAAGGAGGACAGGCTCTTGAAAAATCTAATCTAAAGAAAAATACTGAAAATTCAGAAATTCTACTGTGTTGTAGACTCGGTGCACAGGAGAACTGGACTACGGAACAGTGCATGTGGCTCGGCTTGATGACGTGGCTACTGACTAAGCATCTAGAGCTGACTGTCAGCGATGTGGCAAGACACGTGTGCACTAGGGCTAACGTGGCGGCTAACATGGCTCTGACACGTAGCATGCTGATGTGGCACTCGGGTTGGCTCAAGAGCTGACATGGCACTGACGTGGCTAACCCATGGTGACCATGTGGGATTAGGGCTGAGGTGGCAACTACAATGGATGACTGACTCGACTGGGCGGTTCAGACTAGGCGAATGGCGCAGCGATCGGACGGTCCAAAAACTATCGGACGATTCGGATTGTTGAGGACGTCCGAACTGTTCAAATGAGGATGATGATCGGATGGCCCAACGACGATCGAACGGCTGAGGTGGGCTACGGGATGTGAAGCGACAGGGCGACCGAACGAGCGAGGTGTGACGGTGTGGCAGCCATGCACACGAACTGAGGCGATGACGCAGCTAAGCTGAACAGTGAGAGCGGCGAACAAGCGAGACGAGGTTCGGCCAGAGCAGGAACTCACTAGCGGTGCCTTGGGGGATGGCGGCGACGGTGGAGACCTCCGGTGAAGAGGACGGACTCATCGGCGACTGCTATGGAGGACAACGGTGCCACCGCGAGGGTGAGCGCGGCAGTTGTGCGAAGCAAAGGCGATGGCTCAGCTTATAAGCATGGAGGCGGCAGTGTGAGCGAACTCCAACGGCGGGGCAGCTGTGAGATGAGAGAACCGAGGGGCGGCACAGCTTTTATAGCGCGAACATACAAACATCTAGCTCAGTCACGGTGAGGAGTTCGCAATGGACATGACATGAACGTTGAGACTTCAATGCGACCACAGATCTGTTTCAATGAGGAAGATGAACAGTGTCCAAATTGACATATTGGCAACATGTGGCTTAGCGAAAGATCGAACGGTCGAGTTTAGACAGCATAGATGATCAGCGCCATTTCGTCCGGATGGTTGACACGTGGCTAGGATCGGAATCCAGTGGCCGACAGCGAAGGATGTTCGAATGAATACCACGTGGAACAAAGGAGATCGAGCGGTTGAGATTAACTAGGTTGGATGAACAGTAACGGCTTGGCCCGATACTATTTAGGAGTTTTAGGATTTTTCTAGTTTTAGAAATTCAAATAAAATCAAAAAGCTCTAGAAAATAACAAATAACTCAAGAAAACATCTAGAAAAATTCCAGAAATTTTCTTGAGACACAAGAAACCCAAATAAAATATTTTCAGCACAAGTTAATATTTATTTTATTCATATTAAATCTTTTTAATTAATAAAAATTTATTTTAATTTTGCATTAATTCTATAAAAATTCAAATGGTGAATTTTATTTTAAAATGCTTCAAATAACACTGAAAATCAGGATATTATAGGGACACCATCAAGCTATGTTGCCCAAATACCTCGATATCGATACAGATATGCGAACCCAAAAAATGCTGATACAACGATACATTTATGTATATGTAATAAAGATTAAAAATAAGAAATTAATGAATTGTTACAACGAATAGAGATACCAAGAATACCTTAATATTGATGTAATGAATTGCTTCGTTCTCTAGTTCTCCCTCCTAATTGTTAGACCAATATAATGAACCATCTATGAAGAATGAGATAATAAATAAGTACATGTATACAAATAAATAACAGAATCACAGTCACAGATAGTCAAATAGTAAGTATTCGACAGACCATAAACTTAGTACATAATCTGATAAAGTGATAATCATAGAGCACATAAGTCCAAAAGAGTGAAAGACCACAACTAGTGCAAGTGCTCAAGTTCAATGCACCATAAGTCCAAAACTACTACATAATAAGATAGGCAAATAAAAGACATGACATAATACAAATGTGTAGTCTAATTGTTGCTTCCATCCTATAGAGTTGTCTCTGATTGGACTGGAGGTCCAACATCTGATGTAGACAGGTCCAATGCCCAAATATCTTCTAGTACTCTCTCAAGGTCCGGTACATCCAGTGCGAGGTCAACATGCTGAAGGAAATGAGCATCACCATCAAAGAACTTGAAGCTATCTCCTCTAACATCCCACATTCTTGATCGGACAATGTAATACACTTCAGATTTCCTTGAAAGAAGGAAATGAGCACCATCATCAAAGAACTCTAAGCTATCTCCTCCGACATCCCACATTCTTGATGGGACAATGTAATACTCTTTAGATTTCCTTAAAAGAATGTTTAAGTTGTGGTGCGCAACTACGAGATCCTCAGCCGGTCTAGGGTTCAACTTACAAGCCAGAGACCACACACCAAAGTAATTAAGTAACTGTATGCAAGGTCATATTCTCATATCTATTACTTAGACTGTGTATTGAACAAGATACAGAATTTACCTTCATGTATTTGCATCTTATTTTGATAAGATCATTGCACTCTATTAAGAAAACAATTATTCACTTGTAAACAATATAAGACCATAATACTAGAACAGATAAATCCTGAAGAGCATCATGTGGTGGATCAAGTACCAAAGCGCAGTAGCCCAAAGCCCCAAATCCCCACCCCCAAAAACAAAACACTAAGAGCAGAAGAATCCAACCCCTAAGGAAATGCACCTCGAAGGAAATACTCGGCAAGAAGGGGGTTCGCTCACCTGTGGGAAGCGTGGAGGATCCAGACGTCGGCATCTTGGTGGGGAGGGAAGGAGATTGGGCGTGGAGGCAGTGGGTCTTTGCGCTTCATGGCGTGGAGGCAGCGGGGTCTCTGACTCTTGGCGGCATGGAAGCGGTAGACTGAGGCCGAGGCCAGGGCGGGAAGGGGAGTCGGCAACTAGATGGAGGGAGCGGGCTACTGGAGGGAGTGACGGTGCCGAGGATGCCACCTTCATGGGCCGGGAGACACTCCTAACTCGTGAGATGCAGGCATGGGGATGGTCAACTCGATCTGTGTCATGTATGCTAAAGGATGGTATGTTATTAGGTCAAGACATATTAGCGAAGTATCGATGAATTATCGGAGAAGTGTCAGGATTTAATTTCTTTTTTTAATAATTATAAATTCAGGGATACGTGCTGGATACATATCAGAGCGTATCGGTGAAGCATCCATATTCAATACGGTATCTGATATGGTTACATGACTTTTGTGAAGTGTCTGTGCAACGTAGCCGCTAAGCTTCTCCTCTCCACCCCTAAATTTTATGTCCTTACAGATTAAAAAAAGGTGTACTTACAGAATGTAAACATCATTCAGATGTTTGGTTCATGAACATTGGACACAACCACTACTATAATGACGTTGTTTTATCTTGTTTTCGTTTTCTAGGTTAATGAGCACAATGAATCGATGAAGCAAATAGGGATGGCTGGAATATACACAACTACGAAGTAAGAATGTTAAGGTCAGGCACTTATTTGTGGGGATATTTGTAAAGCCATGCGGAGCTTTCGTAATGTCATGGATGCATTTTATTACTTGGTGTTCAAACTTCAAAGTGGCATGACATTTGGATTTGAAAATATTTGAAAAAGAGTTGAAAATGCTGAAAACAAGGGTGCCGGATAGTCCAGATTATCTCCGGACAATCCAACAATGCTTTATTAGCCGTGTCAAAAATCGTATTCAGATAGTGTGATTTTTCAACTCAGATTGTCTGAATCATAAATTAGGACATTTAGTTTGTTCCTTTTTGATGTATGACAAAATGACAAAACGTGCTTTTTTTTGGGTGTTTTGATCCTTTATAGACTGTCCGAATATCTAAATTTACGGCGTTGCTGATTTCACATTGGAGATCATACTGAAGGAACATTGCTAACTAATAAAGAAAAATAAATGAAATTTAGAGTTAATAAAATTCCGTGTACCTACGGCTTAAAAAAGTGGTGTGGTTACTAAGTTTAAAGCTTCTCAGATGCTTGATTCATGAACATCGAACACAGCATCTACGCTAGCCTCTTGTGACATTGTTCTCTCTTGTTTTCTAGGTTGCCATGAGCACGACACAAAGGGTAAAGTGGAAAGAGATGAATATATAGAATCTAGGCAACTACGAGGAAAGAATGTTAGAAGAAAGGCACTTGTTTCTCTTTCTGGAGGATATCTAGATGAGTGTCACTTCCTTTCTTCCTTCCTTTCTTTCAACGCTACCTTGTGACCACGGCTGCCAATCAACAATAAGATTTGAGGCTGAGTATCCCAGTTGGGACTTGGGAATAGCTAATGTTAAGGTACATGGTCATGGGAAAATGAAGTGTTTGAATGGAGATTAACAACGGAACTCACTCAATTTCTTTCCTGATGGAGCACAAAAAGATGGCTGGATTTGCAAAGAGTTATAGGGCCCTAAACTTGCATGGGTGCCTCCCCTTGTACCTTCGGACTGCACATTTTAGTTCTCTAAATATGAGAAAGTAAGTCAATAGAATTATAGATGTCCAAATCCTACATAAGTTGGTAAATAAAGATTACATGAAACATTTTCTAAAACTAAATCACCATGCAACCATGTAATTGCGATGTGAAGCCAATGGGCACTTAGATATTGCAGGGACTTTTTAGATGTCGTTGGCCAAATTTACTAGCTTCCTGCTGAATTTTTTTTTTTTTTGAGGGAATGCTGACATTACATCTCAACCATATGGTCTAATTTTAGCTGGGTTTAACTATCATGTTATCAGTCAATACTATTAAGCCAAAATAAATGACCTAGGCTGCACTTTCCCGATCTGCAAAATGCACAATTTGTGCTGCTGAATCTGAAGACTGGTAGGTTGGTCTCATGCTTCATTTAGGTAGTGTTTGGTTGGAGGGACGAGGTGGGATGGGATGGTCCTATTTTTTTGGTATGGGATGCGAGGGAATGGTCCAAGTCGGTTGTTTGGTTGAGGTGATGGGATGGTGCCAAATTGTGTTTGGTTGGAAGAATGGGATGATTTGGGATGGTATAACTTGGTGTTTGGTTGAAGAAATGGGATGATATAGTATTGGTTGTGGTAACTAGGTGGTTAGAATACCCCTAAACTCCTCTCTCTTGGACCATTGGATCAAAGATCTAATGGATCTTAGCCCACCTTCTTCAACCATATAAAATCTCTCGCAATCTCACCCTTCCCAACCCATCCTCCAGAAGACAGCACCGCCACCACCTGTTCCACCGCCTCCTGTCGCCACCGGAGCTACCGCCTCCAGCTCACCCTCTGACGTAGCTAACATAGATCTACAGCACAGCCTACGCCTTCTCCACCCACCTATGCTACATCTTCCCCGCCGTGATGCACCGCCCGTCTATACTGCGTATTCCTCGCCGCCAGCAATCTCCTGCCAGAGCTTGGTGGCAACCTCAACATCTAGAGCTCAGCGGCAACTTCCAAATCCAGATCCAAACCCTAGTACCTCGCCGGTGCTCCTTACTTGCCTCTACCTATCGAAAATTACCTCTCAACACACGACTACAGCAAAGGTAATTACGACTTAAGAAAATAAAGACGTCGTTATACCCCAAACCCGACAATAACCTCTCCACTTGTCAATCCTTCACCCAGCACACTGCGGCAGCGCTGCTTAATATTTTTGTATCTTTAAAACTATTAAGCCGATTACAATAAATGAGATATTTCTGGAAACTACAATGAATTATCTTTAATCTTCAAGTAGACAACTTATTTTTATTTTGCTACTAACATGGTGTAATTTAACGCATAAAACCGAGGACACACTCTGTTTCGGCAATCTGGCCAGTCATCTTATAACACACCCCACCTACTGTAAAAAGCTCTAAAATTCATGATTCTTTTATAGAAACTAGATCACAGGATTTCCTACAACTTTTTTTATTGAGAGAAAAATCATAAAAAATCATCTTCTACTTTGAATCTACACCCGAACATCAATATATCTCGGACTACACCTTTACCAAATAGCAAAGTTTCCAACTCTGCTGCGCCCAAAACCCGTGGCCAAAAATTCTAGAACAATTATAGAAGATAGGTCTCATCGTCCTCTACAACTTTCCTTTTGGAGAGACCCACAGGATAAATCGTTTTGATACTCTAATCTATACAATCAGCTGCGCTGCGCGAATCAGCCTACGTGCAGACAGCAGAAAACCCTAATCGGTTAATTACTTTGCTAATCTCCTACTAATCCCGTACCAAGAACCCTAATTATACCTAAAACAGAAAGAATTGGGATGGAGAAAAATTACCTAGGTGATCCCTCAAGATCACCCCTCTTCTCTTCTCCTCTTCCTCTTTCTCCCTTCCTTCTCTTCCTTCTCTTCTCCCTTCTCCTCCTTGGATCCTCCTTTGCAGCAATTGGCAGGACAGCAACATGGGGAGATGGGGGAGGCCCAGGGGAGGGGAGGGGTGGTGTCCAAGAGGGGGAAAGGGGGAGGAGTGGAGGCCAAAAGGGGTTTTATGGGGAGAGGGACTAGGGTTTGGGGGGGTGTGGCCACCCCTTGGGCCGGATAGCCCAAGGTGGTAGGCCCACCCTTCGGGCTGCCCACTAAAAGGTTTTTTAATTCATTTTCTAATTTAGACTATTCTCCAAAACCTTTTATTTTACCTCCCGCGATCTACCGAAAACCGGACGACTCCGCGATTACGCTAAAACCTCCTTTTGGAAATGGCATAAGGGTCGACGATGAACAACGTGACGAAACTAGTCACATACACATTAATAATTATGAAGAGCTAATTTTTAAAGAAAATAAGCAAGTGCAATGAGAATGTACGATATATATGTGGGTATTTGCATTTATGTATATAACAATGCATGTATGTGATGTATATGTGAATTTGCATTTATGTATATAACAATGCATGTGTGTGATGTATTTGTGAAAATATGTGATATATAGGTGAATTTTGAGAATGAGTCATACATATGTCTTTCTGTGTTCATTGGGCTGTTGTAAAGAAATACACTCTCTGAGATCTTATTACAGTGGCCTGGTGGTTGGTGTAGATAATAACTCCAGTGCGTGGGTGTAACATCCTGATTTTTAGGGATTTTTCAAACCTTGAATTTAAAAATAAATTTCTGGAATTTTCCTTGAATTTCAAACCAAGCTTAATTGAATTTTCAAAATTTTAAATAATTTAATATGATTAAATTAAACCTCAACATTAGCTGAAAATAATTTCATCGAGTTCCTTGTGTCGCAAGAAAATTTCTGAAATTTTCTGGAATTAAATTGAGCTTCAAATGAATTTCAGAATTTTAAAATGATTTAATCTGAGTAAAATAAACATCAATATAAATTAAAAATATTTTATTTGGAATCTTCAGGTCTCAAGGAATTTTCTGGTATTTTTGGTGAATTTTTGGGATTTATTTGCTATTTTCTAGAGCTCTTGAAATTTTATTTGAATTGCTGAAAATCGTTTAATCGGGAAAATTCCCTCAGCCGTCCGATCCTTCTCTCAGCCACGCGTCGGCCATCCAGCCTCTCGCCGTGCGCTCCCGCCCCGCCTCCTTCTCAGCCGCCCGATCGTCGCCACCTCCACGCGTCGCACATCCGCCGCGCTCGCGCGAACCCTAGCGACCGCGCTCGCTCGCTCCTCAGCCGTCCGATGCGACACGTGGCGGCACCAACACAACCCGCTCCCGCGCTCCGCCCGCGCTGTCCGATTCGCCCCGCGCCCGCATCCGACCGCTCGTGCCCGCGCGCGCCGCGCGTAACCCTAACCCGCCGCTTCGCCCCGCTCGCTCCCCGCCGTCCGATCGGCCACGCGTCGCCTCCTCGCGTTGTCGTCTCCAATCAGGACTCGTCTCCCCCCGCGCCGCCTCTCTCCCGACCATCCTCGGTTCGCGTGCAATATAAATCCGTCGTCTCGTTTCGCGTGCTTCGAACGCCGCCGCCGCCTCCCCGCTCCTGTGCGCTGCTGTCTCCTGCCGGAGACCGCCGTCGCCAGGGTCCTCTCCTCTCTGCCGTCGTCTCCGCCGGAGCCGCGTCCCCGTTCTCCATCGCTCGGCTCCGCGTACACTGCCCCGCCGCCCGGACCCTCGCCGGAAGTCGCCGCTGTCGTCACCGCCGGTAAGAACCCCGCCGCCGACTCTCTCGCCCGCCCGCGCATGCCTCGCCGGACCTCCTCCTCTCCGCCGCGCGTGCGCTCGCCGGAGCTCTCCTGCGCCCGCACCCGCGGAGCGCCACCCCTCGGTCCGCGCGCCACCCTACCGGACGCGTCCGCCCGTCCCGCCCTCGGTTCCCACGCCGCATCCGCGACGCTTCGCGCAACGCGCCGCCACGCGTCGGTCATCGGTGGCTTCCCGCCCCTGCGCTGCCTATTCTCAGTTGTCCATTTCAGATCCGAAAACCACCGCTCGGATCATGCCACGTGGCCCTCGTCCGACCGTTGGATCTCGCCGCCGCCACCGCGCCCAAGCCCCTCCATGTCAGCCCTAGAGCCACGTGGCATGACACGTGGCATGCCACGTCAGCCAAAAGTCGTCGCTCCGAGCCACGTGGCAGCCACGTCAGCTGCCACGTCACCCACGTGCCACGTGGCAGCACCACCGCCACGCGCCCCTGCCCAGCGTCGCGCCCGCCCCGCGTGCACTATTCCGTGCGCCGAGTCCACGGTGGACTCGGTATTCCGTGCGCCCGGTCCACGGAACAGTAGGTTTTCCGATTTTCTCGATTTAATTCAAGGTTTATTTTCTGAGAGCCCGTTCTCCTCCGTCCTAGCTCCGATTGACCCTGTTCTTTTTTCTAAATTCATCTAAAATCGAGCTCAAGCTTTTGGTTTTGGTTTCATGAATTTTGGAGTTTATTTGCTTGTCATTTTATGTGTTTTCTTTGTTTCGGTCGCTTTCTCTCTCGTTAGATTCGGATTCCGGAGTAGCAGGTTCTACACCCGAAGATCAGGAGTACCTCGCTGAGCATAACCAAGGCAAGTCGTGTCCTTTGATCATGTTGAACCCAGTTTGCAATCTATTATTTAATTATTTTGTTTTAAAGTACATTGCATCGCTATTTTTATGCAAATCCTTGTACTGGTAGTTATCGTCCCAATTGAGTTTATTCCTCCTTGATAATTTGGAATGCCATGATACCATTGTCACCATAGATTGGGAAGCATACTAGTGATGTTAGATATCTGTCACATGGGCTGGTACGATAGAATTGCTTAGCGCTGCTTATAGATACGATTGGGTTTATCATCACATGTAAATTATAATCTTGACTTAATGAGATATGGAACTGTGGTTGGTGCCACGTATATTAAAATTTGTGCCATGGCGTTGGTGCGTCATCGGAGGTGGTTATACAAACTGGCTTTTGCACTCGGGCGAGTGATCGTGCAGTAAAGGGGAAAGTGTTGGAGCACTTCAAGGGATGTGGTAGTCTCGCCCGGGTAGTCTTAAGGACTTAACTTTGTGCGCCATTGATCTGAGCCTTACCGTGCAAACCATATGTCCAGTATGGGATGGACCTGGCTGACTAATTTGGGAGGTTTCAACTTTAATCTTGCCATTGAGATGAACATGGTTGCTGATTTCTATGTGGCGCAAGGGGGGTGTGATGCGAAACTCTAGCGGGCGGATTGAGTTGTAAACTGAACTTTGTAAAGGTCTTGTTGTGATTTCCTTAGCGCGAGGCTAATCACATCGTGTGGGTACAGTTGTGCAACCTCTGCAGAGTGTAAAACTATTCGAATAGCCGCGTCCTCGGTCATGGACAATGCTTGGTGATTTCACACGAGGGGTAGTTATTTCTGAAAACTTGTGAATGGAAGTGGACAGGTGTTCACTGTTGGTTTAGCTTATGGATGGGAGATCCATAAGCGGTTGGTTTAGCTTATGGATGGGAGGTCCATAAGCGGTTGGTTAGCTTGTGGATGGGAGATCCGCAAGTGGTTATATCAATTCCTTTGATTACGTATTTATTATTATTTTACTTAAAGTTCGCCTTCAATCTATTATTTGTACTTCAACTGTCATTTATGCAAATTAACCTTTCAGCCATCTTTTGGTAAGCCTTGCATTCTATATTGCATTCATTTGTTACAGCTGAGTACCAATGTACTCACGGCTTTATGCCCAATGTTGCTCAGTTGAGGAAGAGGAGTATCACCAGCAGGAGGTTCCAGAAGGAGAGTACTTCGACGACTTCGCGGTTTAGGCTTCGTTCTCCACTCGATAGCCTGTGGGCTCGTCGATTGGCCGCTACGCTTTATTTTGGATTTCCGCTGCTACTTTTGTTAAGCCTTCGGGCCAATTTATTGTAAGCTTGACTATAAGGACGTACCTTTTGAGATTTATCGATATTGGAGCTTTTCCTTTATTTTATCGTGTATATGGTTGTGATGACATCTATGTTTAACTATGTGCACTAGCATGATCCTGGGACTAGTGCAGAATACTCAGGGAGTTTGGATTTGCATATTCGGGTCTCGACAGTGGGAGGCAAAGGGCTTATTACATACGGTTCTATTTCAGAACCGTCTGTGATATTTATATCACAAACGGTTCTTAAATAGAACCGTCTGTAATAATCCTTCCTATATACAGACGGTAAATAGAACAGTTTGCGCGTACACTGCAGTTATTAGTGTTACCAACCAGCATAGTGATAATGTCGCCGCCTTCCCTGAGCCCGTTGCCTCCTCTGTCCCCCGAGCCCGTCGCAGGCCTTCGTCCCCCGAGCCCATCGCTAGCCTCCGTCCCCCGAGCCCATCGCCGCCTCCGTCCCCCAAGCCCGTTGCCAGCCTCCCTCCCCCGAGCCCGTCGTCGACTCCGTCCCCCGATCTTGTCGCCGCCTCTGTCCCTCGAGCCCGTCGCCAACTCCGTCCCCCGAGCCCGTTGCCAGCGTCCCTCCCCTGAGCCCGTCGCCACCTCTGTTCCCCGAGCCCGTCGCCGGCCGCCTTCCCTGAGCCCATCGCTGCCTCCATCCCCCGAGCCTGTCGCTGCCTCCGTCCCCCGAGCCCGTCGCCTTCCCCAAAGCTATACTCTTTGTCGGCCGCCTACCACTGTGAGATTTTCCGCTATACTCTTTGTGCAATTCAATATATTTGGTACTCATTGAGTTGCATATGAACTTGATTGTCCAGCTTTAATCAATATAATTCATACTTAATTGAATTAGTAGATTGATTAAAGGAGGTCATATATTGTTTATAACAATTGGTTCATGATCTGATTGCTCACTTAAATAGCTAATTTTGAAATTAAGGCTCAAGGTCTATTTTACAACTGCCATATATATAATCAAGATTGATATCGGTTATGGGGGGGAGGGCCAAGAACAACTCTTGTGCAACTAGCCTTCTGAGAGCAATAACTACTTTCAATAGTATTAACATGGAGAACATTGTCATACATGTTATGTTCATAATGCTTTTGACATTTAATTGGCATGATCCAACTTGGTTTATGTTTATGTTTATGTTTATGTTTATATTTTAGTTAAGTCATATGCATGTATATTATTTCATGACTTTGTATTTGTATATGCTGGAATTAAAATGGATTATATGCTTATATCGCAATGGATCTTAAATAAAGAAATGAATATATATATATATATATATATATATATATATATATATATATATATACTTATGAATATATGTACTTTTATGTAATTCCATGTCATTTTCATATTGATATATATATGCTACATTGTGTTTACTTTTCATGTATGAGAAGGCCAACATGTTGTCCGCGCATTCTTCAACATCATCGCCGGATGCGTCCACTCCAAAATCAAAATACCAAGGAAGAGGACTATCGAAAAAGCTTTAGGACCGATTTACCATCACAAAGGTCTATGGATCTGTGACCCCTCTCCTTCCTCGCCGAGTAGTGTGCGCATTTCAAAGAATGATCAAAATAGTTGCACGAGAACGAATTGAGATCACATTCGATTTGTGAAAGACCGTGAGTGAGACTCAGAAACATAAGCTACTGACAGAAATTTTTGCATCGTTCGAGATCCCAGAAGAACACCACAACTCCGTACAACGACATGCCTTGCTAGCGGCGTGCAAAGCATGGAAGAACTTCAAGAGCGCGCTTGTCCAGCAGTATGTAGAGAAGGATCTAACACCCTTTCATAAGTACTCATTCTTGGAACCACAATGGGAAGAGTTTAAGGCGATGAAGACGACCGAAGATTTTAGAAGTGCAAGTGCGGCGCACAAGGCCCTCTAGGAAAAAAAACACACACCCCCACAGACACGGCACGGTTGGGTATGTGGGTAAAATCCTGCAGTGGAGGCAGGAGGACGAACAGGCAATCTTGCGGGACACCGCCCCGCCATTTGCCACAATCTCGGATGAGCATGCTCGAAATTGAATTAGAGCGAGGTCATCTACCACGTCGTCGGGGGACATCTCCTTCTGGAACCCTGTAGACCAGAAAGTGTCCCACCACCTGGTAAGATATCGAACTACATAGCTTGTAATTACTCCACAACTTCGTAGGAAGTGAAATGACATGTCGGGCTCTTGCAGGATGCACTGAGTGTAGAATCTTCCCAAAGATCCTTCTAGGCAAGAAGGAAGAGATATGTACTCTCCGCGACCCTAAGAAACAAGGAGCACTCGGGTTGTACGAGAGTCCTTGGTCTTTATGTTCTTTGGAAATATGGTTTCTCAGATAACTCTAAATTGTATCATAGTAGGAAGAGAACCAAAGCCGAGCGTGAGACACGACTACGAGAGGAGATCAAGGCATCTCTTAGAGAGGAGCTAGCTGATTATGTCAGAGATAAGATGCGAAGATTTACATAAAATCAGCAGGCCGCCGTCGCCACTCCTGTGCTAGCCAGCCCCCCAACCGTCGAAGTAGCTGTGCGTCCAATCCTAGGACGAAAAGCGAGGCCAGATTTCCTATGGACGACATCCTGGTAATAATTATTATCTCTGGAATACTCGATCCGTTGATAGGCCTATTAGAGTAGATAATTTTGTATCGTTATGTAGGAGCCTATGACATACAAGCTACAAGTGCGATATGCCTCTGTTCCCTTGTGTGCTGCTTGGGGCTAGGCATATCCGTCTGCTCATGGGGTCATGATGCACCGTGCACCTTTAGCACCAAGTTTCGGAAAAGTTCATGTGGATGGTGTGCATGCCAATTTTGAGGTCATCCCGCTACCGAAGCCCTCCAACGATAAGCTCGTGACTCTAAGGCAAGCCATTGAAATATTCATCTAGTGACCCAAAAGCGACATCTACCTGGAGGCTTCTTCACTGGTGGTAGGTCCACAAAGGCAATCCGAACCAGAGCTATATGCACTGGTGCTATCTCCACAAGGGCTATCTCCACCACCGTTACCTGCATCAATGCCATGTCCACGGGTGCTATTTTCGATGAAGCAACTTGCACCGGTGCTACCTTTACAGTCGACTACCATGAAGTCGACATACAGCCAAGGCAGTAGGGCAAATCAAAGAAGATCGATAATGATATCCCGTACCTACCATTGGCCCGCAAATTCGTGCTAGGCGAGCCGCTAATTGTCCTAGCAGAGCGCCTCCTAACCCTAGGACTTAGTTGCTAGAAATTAAACTCTTGGTATATGGAACAGGTCAATAAGCCACAGGGAGAACGGCGCTCAGGTATCACTGTCAAATTCAGACCGGATCATTTACAGCACAACGTTCATGATTGTGTATTCGCAATGACCTTTGAGGATTTATTTAATCTTTTCACGCTCAACGCTCTCGACGCCTCACTTATTCGATGCTGGACGCTGTAAGTGTGTACAGCCACAATCTCCGTTTATGTCATACCGATTAATGTCATATATAAACACATGGTGACTGAAGCTAGATCATCCAAATCATTAGCTGGTTTCCTGGACCTACACTTGGTCGCCATACATACCATCAATGAGGATGCATCATTTGTTGAGAGGTACATTACAGCAGCACTGCTGTCTCACCGCGATAAAGAATATGTACTTATGCCCTACAATCAGGGGTTTCACTGGATTTTAATAGTAATTGTACTAAAATAGAACAAGGCAATATACCTTGATCCCCTCAGTAAGAACAAAACTGACTACACAGTTATTGGCCAATTAATCGATAGGTAAGTACATTTTCTCCATACATAACTATATTACACTATTTCTTTCCTTCCGAATGACTAAGGTTAAATTTTTTGAATCACGTAGGTTGTTCGTCACATGCGTTGCAGAGGCACGTCGCTCGACGAAAGGGGCCAACGCCGTGAAACATGTTCATAAATTTTTGGTATTCGCTAGTACACATTAATTAATCCTATACAACAGTTGGTAGTAATGCCTCTTGAATTAACACATTCTATTTTTTGCAATGCCACCAGCAGCTACCAGGCAACACATGTGGATTCTACATTTGCCACCATATAAAACTACTCATCGATTCCTCGAAGATCACCAATCCTAAGATTTGTCAATGTTTTCATAATTATTTCATACTTATCAGGTTATATATATATATATATATATATATATATATATATATATATATATCGCACATTGATATTCCTATCGACAGGCTGCGTCCATCCCTACAACTGTATTGCAACAGGCCGACCTTACACAAATTCGAGAAGAGTGCGCATTCTTTTTTGTGGCTAAGTCATAAAATCAGATGGTTTTTAAGTAAAAACCGTTTATGATAGTTGGTAAACCGTCTGTGATATATAAAAAAGGGAATAATGCTTTCTGAACCAGAGCAAATAGACCGCCTTCAAAGAGGGACCTTTATCAATGGCTTTCTTTGGACCATTTATGAATTATGTATGTGAAAAGGATAATGCTAAAAGAGGTGTTTTCACTGCATCCACCAAAAAACGGCTTATTCTCTAAAACATTTGGCATCTGTCTTATCTGTCCTAAAAAGCGCTCGTCGAAAGCACGCCAGTGATTCTCTGAGCCGGTCTTCATTTCCAACGCCTACCGTCTGTGATATTTACACCACAGATGGTTCAAAAGCCGTCTGCGATGACCTCGTATCATTACTGACCTATCAATTCAGACGGCTCACGAAACTGTCTGTAATGACGTTTTTGAACCGTCTGTAATACAGTTTTCTATAGTAGTGTATATTTGCTGTTAGATTTGATCTCATAAGCTCTTGGAAATATAGGGCCTGTTCTGCTGGCCACAAGCTGGCTGACTTTTGACTTTTGCTACAGTACCTGACTTTCAATCGAAGTATTTTTTTTAAGATGGGGTCTACAAGTTAATTGTAGTACACGTTAAAAGATTAATATCTGTACCATCAAAAATCGTAAGCGATAATCTCTCTTTTCGCAATCTCTGTCGCAAACAACCAAAAAGTTATCAGCCGTAGCCAAAAAGAACAGGCCCACATATAGTTGCGCCAAAAGTTGAGCAGACAACAAATTGGCAACTCTTGCATACCTTACTCCATTTGCCCAGAAATCGGTTGTCCTCTCTTCGGAAAGTTACTGTCATGCGTAACACACACACACACTCGGCTACATTATTATGTGCTTGTGCGCGCCGGAAAGTTACTGTCGTACATAAGTAAAGTTACTATTAAATACATGTAAAATTTACCAGTTATGTAGTATTACAATTGATAGGTTCAGAGGATTCAGCACATATGCTTTACACATAAACTTGCTCGAAAGCCACTACTAATGCTCAACTTTGCCGAGGAAGCTAGACCTTAGCCCAGAGGTCAGTTGAGTCAAGCACTGTGATGGAAAAAAAAGCTTGCAATTTTTTTCTACCATCTTTCGAATAGTTGAAAAGAGAATAAAGGAACATTGGACACTGGTAAACAAATGTAAATGATTTACATGTTTCCAGTGAGAGAGAGAGAGAGAGAGAGAGAGAGAGAGAGAGAGAGAGAGAGAGAGAGAGAGGGAGGGAGAAAGGCTTATAAAATGTTGGTGGAAAGTCATTTTCTGTACAACCGTACAAGCAATATGATAAGAAAAAATTAGGGATTAAAATGCTCTTCGATCCTACAATCTTTCAAAGGTTTTACAGGGAGAGCGTTGAAGAAAGTGTAAAACACCCTGTCTCCTGAAAAATGAGGTGTTCGAAAGGAGATTAGCAACCGAACTCACTCGATTCTTCCTGATGGAGCACAAAAAGAAGGCTGGATTTGCGAAGAGTTAAGTGCATTATAGATTTATAGGGCCCTAAACTTGCATGGGTGTCTCACCTTGGACCTCCGGACTGCACATTTTAGTTCTCTAAATATGAGAAAGTGGGTCAACAGAATTATAGATGTCCAAATCCTACATAAGTTGGTAAAGAAAGATTACACGAAACATTTTCTAAAACTAAATCACCATGTAACCATGTAAGTGTGATGTGAAACCCATGGGCACTTAGATATTGAAAGAACTTTTCAGGTGTCTTTGGGCAAATTTACTAGCCTCCTGCTGATCTTTTTTTTTTTTGATGGAATGCTGACCTTACATAGCAACCATATGGTCTAATTTTAGCTGAGTTTTACTATCATGTTATCAGTAAATACTATTAAGTGCAAATAAATGACCTATGTTGCACTTTACTCTTCTGCAAAATGCGCAATTTGTGCTGCTGAATCCGAAGACTGGTTGGTTGGTCTCATGCATTATTTATATGCCCCCACGCTATATGCGCTGAATCTGAACATTGGTACGTGAATACAGAAGTGCATGACCGGGAGCCCCCAGAGCCCTCTGCACTATTTTCACAACATACAGCAAGTTTTGCTAGAGAACGCGAAAATGCAATATTTCCTGTAAAAAACTAGATCGCTGGCATCGAAGAGCCAGGCAACTTTTTGCCAATTATTTAATTTTCGGGAAGGAACACAACACACAGGATATTTGGTGGATTAGGTCTTAATCTAAAACTTAGTCTGAATTTACAGAACCCAGTTCTTAGGGCCATAAAATATATACATCTAGTTACATAGAACCATAACCAGTATCAGTCATCTGGAATGCAGCAGGACATCTTCGTTATTTACACCATCCAAACGAGCCACAATGTTACGGGGGAACAATCACAATTCTGCAAAATGAGAATGACTGGACGAAAAAAAGAGCACGAGTTGAGAACCTTCTTTCAGGCCCAGTTCTTCCGCTTAGACCTCAGCTGCATCAGTTTGTCCTTCCATGTTGCTGCAGAAACAAAGAGAAAACAACGACCCACAATATAAATTACTCTGCTCGGATATCAACTAAATTTCATTATTTTCTGAGAGTACTATGTGAGATCAATTTTTCATTTGCTCCTGCTACTTGATGTCCCATTAAGTGAGATTGTTATTTCCTTCTTTCCTTTGCAGAGTACAAAATGATGTTTGTTTAGCATTTCAAATGATCTCGAGAAGACAACACTACATGAAGTCCTAGCCAGCTTCCTCCGAAAAAATGACGTCCTTGTCAGATAGATAGGATGCATTATTTTGAGCGCGTTGATGTATGGAATAAGGCCATCAGAAGAGACTATCATTACCGGCATATTTGTATATCTCTTCAACAGCTGCAATGAGCATGTTCCGCAGCAATCCAAACTCTTCAGCCTCAACGCAGGGCTGTCCATCAGGTCTGATAAAAAGCCAAGTAAGAAAAATAAATACAGGTCGGCGGATGAGCTTTCTAGATCTTAAATAGTAAAATAATACAAAAACTCCTTTAGGAGCCACAGTATTGGATACAACGAAGAAAAGTATCATCAGTGACTCTTTGCTCTTACAGGAAACTGTGTTAAACCACTTCTCTCAAAGGTCTGTGACTGCACAACTCTTATGCACATTACAATTCAAGTGCATTTTTAGTTGTCAGAAGAACCAAACAAGTTTGTGTGCAAATATACAAGCAAACAAGTCTACAACTGCTGCATCACTATTGATTTCATGCATTCAATGGCAGACATAATTAGATTCCCAAAAACGATACCTGTCAAGTTCTGTAAACAACAACCCATCTGACACACCAGCTGCGACTACCATTCTTGCTGGCTCGACCGATCTTATGCCATCACTGTATGCAAGACTTCTATGGACTTGTATAGGAACCTGTCAAGGGCAATGGAATAAATATGGATGCAGTTCTTTCTATAGTTGAGGTTGGGTGGAGTTAAAATCATGTTAGCTGTGAAAGATTTGTCTAAGTACTTTTAAAATAACCACATTATTTGCTCACATTCTACATGTGAGCTCAGAAGAGCATGATATGATTGCCTTTGATTCAGGATTATAAAACTGCAAGAAATATTATTAACTTTCAGTATCGCATGTTTCTTGACACCATTAACTATCTTATGCACTTACATTTGTGAGCATACAACTCCTTGGTAATTATTACAAAAATGTAAACAAACTACATTCAGAAAAATAAGCTAATTGATGGAATATGAAAGAACCATATTATATACAGAAAGAAGGGGCAACGACACAAAATCAGAGAACTAGACGATGAATTCTCATCTTCTGGCGTGACAGGCATAAAAAACAGCACTATGAACCTTCAACATGCATAATAATACCTTGCAGCGAACAGCAATGTTGATAGCATCTGAAGGTCGAAGATCAAAGGTGATACTCTCGGTATGATCTCCAATCTGCAGTACATGAGGTTTCAACTTTAGAACAATAAAAGATAGTATTGTACCCATTGAACATGAATCAAATTCCTTAAAAAAGAATTACTCAACTACTTCAGTACCTTTGTTAGATATAGTTCAGCGCAGTATGCTTCTTGAATTCTTTTGTTTATACGAACAAGTTTTACCTGGAACCAAAACCCACTATCAAGATAGAAGGAATAAATGAATGAGAATGATATTGTGTAAACTTCTCTGGAACCAACTCAATGTAAGGACTACAAATGCTTGCAAATAAGCTTACATCATAACCCATCTTATCAATCATCTCCTTCACTACTTGATATATGGTAGGTCTTGCCTATAACAAAAAAAGGGTTACTGATTGTATGAATCAAAATAAACGGGAGTAAACAGTAACAATAAAATAAGGTATTACAATGTGGACATTGCGAATAGCAGCCATCAGAAGTATGCTTGGCGTCTCCACTGAAAAAAAAGTACATACACGTGTTAAAATAAAAAGTTTTAACTTCAAACTTCCAGATCGAATTAAGAATTGTACATACAAACAATGATTGGAAGTAAAGTTTCACTTCCATCTTCGATCTTCAAAACAATAGCAGGTTGCGGTGCACTCTCCGGAATATTTCGCCCTTGACAATTATTATGCACACATCGCAAGTTTTTCCCATCTCGCATCTTGATTACATATCCGTCTGACCCACTTCTCACCTCAACTGGGGTAGCAAACACAAAAAACATGATTCAAAACAGTTATCAACGGACATGCACGTCCAGAATACTACTGTTAACAAATTAGTTAATGGACAATCACCTATTTGTTCATTATTTTATAAGTGGAGTTCATTTGAGTCAGATTTGATAATGATTTTTGTTTCAAACATATTTTAAACCCAGAAACTCATATGTTCTATCCACACTAATACGTGACACTAGCATGATATGATATGACACAAATGTATGATAGTACAACAATACCAGCAGAGTCAAGGTTATTAAGTCAACAAATCGACACCACCCTCTTAATGACCGACTTATCGACTAGTCGACTAGTCGGCTGACTAGTCGCTGACTAATCGACAGGTACTGTTTATATAAATATGTATATATAGAGAAGGATTTTATTGTAATTTTAGAAAATAACCTGCCCCCACTGCCTCATAACCTGCCCACCACCAAGAAAAAGCATCCTCGCCTAAGCCGATCATTCCATTAAACCAAGGGCAGTTGGTGGATCGAATCAAGCCTCCGACCTCCACCCCCCACCGCCTCCCTCCGACCTTCGCCCCCACTGCCTCCCTCCGACCTCCGCCCCCACCGCCTCCCTCCGACCTCCGCCCCCACCGCCTTGCTCCCTCTCTCCTTTCCCATCTCCTCTGGCGGAGATCGGAGCCCTCTGATGACCGGATCCGACGGCGGCGACGGTGGAGGTGGCAGATCCGACGACGGCGACGACAGATCTGGTGGCGGCGGTGGCAGATCTGGTGGCGGCGGTGGCGGTGGCAGATCCAGCGGCGGCGGTGGTGGCGCAAGTCGAGTCGACTGCTCCAGTCGTTCATACGCCACCGACTTGTCGACTAGTCTATGACTTAATAACCATGAGCATAGTTACATATAGTGATAACAAAAATAGAAGCCGACAAATAAGGCTGACACAATTGACTATTCTATCATTCTCTTGCTGATTCCATGTAGTTCTACAATACAGCTAAATTAGCGAGGGAACAAGAACCAAATTAGCACTTCAGATAAGTCATGATTTACTAGTAGAAAAATAGTCCAGGAGAACCCCATGCTAGTAGCATTTTCTCAGGTTATTTAGATAGAAAAATAGTCCAAGACTACCCTCCAATACACGTCATATCCGTATTGTAGCATGTAGAATACATGCCACACAGAAGATCAACAGCCAAAGGAACTTGGGTGTATATCCTAGTTGGTAGGTCCCAGACATTTTCATTTATGAGACAGTCATAAATATTACAGGTCTACAAGGTTGACGATAGAGAGAGATGGGAATAGGGTACGATCCTCTGCTTCAGATCATTTCTTGCGAATCCATCCCTGAACCCAGCACAGGTGGATAAATCTCCCATCCATGTCCTGTTGTTTACCCCAAATTCCAGCTTAACACATTTCTACCACTAACATCTATATATGTGTACAAATAGTGGATTCTCCTGGTACTGGTAATCAAAATTAGATATGACTCCAAACAGAATGAAATATGAAAAGCAAAATATTCAGACGCTTCCTTTTGCTAGTAATGCTCTAGTGACGCAATGGAGAAAAACCTTAAAAAATCCATCTCACCAAGAAAATGAAGCTCAAAGTGATAACTGAATAAAGATTAAGTAAAACTTGAATGTATATGATATAAAATGAAAACAAACAACCATGGTATGAAGGGATTACCTGCTTCTAGCACACTAGAATAAACATAATCTTCGTCATTCTCATTGAAGTTTCCAGCCATGTATCCATTACCATCAGAAGAAGAGTTGAAGCTACAGCAAATAGGACCAAAGTTCTTTGCAGATGGCTGAGAAATTGGAGAAAGGAGTCTAGTAATGTTCCTGTATTTAGACACAGCACCCAAGAATGCAGTTCCAAGCTGCCCGGATTTGGTCAGTGAGTTGCTCATCAGTGCAGCAGATAGCTTTGCTTGCATTACAGGACGACATAGAATTGGCCCCTCCATCGCCATCAATCTGCCTATATGATAAACATGAAAAGAATAAATAACGAAATTTCGTCACAATATCTGGAAGAGACTAAGTGGCAAATCCAATGCATAATTATTTCTACATCTAGCCTCTACTGCCAAAAAACTAATTGATTACAACTAAGACAGAATAGCAGTGAAAAGCCAGTAATCCATTTCTGATTGGTTTTCCATTTGCTGATCCTAACATATCAACCTACAACTTGATTTCAGAAATAAGGTCAGTTGTGCTCTAAAATGTCTAATCCATAATCCGTTTCTGAACCTAGGACACCTCAGAACAGCTACAGCAGCATCTTTCTTTCTTCTCATGAACATTACAATTGGAATAAGTACATTACGACCTATCAACTCCTTTCCCGCACAATGTAGTGTCTGTTATTTTGCCTCATCCTAAATATTTCTCATCACCACAGCTTCAGATGTCAGTAAATATTTCTCATTACCACAACTTCCAACGTTAATTACAGTGCGCCACAACTCTACACCTCGATTGGTTAATTATCCATTAAATCGCATAACCAAACATTAGGATGCACTACTTAGCAAGATCATCTACTGCAGTGCAGTCGCATCGCCGATTCCAAGAAAACAATGAAATTGACCAATCGATTGTACTAGTCAATTTTACGCTACATCGACTCACAAAAATACCAAAAATATTCATATCTAACTCCATTTCAGTTAACCGCACCGCACCAAACAGCACGAGCAGAAACCAAGAAACCAAGCAAGAACCAGCCCAAATCGAAGCTCAGAACCAAAAATTAGACACTCACCCAAAGAAACCAAATGCCCCAACGTGTACGAAGAGTAACAACAATTACCGACTCCCAAGAAAACGCAAAAAGAAATTCAAGGAATCGGAAATAACTCAAAAAAAAAAAGATCGAAACAATCACAGCGATCAGAGCACAAATCACGTCAAACAAAGCTAGAATAGGGAGGAGATGGGAGATCGCCTTACCACCAGCAATGGCCGGTCCTTGGAATCGAGCACAAGCACAACTTTAGAGAGAGAGAGAGAGAGAAGCGACCAAAGTATATTTTTGTTTCGTGGAAAAAGGAATAGAAAGGGGTGGGGCTTAGCTTTCGCTTTATCTGGAAGAGAATAGAACACGAATCGGTGGGCGAGCAATGGTGTCCACCCAATTTACTCTTTTGCCCCTCCCTCCTTTCCTCGGCTCACAGCTCAAGTCAAATGGCGCGGTGCTATGAACGGCTCATGTATGCGTGATGTTGCAGATAGGTTTCTCACCAGGATGCAATTGGGCCAGATGTGATATTACTCGTGTTATATTCTAATCTATATTTTTTCAGATTTAGAGTCAAATATGGAAAGACTAAATATAAATACAAATTCAAAGTTTTGGACATAGTACCATCTGGATGGATACAAAATGGTTTTGGATTGGAAATATATAATATAGATAGATAGTACACACATACAGAAATAAACATACATTGAATAATACCACCATCACTTGAAACCTTCAATTAGCAATAAATGCATACACATTACATAAGTTCAACAACCGACACGACACAAGTTTAACGTAAGGAATAAATTCAAACATAAGTTTGACAATCGATAAATTCATACACAAGTTTAACAATCGACAAGCCACAAATTCAACATAATTTATACTCATACATAAGTTTGACAACCGACATGATACAAGTTCAGCATAAGCAATAAATCATATATCCATGCGATCATACATATGTTTGTTATGTCATAATAGGAAACAAAATGATATAAGTATAGTCTAAAAGGACCTTCACTTCACAGCTTCACTAGTTGGCTTACTACAATATGCTATAGCTTGTCATCATTAGCCATTTATTCTTCTTACAATTTGCCAATTAATGTCTCAAACTAAGTTAGAAGTAAATATGTAACAAAAAGATCAACAACCTTAACAAAAAAAGAGTGTAATACCTGAATCATCATATTAGCAACAAGGGTCTCTACAACCTCCACATCACCAATGATAGATGCAACCTTATTCTTAGAATCTGCAAAATTTAAAGAAATCTACATTAGTAAAAAAACAAACTTCTTTTACACTAAAAGCTGACAAAGTATTTAAATTATCACCTTTTCTGAACACAGCAATCCAATCTTTGCTACAGATCAATGCTTTTACCTACTCGGGTTCTAGGTGACTGCGAAATGGATCAATGACATAGCCACTGGCACTAAACATAGCTTATACATCAACTATTGACACTTGCATGCCAACATATCAAGAGTAACTTTTGAGAGAATAGGGTATTCAAATTGCTAATTCTTCCACCACAATAAAATATCAAATTTCATGTTGACATATCTAGGAAACTATAGGGGTTGTTCTGCCATGTATTTTTTCAATTCATTTAGTTTGTCTTGATCAGTCCCATCATGGGTGTCATATAAGAAGTTATGAAGTTTATTATTTTCATTGTCCATGAAGAGATATACTTCTGGTTCATCACTATTAGTAGGTGTAGGAGTACTCTTTGGGCCATTAAATGCAACAATCATTGCTTCATACATTTGCTTTACAACATTGATGAATTCCACAAGTTCAATTTTATACAATAGCTCACCATAAAACGTTTTCATGTGAAATTCTACAATTCTTCTCTTGTACCTAGGATCAAGAAAGTTTGCTACAACAAGCAATGTTGGACTTCTTTCAGTACTTTTCAAACTTAGCACTCGTAGATTGTACCATATCTCTAATAGTGGTATCAGTGATAGCACACCACTCAAAAATCAAAAGCTTAATATCATAAAAACTTTGGTAAAAAAGATTTGTTGTTGGACATACAGAACCAAAGAATAGCTCGGTAACATCATAGAATTTCTTCAAGTATTTATAAAGTGTTAGTGTTTTATCCCATTCTGAATCTAAAGGAGCAATTTTTTCATACATGTAATGTTCTAAGTACAAAAGCCTCTCAAAAGCACTCCTGTAAAATATGGCATCCCTCAACATAGTATAGGTGGAATTTCATCTCATAGCAACATCCAGTGAGAGACTCGTCATTTTTAACCTGCATTCATATGCACACTTCTGGAATTCCTCCCACCACAATGGAGAGCCCTTTACAACTGCTACAAATGTTTTAATATTCTAAACTGTAGATGCAATTTCTTACAAAGCATCTCTAGCAACAAGATTCAGTTTATGATTGGTACATCTCACAGAAAAACATACTATCATAGACTAGCAGACTTTGCTTTCTGAGTTCAGCAATGACATCTTTAACATAGACCTTATTTGCAAATGCATTGTCCGAAGTTAAATAAAATATTTTCTTTTCAATATACTATCTCATGATACAACTAGTAAATGCCTCAGACAAGTTAGCATCAGTATATCGTCCTTCCACATGCATGAATTTGACAACTTTTTTCTGAATTTGCCAATTATTATCAATCCAATGCATAGTTGCATGAATATATCCTTTGTTATGATTTGATGTCCATATGTCCATAGTTATGCTAAAGCAACACACAATGGTTTAAACTATTCATACAACTTTTTCTTTTCTTCTGAAAAGAGATCCATTAGATCTTTCCTAACAGTAGTGCGGCTCTTGATTGGAAAGCTAGGGCATAGGGATTTGATGAAATGAACAAAATATTCATGCTCACAATATTGAAAGGGTGCTCATGCATGATTATAGCCAAATAAACTTTTCTCAAGCTAGCTTCTTGATCATACCTATACGGTTCAATAACAGTGATGTTGTCTTCTTGATTCTTTTTTACTTTGAGCTGCTACTGGCAAGGTTGGAGATTATGTTTTTTCTTCAAATGATTCCAAAAGCACGTTGTGCTATTGAAGCTCTCACATTTGGCATTGTATTTGCAATGATTGCGGTGCGCCTAGTATTGAACAACCTTTTTGCCATCCTTCACAACCGTCTTTGTAGTCCTAGTGTAGTGATCCTAGACAGCTGATGTGCTCTTCTTCTGCCTTTTTGCACTAGGCTCACCATCCTCTAATGCATTCTCTCCTTCTAAAAGCTACAACATTAGCATTTGTACCTTGCCCTTTCATGCCACTACCAATGAAGAGTGTCCCTTCAATTGGCGCTACTCCCCCCTTCAATTGAAGGTGCTGCAGATGATGTAGCCACACCCACACTCTGACTTACACTTGCACTTTCACTTCCAGATGCCATCACAATGAATTTGTTCATCCTAGTTCCTATCAAGTGTACATAATTGATCAGGTCAATTGAAAGGGAATAACAAATTACAACAACATATGGCATTCACGACTTCTACCACTTCCATCTATACAAATTACAAAGATAAAATGCACTGAAATCAACTGAAGTTGGAGAAGAGAGAAGGCCAGAAGGCATAAATACACCATGAATCTGCTGCCCTCTACTCTACATCTGTGGAAATCGGGAACGAGAAGGAAGAGATGGGAGAGATGAAAAAGATTGTTTACTGGTGCTCATTATTCTAGGGCACGGAGGCGAAATCGCTTGTTTCGGCGGCTCCAGTAGGCAACGGGTGAAATCAGTGGGGGCAGAGGGCGGAGGCTCCTAGTAGCCGGGGGCGAAGGCTGCGGATGACGACCAGCGACGGTGTCTCATAGCGGAGGCAGCGGGGAGACCAGCGTGGTGGTGTGAGGTGTCTGAATGATGGTGGTGGCTATTGCTTGCTTGTTAGGTTAGGGAATCAATGGCCTAGCCTGAGAGGTGTGTCTATCAATGGACTGGGCCAATTGGGTTATTTATCGAATATCCGGTCAGATATTATCTGATTACCACTTACCAACGCTATTCAGTCGGATAGAACCTTTCTTGATTTCACTATCTAATTTGATGCTAACTATCTAGTACTGATACCAAATCCAGCCAGATATTGAACTCTCTTACCAGATTCGGTACCCGATCGATCAGAAATTACCTGACCCACTTGCACCCCTATTTCTCACCACTATCAAATGAAAAATGAAACTAGCACTTCCAAAAGAAAAGTAAAAAAATGAATTTAGAGGCCTAATTAGCAACTACCAACTAACTACGATTAGGGATATTTCTTTATGATATGTGCAACTTAATTTTTGCAAAAGAGTAAAAGCTGTGCTTCTCTACCACATTGTCAAATACTTCTAACATTTACTCCTAATGTAGGATTAATGTAGCCACTTCTGAATCCTAGTCATAAAGGCGCAGTTAACATGCACCAAATCTTTTTCTAATCTACAAGATTCTGAAAGTTGTTTGGTTACTTATGTGTATGTCGATAGATCCAAATTGGAGAGTCGCGTCTCTTATTTCCTAAGAAGGAACATTAGGCAAAAATATAAAGGTGACCAATCCTATCTAACGTGTTTAATATCCTTATTATTGTATGAGTCACTATATCCCCATATGATCTATTACCTCACTACTACAGAAAATGTTATCACAAACGATTGACAAATATCATTACAGATGGTTTCGTGAGCCATCTAAATTCATGTGTCAGTAATGAAATAAGGTCATCACAGATGGCTTTCGAACCGTTTGTGATATAAATATCACAGACAGTTTTAACTACAAACCGTCTGTGATATATAACTATCACAGATGGTTTGTTGTTGAAACCACCTGTGACGCTTACATATCACAGACAGTTTTCACTAAAAACCGTCTGTGATACTCTTTTCTTTTTCTAAATCTATTTCTGTTTATTGGCTAGTCTTAGGAATTGCTAACTATGCCCTCTGCAACAAGCAGTTCAACACATGTATACATCTAATTCACATTCATTCGTTTTAGAAACAAAAATATCCATTTCACAAATCAATTAATTGAAATAAAATAAAATATCTGCTAACAAATACATATATACAATTAAGGTCAATCTTATCCCAATGAAATTTATTCTACGTTGTGAAACTCTCCATCTGATTTTGTAATTTTATACACCAAAAAGTACGCGCACTCTCCTCGAATTTGTGCAAATTCGACCTGTTCCAATGCAGTTGTAGGGATGGGCGCACCCTATCGATAGGAATATCAATGTCGTGCATATATATATATAACTTGATAAGTATGAAATAATTATTACAAGATTGACAAACCTTAGGATCACTGATCTTTGAGGAATCGAGTAGTAGTTGCATATGGTGACAAACATAGAATCCACATGTGCTACCCGGTGGCTACAATGGTACTCCAAAAATAGAATTTGTTAATTCGAGAGGCATTACTACGAAGTGTTATATAGCATTAATGTGTACTAGTGAATACCAGAAAATTTTGAACATGTCGCAGGGCATTGTCCCCTCCCTTCGATTTTCATACCTCTACAATGTACATGGTGAACAACTTACGTGATTCCAAAAAGTTAACCTTAGTCATTGAAAGGAAAGAAATATTACAATATAATTATGTATGGAGAAAATGTATTTACCTATCGATTAATAGGTTGAAATCTGTAAAATCGGTTTTGTTCTTTTTTTAGGGAATCAAGGTATATTATTTTGTTCTATTTTGGTATAATTACAATTAAAATCCAATAGAACCTACATAGGTATGTCAGCTGCTGTCATTAAACCTAATCTCGTGTTGTTTATAAAGTAGAAATCAACAAATATAGCCACTAGTGCAGCACTTACCTCTAGTTGTAGGGCATAAGTATAAATTCCTTGTTGCCGTGAGCCACCAATGCTGTTGTAATGTAACTCTCGATAAAAGGATGCATCCTCGTTGATAGTATCTATGGCGACCAAGCGTAGGTTAAGAAAACCAATTGGTGATTTCGGTAATTTGGCTTCAGTCACCATGCATCTATATATATACACACACACATAAAAGCAACAAGTTATATATGACATTTATCAGTATTACACGAACGGAGACCATGATTGTACACACTTACAATGTCCAGCATCGAACGAGTGAGGCGTCGAGGGCATTGAGTGTGAAGAGATCGAATAAATCCTCAAAGGTCACCGCAAAGACACAATTATGAACATCGTGCTGCAAATGATGCGGCCTGAATTTGACGGTGAGACCCGAGCACCATTGTCCCTCTAGCTTATTGGCCTATTCCATATACCATGCATGTAATCTCTAGCTACTCAGTCCTAGGGTTAGAAGGCGTTTTGTCAAGATGATCATCGACTCGCCTAGCATGAATTTGCGGGCCAATGGCAGATAGAGGATATCATCATAGGTCTTCATTGATTTGCCCTTGCTGCCTTGGCTGTAGGTCGACTTCATGGTAGTTGACTGTAAAGGTAGCTCCGATGCGAAAAACCCCTATGGTTGTAGCACCGGTGGAAGTTACTTGGGTGGGAATAGCACCTGTGGATATGGCACCGGTGCATATAGCTCTGATGCAGATAGCCCCTGTGGACATGGCGCTGATGCAGGTAGCTTTGATTCGGATAGCCCTTGTGGACCTGGCACTGGTGCAGAAGCCTCCAGGCTAATATCTCTTTTGGGCCACTGGATGAATGTTCCAATGGCTTGCCCTAGAGTCACGACCACGTCGTTCGGGGGCTTCTATAGTGGGACAACCTCAAAATTGGCATAAACACCGTCCACATTCACTTTTTCGAAACCTGGTGCTAACATTACACCGTGCACCAAGGCCCTGGGACCGGATGGATATGCTTGGCCTCAAGCAGTGCACAAGGCAACAGAGGCATATCTCACTTGGAGCTTGCACTTCGTAGCCACCTACATAACGATACAAAATTAGCTACTCCAACAAGCCAATCAACGAATCAAATATTCCAGAGATAATAATTATTACCAGGATGTCATCAATAGGAAATATGTGGTCACTTTCTGTGGTAGGGTTGGACGCACAGCTACTCAACTGTTAGGAGGGCTGGCTAGCACAGGAGCGGCGGCGACGTCCTGCTAATTTTCTCTATACCTTCATATCTCATCTCTAATATAATCAGCGAGCTCCTCTCTAAGAGATGCCTTAATCTTCTCTCGTAATCGTGCCTCATGCTCAGCTTTGGCTCTCTTCCTACTCCGATACGATTCGGAGTCCTCTGAGAAATCATGTTTCCAAGGAACATACAGAACAAGACCTCTCGTGCGACCCGGGTGCTCCTTGTTTCCTACGGCCGCGGAGAGTATATCTCTCTCCCTAATTGCCTGGAACGATCCTTTGGAAGAGTCTACACTCAGCGCTTCCTGCAAGAGCCTGACATGTCATTTCACTTTCTATGAAGTTGTGGAGTAATTACAAGCTACGTAGTTCGATATCTTACCAGACAGTGGGATACTTTCTCGTCTGCGGGGTTTCGTAAGGAGATATCCCCTGACGACAGGGTAGATGACCTCGCTCTAATCCAATTTCAAGCACGCTCATCTGGAGATGTCCCCCCTGTAGATGTCCTGCAAGATTGTCTGCTCGTCCTCCTCCATTGTGGGATTTTACCCACATACCCAGCTGTATTGAGTCTATAGGGGTGCATGTTTTTTTACCTAGAGAGCCCTATGCGCCGCACTTATAGTCCTAAAATTTTCTATCATTTTCATCGTCGTAAACTCTTCCCATTGCGGTTCTAGGAATGGATACTTCTGAAAGGGATTCTTCTTCACGTATTGCTTGACAAGCAGGCTCTTAAAGTTCTTCCATGCTTTGAACGCCGTTAGCAATGCATGTCATTGCACGGAATTATAGTGTTCATCCGGGATCTCAAACGATGCAAAAGGGCGTTAGATTCTTCTCCACATATTGCTTGACAAGCAGGCTCTTGAAGTTCTTCCATGCTTTGCACGTCTTTAGCATTGCATGTCGTTGCACGGAATCATAGTGTTCTTTCGGGATCTCAAACGATGCAAAAATTTCTGTCAGCAGCTCCCTTTTTCGAGCTTCGATCACAGTCTTCCACGAATTGAATGTGATCTCAATCCGTGCTCGTGCAACTATTCTGACCATTCTTCGGAATGCGGACACTGCTCGGCGAGGATTGAGAGGGGTCCTAGATGCATCGACATCCGTGATGGTAAATCGGCCCTCGGGCTTTTTCGATAATTCTCTTCCATGGTATTTGGATTTTCCAACGGACGGTGCATCACATGCATCCGGTGACGATGTTGAAGAATGCCTAGATGATATGTTGGCCTCCTCATATATGAAAATTAAGCACAATATAGCATATATATCAATATGAAAATGATATGAAAGTACATGTATTACGTCTCAAAGCAGATATACAATTCGGAACATTAACATATTGCAATAAATTCAATAGAATAAGCATGTGAGCATTTAAATTATGCAAAACCCACAAATTAATGATTGTCTTGTAATCTCAGTTTGAGGAGTTGCACAAGTAATTAGAAATTTGGCCTTCTACAACTTTTTGTCAATTTTCAACAATCACAGTGACAACTCCTTACCCTTCTACTAGTTTGATTATGCAAATGTTACCTTAGTTCAGTATAATGTCAATAGCATAACAGATAGCTAGTAGACCTCAGCTAAAATCAATCGCTAATAATAGAATTATGCTACTGCGGAGATGACAAGCATATTCAGCAATTGCATAAATAACATGTACATATATATATTCGACAAAGGATCAATAACAGTATGCTAGAGAAAACAAAAATTGTATCAAGGCGATTGACAAAGCTAGCAATTACACACAACAGATGTAATCAACTGTATACGAAAAGATCACCCTAGCAGATGAGTCTAAGTTGTCACTGTAATCTCAATTCGACAAATATCATCATGGAGCAACTAAAAGCCCACATACTATTATGCAAATGACCTCCTAGTGCTAGATCTTACCGCAAAATGTCAGAAATAATAACTAGCACGGCTGACCAATGCAGAATATACAGTAAAAGAAGTAGAGAGATATCTCACAGAGTGGCAGCACTTCAAGCCACCGTGATGGCAAAAATGGCTAGGGGAAGGCGGCGTGAGGCCGATGTACTAGGGCTAGGAGAAGACAGGAAAATCGGCACTCACAAGGCTCGAGGGAGGAGGAGGGCCACCGGAGTTGGAGGAGGAGGAGGGCGTCGGGCGCGGGGGAGGAGCTAGGGTGCCGGGCTCGCTGGGGAAGAGGGCGCCGGAGTCAGGAGAGGTGGCGACGGGCTTAGGGGAGTCAGCGACGGGCTCGGGAGGAGGGCACCGGGCACGGGGGAGGCGGCATAGGCTTGGGGAAGGCGGTGACGTTAAGTGTGACGGCTGGTGTAGCTAATTAGTCCAATACGTGTAAATAACCCTACATAGCTAGAGCTAGCGCAATATATATAGAGGATAATCACAAACGGTTCTATTTCAGAACCATCTGTGATATTAACCATCATAGACGGTTTTAAATAGAACCATTTGTGAATATTTTTATTACAGACGGTTCTACTTTAGAACTGTCTATGAAGATTTAATATTACAGACGATTCTATTTGAGAACCATTTGTGATATGTTTCATCGCAGACAGTTCTCAAATACAACCGTCTGTAATAAGAAGTCTCAGACAGTTTTTCTTAACAACCGCCCAATGAAGATAAATATACATAAATATAAATTCACATATGTATGACTCATTCTCATATACATAAATACAAATTCACATATATATCACATTTTCTCATATACATAAATGCAAATTCACACACACACACACAAACACACACACACACACACACATATATATATATACATATATATATATATATCATATTTTTATACACATAAATGCAAATTCACACATACATCATACATGCATTCTTATATACATAAATGCAAATTCACATATATATCACTTATTCTTATTTCACTTACTTATTTCCTTTAAAAATTATCCCTTTATAATGATCGATCCATATGTAGCTAGTTTTATCACGTTGTTCTTCCTCGACTCTTATGCCATTTCCAAAAGGAGGTAACTCGTCAATTTCATTATATTATTCCTCGTCCACTATATTATCTACTCCGACAATTCTCCTTTTTCCATGAAGAACTACATGGTGCTTCGTATTTACCTGGTCGGTTACATAGAAAATTTGAACAACTTGGTTAGCGAGTATGAATGGTTCATCTTACGGTATGGGTGAGCCCTTCGAAGGAACTTACGGTGACGCATGTACACAGTTTTACATGAGTGTTTCAGCCACACACCCTCGGTACCGTCTAAACAGTGAGTACAAGCTTTTAGCTCCTTTTGTACTATTTCCCAACAGGCTAGCAAGGATAAGATAATCATTTATGGTGCAGAGCAACAAGGAGCGTCAAGTAAAGTTCTCTAGTTTGTATGTATCCCATACTTGTACCCTTTCATTCTATAGTACTTTTAGATCTTCCACCAACGGTGCTAGGTACACATTATATCTAGGTTGCTTCGGCCCTTTATGAATAATATCAGATACTCATTTCTCCATTTTGTATTCGTTCTATAAGTCTCCGGATGGTCGGTCGGGCAAAAATTATTCTCTTCTTTACACAGGACATTGGACAGTATGGTACAATCAAAGCGAACACAGATAGACTAATCAATGTTATATCGAAGGAAGAACACTCAGTATTTTTCGCCTGTTTAGATATGACAATCTACCTTATGTTATCTTGTTCCTAAGTGAAGTCACAACAAAGTTTCTTATATCACTTGATATACGGATATATACAAATAGATATCACTCATCATGAATACTATTCCATATTTTTTCTCAAAATCAGAGTTGGACACAGGTAGTACCGGATACCCATTTATCTCTTCCATATTCTCTTTGTAAACATTTGATTGGTCGGTCGGATGGAAATTATCTGCTCAGTTTGCACCCCTACTCTGCTGGGAATTCCCTATCAGGGACGAGAGGCCATCTCCCCCATAGGGAACAGGGGCGGGGCCTACTATACTAGCAGAGCAAGGATGCTTGTCCTCCCCCACAGGTCTCGCGGGACCCAGTAAAAATAAGAATTTATAATTAGTTATAGTTTTTAATATAAAAGATTGTATCCTTTTATTATATATTGTAACATCCCAAAAATTTCATTTTCCCCTTTTAAAGTATTTTCTGGAATTTAATTGGATTTTTCTGAGTTTTATTTCAAGCCTGGTTGTAAAAAATTAAAGTATTTCATTTTACAAATGTCAAAATAAATGTATCTCATTTTCCTGAATCAAATATGTAATTATAATAATTTTTAGGAATTTATAAAAATTTAAAACTCCCCTTTTAAAGTTAAAATTGTGTTTTTGAAAAATCTAAATTTCAAATTGGGTTGAAAATATTTTTATTAAGTATAAAATAGTTCCAGATGATTCTTTGAATTTCTTTGGAATTTTTAAAATTTATTTGATATTTTTTTTAGTATTTAAAACCTCCTAAGTATTTCTTAAAATCGAAAGAAACTAAAACCCTAAAATCCCCTCTCCGGCCACCAGGTGTCGCGCATTGGGCCATCCAACTCAACTTACCGCTTCACCCTGCCTTCCCTCTCTCTCTGGCCGACACGTGGTGTGATCTGAGCTGTCCGCCGTTGTCGGATTAAATCTTGCGCGTCCGCAACCACTTGCCCCCTTCGTCCGACACCCCAACGGCTCGGATGCAGTCTCGGTTGCCGGTTGGAATCTCGACCATTCCTCGTCACTTACCGGTTCGCTAATGATCTGACGGCCGCCCTCCTTCCCCTTTGCCACCTGTCGAAGATCCAACCACCGCCTTCCCTCTTTCCTTTCTTCCTCTCTCTCAGACAGGTAGGCCCCACCTGTCGAATCCATCGTCCCCGCCACCTTCCTTCTTCGCCGTGTGATCACCGCCGCCGCTCCCGCCATTAACACTGAAAACTGAAGTTTTAAAAGCTTCGGTTTCCTTTCCAATTACCCTCCCGCACTAATGCACATTCAAATTCCCGCTACTCCGCATCCGTCTCAGGCTTAATTACCCCCAATTATGCCCTTGTGCGTCGTTGCATTGATCTGCCCGACCGTTTTCACTCCGACGTTAACACGCACGCCCGTTACCCTTCCCCCGAGACCTATATAAGCTTTTCCCGAGCACTCACTCCTCACACCTCCTCCCCCTCGCCCTCTAGTTCGAGTGTTTGAGCACTAGAGTCCCCCCGAGCCGTTTTCCCCCTCCGCTGGCTTCGCCAACTCCGACGAGCAATTGCTGCCACCCTAAGCCCCCCTGAGCCTCACCGACGTTGCTCCGACCTTCCTCGAGCCACGATGACCGTCGGCCACCCCTTCACCGAGCGAACCCATCACCGGAGCACCTTCGCCGCCGTTCACCCTCCTTGGACCGCCGCCCCTCTCCGCCGTTTATCCTCTCCGACCACCCTCGGGAACCGCGCACGGTACCACTCTACTCCCCGTGCCCTCCTCTGTCTGTTGATGCACTCGCCGAGCGCCGCCGTCGTTTGGAGCGTCGGCGGCCATCGGGCCCCGTGCGCCACCACTGGCTGGCGTGCCACGTCAGGTGGCCGCACCGACGTGGCTACCACACAGGCGCCACGTGCGCCCCAGGCCGCCCACGCCAGTGCCACCCCGCGCCCTGTCACCCGCATGCCACCTCACCCTCCCTCGGGTCCGTGGACTCAGTTCACCATGAACCCGGGCCCACATGTCAGCCCTCTTCGAATTTAATAATTCCAGGGCTGATGTCATGTTAACGCATTAAAGCCGATTTTCCCATTTAAAAGTAATTCGGCCGAAAATTAATTACCCTGCTGACGTCATAATCTTTTATTTCCTTTAGAAAGATAATTCTTGCTAACGTCATAAATGATTTTCGGTATAAAACTAAATACAGAAATTGAGTATTTTCTTTTTAATTGTATTAAGAGTTTAGAAGGCCATAACTTCTTCATTTTACCTCCAAATTGACTCGTTCAAATTTCTAAATTTTTCTAAAATCATGAACTTTCCATTTTTGCAACTCTTTTGAATTTTTGAATTTATTTAAATTTTGTTTCTGAATTTCTTTTTAATTGGTTCTTCACGTTAGATTTTGACGATTCGGAAGATTACGATTTCGATGCTTCGCATCAAGACTTCGCGTAAGGCAAGTTATACCTTTGACCATGTTAATCCTATTATTTTAAATTTAATTATATTATTTTACTGTATATGCATGCGTACTTCTATCCAAATTGAATTTAAATTCAGTTTAAATGTTAGATATGCCCATGATCCTTAATTATAGCCAATTTGAATCTCGAATTCATATACCTTGTCACCCTAGCTGAAAACTAGTTAGTACCATAGTATTGACTACATACTTTATAGAATTGTTTAGCCTGGCTTAGTATGATTTTAGGTGGGATCAACCTTTTCACTTGGAATGATAGTCATTTTAAATAAATTCTTGACTTCAATGAATCAAGAAAGTGTATAAAATAATTCAAAAAAGAAAAATAGAAAAATGGTTTGGACTTAGGCTACTGGTTAGGTGGTGGGGTGCTGGTATGCCTCGTGTTTGGTGACACCTGGTTGATTGTCGTGCATGAGGGAATATGGTTGAGCATAAGTCAACTTAAGGACCGTTTCTGTGAATCATTTTACGAAGTCACTTCGTACTACCATAAGTCTGGTATGGGACGGATCTGGCTAAGTAAATTGTGAAATTCCAAATTTAGTCTCGCTATAGGCTGAGTGTGAGCGTGGCGTAGGCCGCGAAACGTCTCACATGGCACCAGACGGGGCTCCAACTCGTGGATTCGAGTTGTGGTGAAACCTTAGTGCAAGCGTGACTGTTTTGACTATGGATCATTGGAACAGCCTTGTCATGAACTCTCCGCCGCACACCTAAGGCAGTGTGTTTATCGCGTGGCTCAAGTGAAAGAGAATGTCTTGTGGGTAAAGTTCTACACCTCTGCAGAGTTTAACCTATCCTGGATAGCCGTGTCCACGGTCATGAACATGCTGAGTAGAGTCTTCACAGATTAGACTTGGATTTTACAAAACTGGTTTTACGGATAAAAATGATGGTTTGGAAAATGGTCCAGGTGGGATGCCCGTGGTTAGGTTAGTGTGGGTTGGAGTCTACATTAACGATAATACTTGTTAAAAATATTGTTTCATATGTTGTATTAAAATTCAGCTTTTGCACTTACATTATTGTATTTAAAATTCAGTATTGCTTTTCCGCAAAAGTACCCTATTAAGACTTCCTTGAAATCCATTATGCATGCATCAACTCTGTTATATCTCCTGGTGTAACTTGTGGAGTACTTCAAAGTGCTCACCTTGCTAAAATTTGTTGCCAGACCTCGACGGTAACTACGACGGTGAGGACTACTTCAGCGAATAGGATGCGTCTTACAGTCATTCACCTATGGGAGGCTGGATGGGCTGTGCTGCTGCCTTTATGTTTTCCGCTGCATTTATTTTCTGTTGGCCTCGTGCCATTTTATTGTAAGACTTGGCCATAAGGCCGTAAATTTGCTTAATATATTTGTGGTGATTTTGCGTGATATTCATCACTATTTACCCTGTGTACACTAGCTTTTCCTGGGATAGTGCAATTTACACAGAGAGATTTGGAGTGTTGTTCCGGGTCCCGACATATATTTAGACTAAAATTGGAATACATATGTTAGAATATATATTTTGAAAAAAGTGTGACTAAATAATTTTAAAGTAACAAATAAAATCATGTTATCATTTTTAAAATTAGTTTAGGTTTTTTAATTCGTACGGGATCCCATTAGGGCCGGGTCCCCGCGAGGGACCAGGGACAGGAGCGATCTCCTTCATTTAGTCTAATGGGACCAGAGCCAGCTAACGGGGATCGAGGTGAGGCCACGGGGCCTTCTTGGACCCTATCCCCTGCACCACCCCTACCCGAGGGGGTCAAAAACATCAAAGCGACATCTGCTTCTAGTAGGCGTCTTAACACCATCACCTGCTCGCGTGCACAATCACGGAAAAAGACATAACTACCCCCAACTCTAAAAAAAGACATAACTGCCCTGTGTTGCCTGGGACATGCTATCACCTGCGATCAAGTGCACAATGGCGATCTGCGGTTAGTTATGTTGAGGAACCGTCGCTGGCGAGTTCAGTCCGAGTAATTCCTCTCCTATGCAAAATAGATGGATCAAACACAAATATTGCAAACAATAAATTGAACACAGAGATATGAGCAGTGAACTCCTTTTTTATTGTTTTCTCTGTTTTCTTGTACTCTTCACAATGATTAGTACCACTATTTATATACTAAGTGGAGGGTGCCCACCAATGGGCCAGTCTTACACGCCCAGGCCTAGGTTTTGTAACACTTCTCCTTGGACACTCATCTGACATGTTTATGCCTCATGAAAACTCCACAAAACCCATTAGAAAAAATTTGGAAAAAACGTACATGATACATGTTACATTGTGTTGCGCGAGTTGCCTCATTAAAAACATTGGTTGAGAAACTTTAGGAAAACTCGTCAAAAAAAGAGTACAATCTATCCAATTTTATTTTATCTATAAAATTTATTCCTTGGGTGCTCGATCTTCATGACCAAGTTTTAATAGTACCCCCTGAATTTTGCATTGATCTAAGTCTCGTCATCCAATTTCATGTACAAATCTTTCCAAGTTAGATGCTGAAAGTGACTTAGTGAATAACTTTGCAAGATTTTTATATGACTTAGTATATAGTACCTTAATTTCGTCCATCTTTGCAACTCATGAGCATAGAAAAACTTGGGGTCGATATGCTTCGTGAGATGACTCTTCACGTAACCCGTTTGCACTTCTGCAACACAAACTGTATTATCTTCATAGATAATTATGGAAGCTTGCATGATATTAAATCTATATGACTATCGAATGTGGTAAACCATTCGTCAAAGCCAAGCACATTCTCATGCAGCTTTATACAATGTTATGATTTCTGAGTGGTTCGTCGAAGTTGATACAAGACTTTACTCAGACAATTTTCATACAATAGCAGTTCTACCACACAGAAATACATAGCCTATTTATGATCTCACGATATGCAGGTCTGACAAGTATCAGGCATCTGTATAGTCAGTCATATTCAGATCTTGGTTCTTTTTTGTAGAATAGTCCAAGGTCTTTGCTTCCTTGGAGATATTGAAAGATGTCCTTTATTCCCTGTCAATACCTTTTGGTAGGTTCTGTACTATACCTTACTAATAGATTTATGACAAATGCTATATCCGGTCTAGTACAGTTTGCTAAATACATAAATGCTCCTACTGCACTTAAGTGTGAGCATTCTCGTCCCAGGACTTTTTCTCACTTTTCTCTATGTTTGTACGGATCCTTGTCTTACTTTAAGGATCTTCTGACCATTGGTACTTTTGAAGGGTATGCCTTTTTAAAACCAAACCTTTCTAATACCTTATGAGTGTAGGCTGAGTGATGCACTAATATCCCTTCCGGGATATGCTCAGACTGTAAACCTAAGCAATATTTGGTTTTACCCTAATCTTTTATTTCGAACTTTGATTCTAGGTAAGAGCTCGCTTCTTTTATATCATCCAAGGTTTCAATGATATTCAGATCATCTACATACACTGATATTATACAAAATCCATTCTGGGATCATCATATAAATACACGGGGACAATCCTCATTGTTCGTGTAGCCTTTCTTGCATAGAAAGTCGCTTAAGCGATTATACCACATTCTGCCTTATTGCTTAAGCCTGTACAGTGATTTTCTGAGTTTTATATTGTACATGTTTCTATTTGCTCTATCTTGGTTTGGGACAGGCATACCTTCAGGTACCTTCATATAAATGTCTGAATCCAAGTTTCTATAAAAATATGTTGTTACCACATTCATCAATCTCATTTCTAAATTCAGGTTTACTGCCATCGAGATTAAATATCTAAGGGTAATACCACCCATGACTAGGGAATAGATTTCTTCATAATCAACTCTTGGTCGTTGAGTGAAACCTTATGCAACAAGCCTTACTTTATATCTTACAACTTCATTTTTCTCATTCCTCTTTCAAATAAATACCTATTTATGCCCGATAGGGTGCACATAGGGAGGTGTGCAGCTTACAGGCTCAAACACACATCTTTTATTCAGACATAATAATTCAGTTTCTATTGTCTTTTTTCAATCCTCCCAATCTAATATTTTCTTACATTCGGCGAGTGATGTAGGCTCTAAATCAAGATCGATGATTGTGATAATTTTCTTTGTAAAATAGATATCAATATTGGCTGTTGTCCTATTCATGGATTTCTCGTGTGCACATAGTTTATAGCAATTTCATCATGGGATGATTCTTGTAGTTCTTTTGCTTGCTCACCACTCCTTCTAGTTGCAGGGGTAAGTTTCTTTAGTTTTGTAGCTCCGATGTATGCGTACACATCTATATTGGTTTCTCCCTCCATGGGAATGTTCAGATCCGGTATGCCCTTTTTTGAAGGTGTCATACTGATGCCAGGTCTCAACTGGCTCCCCTACTGGTTCTAGGGAACTTCAGTAATTGACTGCGTCAAGTCCTTCTTATCCTTTTTCACTATGAGTCCTCGGCTACTTGGGATTCGAGGGGTCGAAGTTCTCGTCCTTTTATTTTGAGACCTCTGAGCAGGATTAGAAATATCTTCTACTTTCTTCGGTATTTCAACACTCTTTGATGCATTGCATGTAGGCGCATGTGACTTGATCATGCTCTTTAAATCACTAAATTGATCATACAGTTATTTTGTTAATGCATGCAAATCAATGATCATTTGGACTTCTCTACTTGCTTCACTAGTGCGCGGGTCATGTGCACGGATTCCCGTGGCTTACCACGTAATTTTCTGATATTTTTCATCAAGGGGTTGATTTCCTCCCTCTAATATTGGAAAACTATCCTCATCAAATATACTATCAGCGAAACAGACGGTATGCAAATCTCCTATCATAGGGTCCAAATATCTTATTATGGAAGCTGTTTCATAACCAACGTATATCCCAGACTTTCAGAGAGGGCACATTACAGTACGATGTGGTGGGGGTATATGTACATAAACTTTGCAACGAAACCTTCGGAGATGAGAAATTTTTGATGGTAACCCTTGCACTAGTTGCATAGGTGAATAGATGTTATATGCCGATGCTCGAAAGTTGATGAGAGTTGCTGCATGTAGGACTGCGTATCCCCAACATGTAGTTGGTAAATTATAATTACGCAAAAGTGGTCGGACAATGAATTTAATCCTTTTAATTAATGCCTCTGGTAGTCCATTCTGGGTGTAGACATGTGGGACGAAATGCTCAACTTTAATTCCTATTACCATGCAATAATCATCAAATGCTTTTGAAGTAAATTCTTCGATGTTGTCCATTCTGATGGACTTTGTGTGATGATTAGGGAAATTATTTCTAATTTGAATTATCTGCGAGATTAGTTTTGCAAAAACATGATTTCTCGTAGATAATAAATATACGTGCGACCATTTCAAGAAAGCATCGATAAACACAATAAAATATTTAAATGGTCTTGACAGAGGTTGTATAGGACTGTAAATATCTCCTTGAACACATTCCAAGAATGCAGGGACTTTATCCTTCACTTTCAGAGTAGAAGGTCTAGTAATTAATTTCCCGATGGCACATGTAGGGCACACAAATTATTCCTAATTTGGGAAATTCTTTACATCGATATTATGTCCCAATGAATTATTAATTATATTTCTCATCATCCTAAGACCTGGGTGGCATAATCAATCATGCCAAAGATAGAAAAATTTAGAGCTTCTAAACATAGTTTTCAGAGCAGTATAGATTGCAAATTCCATAATATTAGTGTTGTATAGCCTAGATTCAAATGAAAGAAGTCTTTCTAATACTCTATTTTCACTTTCTTTACGCTTTGTAATGAGCAGGTATTCCTAACCACTCTTCTTCAGTCTCAGCATAAAAACCATTAGTGCAAAAGTCTTTAAAACTTATGAGAGTTCTAGTCGATTCTGGGTACAACAAGGTTTCTTTAATCACCAAAGTCGTACCCATCGGGAGTATAATTGTGACTCTTTCTAAGCCTATTATACAAGCATCGCTACCGGCGATTGTCATAAGGTTGCCAGCATTCTTAGTAATCGACTGAAAGAATTCTGTCTCTCTCAAGATGGTATTCGTTGTGCCGCTGTCAGCTAAGCACATTTCCTCAATGGTGCGTCATACGTGTTCTAATATTAAGTACTTTATTAATATGTAGTAGAAGACAATCAACACATTAAATAAAATACTTCAAATATCAAAGTATATCATGCTGTTATTGACTGAATGAATTAATATCATCCAACTATTACGAGAATGAATTGTTTGAGCATCATTATTACAAGTGTAACTTATTCCTTTCACATATGAAATAAATGACAATTAAGGTCTATATGCATTCTGTGCATTAGACTGAATCTGTCAAGAAGTCTGAGACTTTGGCTACTATTTTCTCAAGGGTGAGATGCTCTTCTAGAGAAATCATGGCGGCAGCTGCAATGTCAAGAGGGGGTAAGGCTGTAGGAGTGGAGTCCACCTCCATTGGTGCTGGCAGTAGCTCATAATTCTCCCCCTCAACAAAAGCAAAGTGAGTTTCATGCTGTCCTTTGCCACCCCTCTTCTTTTTGGCTTAGAAGGCATCAACGATGTATTGCGGCTCTTTATAGATCCGCGACCAGTGCCCCCACTTTCCACACTTGTAGCAGGTTTGGTCTTGATGACCATAGGGCTTGTTGTTGTATTTTGGTTTGTCAGTCTTGTTCTCTAGTGGAGTATTTGACATGCCTTTCTAGGCTACGGCTTTGCCCATCCTTCCCTTTCGTTCATTATAGGCTTTCACACCTTGTAGCATCCAACGTTGGCCTCACGGCCAGAGGAGCTCCTAGGTGGCTATGCGACAACATTCTTGCGAAGAACTTTATCTTGAACCTCTACTTATCTTGAGCCTCTGCATCCTGCATGATATCGATCAATTCAACATACTTCTTATAGTTGTCTTGATGATAGTTGTGCGCAGACTACACTGCACTAGGGTTGAAGATGGAGAGGGTCTTCTTAATCTTTTGCTCATCTGTGATCTGCTTGCCATAAAGTTAAAGATTGGTATAAATTCTGTGCAGAGCAAAGTTGTACTCCTCAACCGTCTTAAAATCAGCAAATCTGAGTCGAATCCATTCTAGCTTTACTTGAGGAAGGATGGTGTACTCTAGCTTCTCGAACTGCTTCTTGAGTGCAGTCCATAATGCGAGTGCGTTCTTCTCTGTTATGTACTCAGGTGAGTAAAACAGAGGTGGTGCCGGAGGAAGTGAAGTGACTGATTATTTCCCTCAGGTGTGCGTTTAGCATCCTATGGTGCACCAAACCCAATGACAGCACGGAACTTCTTGGTTCCAAGTATGATCTCGACATCAGAAGCACAAGTCAAATAGTGTTAACCATGCTGGGCCAACTTCTAGAACTACCGATTCGTGATGCCTGTCATCTACATATGCATAAAAAAATATATAAATTTACTGTAGGTAAATATATATGAAATAAGTTGGATAATGATACGAAATATCATTCGCCTTGGATGATGATGTTCCTTGCCTTAGCATTCGCCTCAACATCGGGCATGTTTGTCGCGTTGATATTTTCATCGGCAGGAACAGCAAAGTGAGTTTTGACATTTCGCCAAACCGCATAGCCCTGAGCCGAATGTAGGACTCCATCCGACTCTTCCAGAAGGGATAATCGATCCCATCGAAGATCGGGGGCTTGTAGAATACTTGTCTGTTGCCATGGCTCACAGACCAGTTAAGATCTATCAAGAAGAGCTAACCGGCTCTGATACCAATTGTAGGATCAGAATTGGCAACAGAGGGGGGTGAATGTGCCTTTTAAAAATCGCCCTCAAGTATTCACACACAGATCCTCTTCTCTGATAGCTAGAGTAGCTATGAAGTCAGAAGTGATTTGCTCAGAGAATGTCGGAAACAATTTTGCCTAACATTAACTTGATCAAAGATTCAGAAGGCTCATTGCAGTGCAAGCTTAAATTAAAGCAAACGAGTCAACAGCTGAAAACAGAATTGAGGAAGGTGCATAGTCTGCTGAAAATACAGAGTAGGATAGCTGAATGTGTGCACATGAGTTCAGCCGAGATAGCTAAGAAAGCACTGCCTCTACTGTAGATAATACACAAGTAAAACATCTCCAGCCGAAACTTGAAAGCAAGTTGCCTGCCGACAGCTGCAGTACACTGAATATTGCTGGTTTCGTTAATACTATAGTCATTCGAACAACATCTCTGTAGCCAGTCGCAACAGTACAGCAGTATCAATCGAAAACAGAGAAGAATTGAACCAGCTGAAACTCTGAAGATCTGTAGACCGGAAACCTCAAATCTTCTCTGCTGCAGACCGAAGGGAAATGCAGCTGGCCGAAAATACCTGAGCCTGAACCAAAAAGGCTACAAAAAAACTGTAGAGAGAACACAAGAAACATCTCCCAGCCGAAAATTGAACACTAGCTACCTACTGACAGCTATAAACTGTTGAAAACACTAATTCGGTTAAAGCTGCAACCAGGCAAAAAGAGGGGCCAAAGCCTGAAGTTATTGCCTAAAAATGCTGCTGGTCAAAAGGGTTCACAGGCAGAGGAAAACTGAATATTGAGAGCAGTTCGGCAAGGGAAACACAACCTACAGGTAGCAGCTTAGCAGGGGGCAAGATGCTGCAACCTAACTTTAGCAAAGCACAATAACTACTGCAGCATCTTGAAAACCCCAAATCATTTAGAAATTTCTTTTCCTCCTAGGACATAAGATGCAAGAACTTGAACTAAAATGCATTGGGAGCTTAGGGAACACAGGAATTCAACAAGCAAGCAAGAAATCAGGATATGGGCAGAAGTCTGAGAATTATTTCCAGAGTGAAGTTGATTTCCAATTTGCCCAAAAATCTTGATTCTTTTGCACAAGCATCTTTAAAAGAAAAAGGGAGAAGATCTCAGGAAGACGATTCATACCCTACTTGAGATTCCAACTGAAAACCAAAAGGTCAGGTGACCCCTGGCACCAAACCCTAGAAATTGCCAAGAACAGAGCAGAGGGCACAAGAACTGAAACTGAAGAACTGAGGCTCAAAAGCAAAACGACTCAACACAGCATTACTTGAACTTGATAAAGAGACAAGAATGATTTCATTTAGAGGAATGATTACACGGTTTTTGCTCACAGCTCTTTCCAACCCTTTTCTCACTACATGGTACAAAATGAGATAGTGCACACGCCCAGACTGCTTCCAACCTCCTACAGCACACACATCCTCCCCAAAGCTCCTATTCTCCTCTCTTGCTCATAGACTAGCTAAGAGCACTCAACCAGGGGACACACACATGAGCTCTGTATTCTTGCTCGACGCCCAGGCCACCACACGAAAATGAGCAGCTCGACTCCTTTTGCCTCTCATGCTCCTGGGACAAAAAGAGTGTGCAACCTCTAGAGGCAAATCAAGAAATGGCAGTCTACATCCACTCCATGCCTTCACACCCATAAGAGGCAAAAAGTCAACCACCAGAATTTTTGGAGGGAAACCACCCATCCTCTCATTTGCTTGAGTCAAATTACCAAATTGCCCTCAAGCACCTTCCCGGAAGTTTTCGCATCCGATGCCTTGACCGTCTGGACGTCGACTCCTCCCTGAGTCTAGTCCCGGTCTGCTCATCATCGTCCGTCGTGTTCGTCACGGGTAGCTCTGGTTCCTCATCTCCCGGCTCGCAACCACCTCAGCAGCCTCGATCATCTTCGGCATCTTTGACCGTCTGGACGACGACACCTCCTGTGCCTAGTCCCGGTCCTCCTCGCCTCACCATGACTTAGCTCCGAAGTCCTGCAGTCACACAAACAAGCAAACCATCATATAGCACCGCACGAAACAACATAATCAATATTAGCACAAGTAAAGGTATTCAACCCTGCAATACCCAAAACAAACTGAAACTCACTAAACCAACCGTCAATTACTCATCACAAACATAGGGATACCTCCACATGGTCTCTCAATCTCCCCCTTGATGAGTATATGGACAAACACAGAAAAAAGCATAAGATTAAGTTTGTTTGAAAAATCATACATGGTCCAAGAGAGAGGAAATGATGCTAATGACCATGTTGACACAAGGAGCAAAAGAAAGAGTAAGTTTTCCTCAAACGCTCCCAAAGCTCTCAAAAGTGGCCTTTTCTCCAACAATATTCTCCCACTTTTGGCAATAGAATCATCAAGATACAAAAGAGAGAATATAGCATTTTATCCAAAATGACTATTTGAGTATTACACCAAGCCATAACGTATATGAAGGCTATCGATATCATGACAAGATATACATAATCAAGCCAAGCCACATAAATAACAATCTAAAGATGAGATAAATTTCCTAGCATGTCAAGCCACTCAAGAGTATAGTCTAGCTAGAGGTATCCAAAGATGATGCAAGCCATGTCAATAATCTAAGTGGAATCAAGAAGCTAGAATTGAGTCAATTTAGAGTGTTACAAGTTCAAGAATGAATCATTTGTACAAGTACTTGGTTCTTGGTGTAGTTAAGCAATTTTAGCACAATTCACGTGTTTTCTTTTGAAATGCATGATTATCTCCAACCAAAATTTTAGTGATGTGCTAGATCTCAAGCCTTATGTGACCATTCCAAGCGAAAAGCTTAAGGAGATGATCTTGGTCATCCAAAACTCCCCATGAGTTCATGCCTAGTGCAATGGCAAGCAGTCTTATGGGAAAGAATTGGTGAGATCAGTTCTTTCGCACATAAAAGACATCTTTTGCTTTCTTAAATAGTTGTACTAACTCATGCTTCATCAAGAAACTAGTATAGCTCAATCTAAAGCTCAATTAAAGATTCAAGACTCCACTCAGCCTATTTGATATGGCACGAATCATAAAAGAATAACTAAAGACAGACTAGTCTTAAGAGCTAACATGACATGTCTTAATTCAAGTTGTGCAATTTTAATTAACTTATCAATGGCAAAGGCTTGACGACACATATGAAGCAATAATAAATCTAGCAATTAAGCATAATCATGATAAGATGTAATGCATTGTAAACATGCCATATAAGGATAATAGTCAAGGCTCCAGCAGTTATATTATAATGAAATGCAGGAAAACCAGCTCCCCCTCAGCAAGTGGAGCACTTTTTAGTTCAAGTTGAGTTATGTCAATATTAAGCTCTAGAAGCTCCCAAATGAACTCCCCCTGAACCAAAGCTATAAAATGAGAAGCTGGTAAAGAAATCAAAAAAGGCAGTCCTTAAAGCATAGACAAGATATAGAGGATACTATGGCTCAGACAGACTCTCATCTACCCCATATGACACTAGGACTATCAACTGCCCAACTAACACACTAAGGAGCAAAAATGTTCCCTGTCTACCCAAGGGTGGCCCAACCCTCGCTAGAACCTATAAGAAGTGAGTGAGCTCAACCTAGTGAGAAGAGAGACAACTAATAAGCAGCATCCTAGAACCACAAGATAAGAGGAAGAAGTCTGACCATCTAGACAAGAGAACCACTCTAATCTATACTAGAAAGACTAACCCGAATGCACCCAAATGCAATGCAAGAGAAAGGAGCAAGAGCATAATATACAAGATAATACAGTAAAGCACAAAGCTCCCCTTCACTACAGTCCATAAGGACAAACCACCCCAAGCTCTCCTCGCAAGGCTGAAAACCTAGAGCTATCCAAAGGCTTGGTAAAGATATCGGCAAACTGGTGGTCATTCTCCACAAACTGAAGCACTATATCACCCTTCTCCACATGGTCTCTAAGGAAGTGATATCGAATATCAATATGCTTGGTCCGAGAGTGCTGCACTGGGTTCTTAGCAATGTTAATAGCAGAAGTGTTGTTACAAAAGAGTGGAACACTCTCTATAACTAACCCAAAGTCCCGTAGGGTCGGAGCCATCCAAAGTATCTAGTCGCGAAGAATCGGCGGCACAACATACTCGGCCTCTGCAGTGGACTGTGCAACACCGGACTGCTTCCTAGAAGACCAAGAAACGAGAGAAGTGCCAATGAATTGGCAGGTGCCAGAAGTGCTCTTTCTATCTATCCTACAGCCAGCAAAGTCTCCGTCGGAGTAGGCTGAGGAAAAAATAGGATGAGGAAGAGTACCAAATACCATAGTCAATGGTAGCTCGAAGATACCGAAGGATGCGCTTCACCGCTTGGCAGTGAGATACGCGAGGAGAAGCCTGAAATCGAGCACACAGACACACGGAGAAGTGTATGTCTGGTCTCGAGGCAGTAAGGTAAAAGAGGGAGCCAATTATGCTGCGATACTCCTTTTGATCAACTGGCTTGCCGTCCTCATCTGGGTCGAGTGAAGCTAATGAAGCTATCGGTGTGGATACCGGCTTACCATCACTCATATCAAAGCGTCTTAGGAGGTCATGAGTGTACTTACCCTGACGCAAGAAGGTACCCTCCCGAGTCTACTTGATCTGAAAGCCAAGAAAGAAGCTCAACTCGCCCATCATGCTCATCTCAAACTCTGAGTTCATGACATCGGAGAACTGAGAAATAAGAGTATGAGAAGAGCCACCAAAGATGATATCGTCCACATAAATCTGGATAAGTAGTAGATCATTGCCATGCCTGCGAATGAACAAGGTCTTGTCTACCTTACCTATCTCAAACCCATGACTCAACAGATAAGACTTAAGTCTCTCATACCAAGCTCTAGGGGCCTGCTTAAGTCCATACAAGGCTTTAGAAAGCTTGTAGACATGGTTTAGGTATTTGGGGTTCTCGAAACCTGGAGGTTGTCGAACATAGACTTCTTCCTTAATAAACCCATTGAGGAAGGCACTCTTCACATCCATCTGGTAAAACTTGAAACCCTTAGAGGATACGAAAGCAAGTAGGATTCTAATGGCCTTAAGCTTAGCTACAGGGGCAAAGGTCTCTTCAGAATCTAGACCCTCAACCTGGGAGAAACCCTGAGCTACCAGTCTAGCCTTGTTTCGAATGACTATCCCATCCTCACTCTGCTTATTTTTGAACACCCACTTAGTCCCAATAACATTGTAACCTTGAGGGGGCTCAATAAGTGACCAGACCTTATTTCTCTCAAAGTTTTCTAGTTCCTCATGCATGGCATTGACCCAAGACTCATCAGAAAGAGCATGACTAACATCCTTGGGCTCGAAAGAGGCAACAAAGGCAGAGTGGAGACAGAAGTGAGACATGCCAGATTTTGAGCGAGTGACATGCTCAAAAAGATCTCCAATGATGTTCTCGGACTTTACGGGGAGGTCCTTAATGAGAAGTAGGAGAAATGGCCTCTACCTCATGAGCTGATGAGGTAGGAACAGAGCCACAAGCTCCAGAAGAAGCGGAAGGCATGGGCTGATCTCCTCGAGGTGCGGTGGTAGAAGCAGGCACCTCAAGGGGAGGAGGAACTGGATCAGGTAGACAACCCTCATCTCCATCCTCCTCATCATCCACAAAGATGGTCTCGGACTGCTCTACTGAACCTGAGATATCGGGCCTAGTCCCCGGACTGGCCTCATCGAAGGTCACCTCACAAGTCTCTACCAATTTATTAGACTCGCAGTTCCAGACCCTATAAGCACGCAAAGAAGTCGAGTAATCTAGAAAAATCCCATCACAAGAGAGTGACTCGAACTTATCTAGGTTCCCAGACTTCAAAATAAAGCACTTGCAACCAAACACACGAAAATGAGATACACTGGGCTTTCGCCCATATCTCAACTCATAAGAGGTGCAATGCAAGTGTGCCCTGAGAAAAACTCTGTTCGAAACATGGCACACGGTGGCTATCGCCTCAGCCCAAAACTTCCTCGGTGTAGAGTACTCATCAAGTATCGTCCTGGCCATCTCGACCAAGGTACGGTTCTTCCTCTCCACAACGCCATTTTGCTGAGGGACGTATGGAGAAGAGAACTGGTGCTCTACACCTGTCTCATCGCAGAAACTCTTCAAGTAGGAATTCTTGAACTCCATGCCATTGTCATTGCGGATCACTCGTAAGGCACCCGGGAGCTCAACAGAAAACCTACGAAAAAGATCTCAAAAATGCGTAAAAGTCTCATCCTTCGAGGCTAAGAAAAACACCCAAGAGTACCTCGAGAAGTCATCGACCACGACAAGAACATACCACTTCCCTCCTGCTAACTGCACTCGAGCTGATCCAACTGTGTCCATGTGAAGCAGCTGTCCTAATGTATCGGTCATAGTCACTGTGACCCAGAGGATGAGAAGCGGCAACCATCTTGCCATGCCGGCAAGGAGCGTAAACAAAATCTTTGACCATTTTGAGTTTCGGCAGACCGCGAATGAGATCGTGGCCACTAACTTGAGTCAAATGGTCAAATCCAATATGACCAAGTCTCCTATGCCAGAAAGTAAGATCACGGGACTTACAAGCAACTAGACACCTAAGAGAATCACTAGAAGACTCAGCAAAATCAGCACGAAAGATCCTCCCATAACGAGAAATCCCGCAAACCAAATTACCCGAAAAATCAAGAATTTTGCAATTGTTTTTCTTGAAGCTCACATCGAAACCGTCATCAGTAAGCTGAGAAACTGAAAGCAAATTATACTGCAGCTTATTCACTAAGGCAACATTTTTTAAAATAAATGAATCATTAACATGCACTATACCTTTAGCGATGACGCGCCCAGACGAAGCGTCTCCAAAGGTGATTGTCTCATCACCTGGAGCACGGGCTAGGGAAGAGAACCAACGAGAGTCTCCGGTCATATGGCGAGAACAACCAGAGTCCACAAGCCAAACCTCTCCCTTCCCAGCCCGGTGAACCTGAGTCAAATAGAGAGTAAAAGCTCAGTACTGGGATAAATCAAAAGAGATTTTGGCACCCAATACTGAATCACACGCCGAGCAGAAGAAGTAGCCACACACGACTGACCTCTAGCTACCCTACGCTCTCTATCGCTCAAAGAGCCAGAAGGTCTACTAGCAGACCTGAAGCTGTTATTGGGTCCGACTGCTACGGGTGAGCGAGTCGAAGTACCAACAACACGCTGATCACGCCGCGGGAAGCCATCTCGACGGGGGAAACGAGATCTACCCTCAGAACGGCGGAGGTCACGACCAAAGGCATATCGAGGACGAAAACCAGAAACACAGGAAAAGCCAAGTCCTCGATGCTGCCCAAACTCCTCAGAGTGATCAACCCTAATCGTCGTGTTGGTCTTGGGTGCACTCAAGGTCTGGGGTTGACCCAGAATACGCCTAGATCACGAATATGATCTCTCCATGCGATCTTGGCGCGCCTGAAGCATCTCTCGATTATGTGTCCATCCTTCTGACAGAAGGTACAGTGAAACTTCACCTTCTGAGAGGTCGAAGCAACAGGTGTTACCACCTTACTGTCGGAAATCCCTTGGACAAAGCCCACTGATTTGAATTGAACTTTTTCTGCTTTGGGCTTGACCTCGATCACACCTGCTGCTAACATCCTCAAGAAAATCATATCCTAGACCTTGATTGAATTTGCAAATCTTTGATTGTTCAAGAATAAGATTTAGCTTCTTTTTGCCTCCTACAAACCTCTCAAGAATGTTCATAAGATACTGACACTCCCGAAAGAGAAAGGTGCAAGAAGAGCAGGGGGAAGAAGAGACAGCAGAAGATAAGGGAGTAGAAGAAGAACCAATAGCAGAGGAATGAATGGTATGTGCACGCACAGCCGCCTCAGAAGTCCTACTGCTAGCAATTTGGTTCGCGTCACTAGGCGTCTCTACCTTACCCTTGAGCTTCTCCCCAACACCAGCACACACATTACAAGCAGATGGTTGCTTTTCTAGAAGGTCCTTAGTCAGCTTCACACATTTTTCATCCAATGCAATTAAATCAAATTTTAGTTTTTCACAGTTATTGCAAGGTGAGCTAACAGGGTCCTTAGAAGCATATTGAGCCAATTTGTTATTAGTGTCAATTATCTCTTGAAACTGTTTGGAAACAGATTCAAGCTCAGCAGTCAACTTGGGGTAGTTCACACATGAAGCAATGGGCTCAAGTAGAAAAGCTTGTAATTCAGCAATTTTATGATCTACCCTTTTTAGGTTCATTTTCAAATTATTACAACTTTCACAAGTCTCGGGCAGATCGAGAAGCATGGTATAAAGACCTCTAAACGCATTATCCTTATCCTCACATGAGGTGCAAGATGTAGTCCCAACAACAGTAGATGAAAGAGCGGCTACCCTACTCATCTCTAGTTCAGCAAGCAGACTAACATTCTCCATCTTAAGCATATCAAGCTCCGAGGTCACACTATCATGCAATGTCCTTAGCTTCTCCATGTCACCAAGCAAAGCAGAACATGTATCACATTCGTCACGGGAGGGAGCAGGTATAAATGAAGTAAGATCCCGTGACAGTCTATCTACTTTCTTCTCCAACTCACTACACCTAGCTCTAGATCTAGCATGAAATTTTCCTAACTTAAGAAAAGCATTATTAAGCTGGTCGTAGGAGGGGTATACCTCATTGGAGTCGGAATAGAGCTCGCTGTCGCTGACTTCGCCCTCAAGGGCCATGAAGCACATGCCGGTGTAGTCGTCGCCATCCTTGGGTTCTTGATCGTCCTTCCCATCGTCGTCACTCAACCCCTCCACCTCGCTGAGGTCGAGGTCGTCGAAGGCGGTGAGGACGCGGTGGAAGAGCTTCTTAGCTTTGCCAAGGTTGCGGAACTTCTTCTTGCCTTGGGCATGAGCTGTGGGCTTCTTGTTGCGGTTCTTGTTGATGTAGTCGTTCTTGCTCATACCGTCGGAGTCGCCCTTGCCCTTCTCCAGCTTGGGGCAATTTGCCCGAATGTGGTTGGGGCCACCACACTCAAAGCAGATCACGAGCCCTCCTCTCTTTCTGTCCCTCACTCTCTTATATGCATGGGAGAATTTTCTGACTAGGAGGGCTAACTGGTCTTCTGGTAGCTGTTCTAGTAAGTCATCACTCATCTCACAAACAGTAGCAAGAGAAAAACCAGAGAGAGTGTCAGCAGAAGAACCAGAAGCTGGACTGGGATCGGTGACTAGGGCCATCGACTGCGACTTCAACCGACGAGAGACTATGTCAATCTCGTGAGTCTTGAGGCGTGAGTACAACGCATCAAGAGTCAAAGTCGAAAGATCTGTCATGTCCTTGATGGTAGTCACTTTCATCTCCCAAACATGCAAATCCAAAGCCAAGAGCATTTGACGAGCGTTATCCGAGTCGGGGTATGTGAGACCGACCACTCGGAGGTTGCTCAAAATCTTATGAAATCTTCCAAAGCACTCATCCAGAGACTCTCCAGCGAGCATTTCAAACTTGTTATAATCTCGCTTGTACTGGTCCTGTCGTACCATCTTAATTTGAGTCGTGCCCTCATGGTATGCATTGAGGGTCGTCCAAATATCGAAGGCCGACGAAAGATATGAAATGCGATTAAATTCGTTTAGGCTCAAGCCTTGGATGATGATGTTCCTTGCCTTAGCATTCGCCTCAACATCGGGCAGGTTTGTCGCATTGATGTTTTCATCGGCAGGAACAGCAAAGTGAGTTTTGACCTTTCGCCAAACCGCATAGCCCTGAGCCTTAATGTAGGACTCCATCCGACTCTTCCAGAAGGGATAGTCAATCCCATCGAAGATTGGGGGCTTGGTGGAATACTTGTTTGTTGCCATGGCTCACAGACCGGTTAAGATCTATCGAGAAGAGCTAACCGGCTCTGATACCAATTGTAGGATCAGAATTGGCAACAGAGGGGGGGTGAATGTGCCTTTTAAAAATCACCCTCAAGTATTCACACACAGATCCTCTTCTCCGATAGCTAGAGTAGCTATGAAGTCAGAAGTGATTTGCTCAGAGAATGTCGGAAACAATTTTGCTTAACATTAACTTGATCAAAGATTCAGAAGGCTCATTGCAGTGCAAGCTTAAATTAAAGCAAACGATTCGACAGTTGAAAACAGAATTGAGGAAGGTGCATAGTCTGCTGAAAATACAGAGTAGGACAGCTGAATGTGTGCACATGAGTTCAGCCGAGATAGCTAAGAAAGCACTGCCTGTACTGTAGATAATACACAAACAAAACATCTCTAGCCGAAACCTGAAAACAAGTTGCCTGCCGACAGCTGCAGTACACTGAATATTACTGGTTTGGTTAATACTACAGTCATCCGAACAGCATCTCGTGAGCGCCGCAGCGATGCAAAGAATCAACCAAAAACAGAGAAGAATTGAACCAGCCGAAACTCTGAAGATCTGCAGACCGGAAACCTCAAATCTTCTCTGCTGCAGACCGAAGGGAAATGCAGCTGGCCGAATATACCTGAGCCTGAACCAAAAAGGCTACAAAAAACTGCATAGAGAATACAGGAAACTTCTCCCAGCAGAAAACTGAACACTAGCTACCTGCCGACAGCTATAAACTGTTGAAAACACTAATTCGGTTAAAGCTGCAACCAGGCAAAAAGAGGGGTCGAAGCCTTAAGTTATTGCCTAAAAATGCTGCTGGTCAAAAGGGTTCACAGGCAGAGGAAAACTGAAAATTTTGAGTAGTTCGGCAAGGAAAAGACAACCTACAGGTAGCAATTTAGCAAGGGGCAAGATGCTGCAACCTAACTTCAGCAAAGCACAATAATTACTGCAGCATCTTGAAAACCCCAAATCATTTAGAAATTTCTTTTCCTCTTAGGCCATAAGATGCAAGAACTTGAACTAAAAAGCATTGGGAGCTTAGGGAACACAGGAATTCAACAAGCAAGCAAGAAATCAGGATTTGGGCAGAAATCTGAGAATTATTTCCAGATTGAAGTTGATTTCCAGGAAGAAAAAGCATACCCTACTTGAAAGAAAAAGGGAGAAGATCTCAGGAAGACGATTCATACCCTACTTGAGATTCCAACTGAAAACCAAAAGATTAGGTGACCCCTGACACCAAACCCTAGAAATTGCCAAGAACAGAGCAGAGGGCACAAGAACTGAAACTGAAGAACTGAGGCTCAAAGCAAAACGACTCAACACAACATTTCTTGAACTTGATAAATAGATAAGAATGATTTCATTTAGAGGAATGATTACACGGTTTTTGCTCACAGCTCTTTCCAACCCTTTTCTCACTACATGGTATAAAATGAGAAAGAGCACACGCCCAGACTGCTTCCAACCTCCTACAGCACACACATCCTCCCCAAAGCTCCTATTCTCCTCTCTTGCTCATAGACCAGCTAAGAGCACTCAACCAGGGAACACACACATGAGCTCTACATTCTTGCTGGACACCCAGGCCACCACACGAAAATGAGCAGCTCGACTCCTTTTGCCTCTCATGCACCTGGGACAAAAAGAGTGTGCAGCCTCTAGAGGCAAATCAAGAAATGGCAGTCTACATCCACTCCATGCCTTCACACCCATATGAGGCAAAAAGTCAACCACCAGAATTTTTGGAGGGAAACCACCCATCCTCTCATTTGCTTGAGTCAAATTACCAAATTGCCCTCAAGCACCTTCCCGGAAGCTTTCGCATCCGATGCCTTGACCGTCTAGACCTCGACTCCTCCCTGAGTCTAGTCCCGATCCGCTCGTCATCGCCTGTCGTGTTCGTCACGGGTAGCTCCGGTTCCTCGTCTCCCAGCTCGCAACCACCTCATCAGCCTCGATCATCTTCGGCATCTTTGACCGTCTGGACGTTGACACCTCCTGTGCCTAGTTCCAGTCCTCCTCACCTTTCCATGACTTAGCTCCGAAGTCCTGCAGTCACACAGACAAGCAAACCATCATATAGCACCGCACAAAACAACATAATCAATATTAGCACAAGTAAAGGTACTCAACCCTGCAATACCCAAAACAAACTCAAACTCACTAAACCAACCGTCAATTACTCATCACAAACATAGGGATACCTCCACATGGTCTCTCATCCTAAGGCGATTTTATGCTAGAATATATATTTTTAGAGAATTCTGCAATTTCTGAGGGCTTCTCTGCTAATTTTCAATCCTGAGAAATTTTTTGCATAATTTTCCAATTTTTTTAGGCCTATTTGCAAAAATCCAAGCGCCCCCTCCCCCGCGCGCCCTGGCTAATCGGACAGTACGAACTTCTCTCGGCCAATTCGACTGGTCCGAACATGCTATGGCTAGCAAGTGCGCCTTTTGGTTGCAAGAAATCAGTTTCCTAGGACATGTTATCTCCTCGGGAGGCGTAGTAGTTGACCCTTCCAAGGTGGACACTATTCTAGAATGGAAGCAGCCAACCTCGGTAACTGAAGTGCGTAGTTTCCTTGGGCTAGCAGGATACTACCGACGCTTCATAGAAGGATTTTTCAAGATATCCAGGCCTATGACTCCTCTCCTTAAAAAGGAAAAGAAATTTGAACGGACGAACGACTGTGAGAAAAGCTTCCAAGAGTTGAAAACAAGGCTATCACAGCTCTAGTTTTAGTTCTGCCAGATATCCTGTAACATCCTGTTTTTCTGAGATTTTTAAAGCCTGGATTTCAAAAATAAATTTTCTGGAATTTTCTGAAATTAACTGAAGCTTCAAATGAATTTTTAAAGTTTTAAATGATTTAATGTGATTAAAATAAACATTAACATAAGTGGAAAATATTTTATTTGTGTTTCTCAGGTCTCAAGGAATTTTCTGGTATTTTTGGTGAATTTTTGGGATTTATTTGCTATTTTCTAGAGCTTTTAGAAGTTTATTTGAATTTCTGGAAAAAGAAAAGAAAAGAATTAAACCTCGCCCGCCCGATCTCCCTCTCTCGCCACGCGTCGCCCATCCGCGCCGCGCGCCGCCCGTACCCTTTCCGCGCGCGCTGCCGCCGCGCCGATCCGCCCGCGCCCGTGTCGCGCATCGCGCTGACTGACACGCGGCGGCACCAGCCAGCGCCGCCGCGCCGCGCCCGCCGCGCCCTCGGCCGCCGATCGTGCGCCGCGCGATCTCGCCGTCCATCCTCGCGCGCGCGCCGCAAACCCTAACCTAACCCTCGCGTGCGTCCGAGCCGTCCGATCTCTCGCGTTGAATCCCGACCGTCCAAACTTGTCGCGTTGCGACCGTCGCCAGAATCGGATTGGATTACCTCGGTTCGCGTGATAAACCCGCCTCCCGCCTCGGTTCGCGTGCACGCTCGCGAAACCCTCGCCGCGCCTCCGCTCGCCGCGCGCGCGCGCGCCGTCGCGGGCCGCTCGCCGCCGCCGCTGCGCCTCGCCGTCGCCGAGTCGCGGAGCAACAGCCGCCGCCGCGCCGCCGCCGGTGAGCTCCGCGCGCCGTTCGCCGCGTCGCCTCCGTCGCCTCGCCGTCACCTTCGCCCTCGCCTCGCCTCGCCTCGGCGGCTGCGCCGCGCGCCGCGACCCCGCCGCCTCGCGCCGCACCCGCCACGCTGCCGCCAATCCGCCCTCGCGCCAGCCACGCGTCGCCAATCGCCGTCGCCGCGCCGCGCGCGCAATCTCGCCGCCGCTCGATCGGCGAGGCTCGAATCGGCCGCGTGCCGCGTCCCGCCGTCGGATCCGCCGACGCCGCCGCGCCGAGCCGCCCGGCTCAGCCTAGCCACGTGGCAGCACCGGTGCGTGCCACGTCAGCCCTAGGCCACGTGGCATGACACGTGGCATGCCACGCCGGCGCCACGTCGGCCCTAGCCGCCCTCCAAAGCCACGTGGTGCCACGTCGGCCGTGCCGCGTGGCGGCATATCTTCTGCCGCCACGTCGGCCGCCGCGCCGCGTCGGCCGCCCGTGCATCAGTTGCGTGGACCGAGTCCACGGTGGACTCGAATTTCATGGATCGGGTCCACAAAGACGATAACTTTTCGATTTTCCCGAATTAATTTTGAATTAATTTTCCGGGAGCCCGTTCTCCTCCGTCCTAGCTCCGATTGACCCCGTTCTTTTTTCTAAATTCATCTAAAATCGAGATATAGCTGTTGGTTCTGGTTTTGTGAATTTTTGAGTTCTTTTGCTTGTTATTTTATGTGTTTCTTTATTTCCGGTCGTTTTCTCTCTCGTTAGATTCGGATTCCGGAGGAGCAGTTTCGCGCTGAAGACCGAGTACCCACGAGCATAACGAAGGCAAGTCGTGTCCCTTGATCATGTTGAACCCAATTTTTCAAACTATTATTTAATTATTTTGCTTTAAATTACATTGCATTGCTATTTTTATTCAAATCATTGCACAGGTAGTTATCGCCCCAATTGAAATTATACCTCCTTGACACTTTGAAATACCATGATGCCTTTGTCACCATAGGTTGGAAAATTTATTAGTGATGCTAGTTTATTTATCACATGGGTTGGTACGATTAGATTGCTTAGCCAGTTTATATTTACGATTGATCTCATCACACAGGTTAAATTATTAATTTGACTTAATGACATATGGAACTGTGGTTGGTGCCACGTGTATTAAAATTTGTGCCACGTCATTGGTGTGACGTTGGCTTGGTTATACAAATTGGTTTTGCACTCGGGCGAGTGATCGTGCGAGAAAGGGGAAATGCATTGTACTTTGGGGGATGTGGTAGTCTCGCCCGGGTAATGTTAAGGACTTAACTTTGTGCGCCATTGATCTGAGCTTAATCGTGCAAACCACATGTCTATTATGGGATGGACCTGGCTGATTAATTTGTAATATTTCAATTCAATTCTGCCATTGTGATGGACATGGTTGCTGATTTCCATGTGGCGCAAGGGGGGGTGTGATGCGAAACCCTAGCGGGCAGGATTGGGTTGAGGTAGAGCATTGTAAAGGCCTTGTTGTGATTTCCTTAGGCCTAGGCTAATCACATCGTGTGGGTACAGTTGTGCAACCTCTGCAGAGTGTAAAACTATTCGAATAGCCGCGTCCTCGGTCATGGACAGTGCTCGGGGATTTCACACGAGGGTTAGTGTTTCATTTATAACTTGGTGGTTTATGTTGGGAGTGGACAGGTAGTTCACTGTTGGTTTAACTTGTGAATTGGTGTTCACAAGTGGTTCGTGTTTATTCCTTTGATTATCTATTATTACTGTTTTCAGTTAACTTTCGCTTTCAAGTTATTTAATATATTTCATCAATAAATGCCTTTATGCAAATTAACCTTTCAGCCTTCCTTTGGTAAGCCTTGCATATTATATTGCATTTATTGTTACAAACGACTTCTTTGAGTACCAATGTACTCACGGCTTTACGCCTATGTTGCTCGATTGAGGAGAGGAGTACTATCGCCGGGAGGTTCGGAAGGAGAGTTCTACGACGACTTCACGGATTAGGCTTCGTTCTCCACTCGATAGCCTGTGGCTTATCGATTGGTCGCTACGCTTTATTTTGGATTTCCGCTGCTATTTTGTTAAGCCCTTCCGGCTAGAGATATTGTAAGCTTGGCCATAAGGTCGTACCCTTGATATTTTATCGATGTTCGAGTTTTCCTTTATTATTATCGTGTGTATGACTATGATGACATCTATGTTTGACTGTGTGCACTAGCGTGATCCTGGACTAGTGCAGTTTACACAGAGAGACCGAATTTGCATATTCGGGTCTCGACATATCCACAAGGATTTTGAAGCATATTGTGATGCTTCCCGACAAGGTCTAGGATATGTACTTATGCAAGATGGAAAAGTTGTGGCCTATGCCTCCAAATAGCTTCGGCCTCATGAGGACAACTATTCCACCCATGACTTGGAACTAGCAGCAGTAGTACATGCATTAAAAATCTGGCGACACTACTTGATTGAAAACTATTGCGATATATGCACGGATCGTAGTAGCCTCAAGTATATATTCACCCAAACCGACCTGAACCTCAGGCAAAGGAGATGGTTGGAACTCATTAAAGATTATGACCTGGAGGTCCATTATCACCCTGGCAAGGCTAATGTAGTGGCTGATGCATTAAGTCAAAAACCTAAATGTAATCACCTCATAGCCCAAGAAGTTTCACCTGAGCTAGGTAAAGAGATGGTCTCTCTTAATTTGGAAATTGTGGAACAAGGTACCCTAGCTTCCTTAGAGGTACGCCCCACATTAGAAGAGCAAATTAAGGCTACTCAAAAAGGACACCCTGGAACACAGAAACTTGAGTACCTGATGAATAAAGGAAAGGCACCAAAAATGGTGAAAGATTCGCAAGGAATTTTGTGGTTTGAAAAATGACTCTTTGTTCCTCACCAAAAAGAACTCAAGGAGCTGGTACTTAGAGAAGCACATAGCTCAGCCTATGCCTTGCATCCAGGAAGCACAAAAATGTACCAAAATCTAAAAACATTATATTGGTGGCCTCATATGAAGCTTGACATTGCAGAGCATGTAGCTTGTTGTGATACGTGCCAACGTGTTAAGGCTGAACATCAAAAGCCCATCGGACTACTCCAACCTTTGTAGATCCCCAATGGAAATGGGAAGAAGTAGGAATGGACTTTATAACCGGACTTCCTCGTACCAGGACAGGGTATGACTTCATATGGGTCATAGTGGATCGATTGACAAAGGTGGCTCATTTCATTCTGGTAAAGACCACCTACAAAGGGGACAAGCAAGCATAATTGTATATGACCTGAATCATATGTTTGCACGGAGTATCTAAAAGAATAGTCTCGGATTGAGGTTCTCAATTTACCTCGCACTTTTGGAATAATCTGCATAATGCCCTTGGTACTCACTTGAGTTTCAGCACCGCTTATCACCCTCAAAAAGATGGACAAACCGAAAGGTTTAACCAAATCCTTGAAGATATGCTTCAAGCTTGTGCTTTGGAATCAACTTTAGACAACTAGAAAAGTTTACCCTATGCAGAGTTCTCCTACAACAACAGCTACCAATCAAGTCTTAAGATGTCACCTTTCGAGGCTCTGTATGGCCGAAAGTGTAGAACCCCATTGCACTGGTCCGAAACTGGTGAAGGCCATACCTTTGGGCCAGATACCCTCAGACAGGCAGAGGAAAAGGTCAGGCTTATCAAAGATCATTTGCAGGCTACCCAATCTCGGCAGAAGAGTTACGTTGATAACCGTCGACGCAAACTTACCTTCCAAGTCGAGGACCATGTCTATCTCAAAGTCTCTATCCTTCGAGGAGTGCAAAGGTTCAAGGTAAAAGGAAAGTTGGCACCCCAGTTTATAGGCCCTTTTCCCATCCTTTCTAAATGCGGAGAAGTTGCCTATAGGTTAGAGCTACCTTCAAGCTTGGCAGAAGTACACGACGTATTTCATGTCTCATAACTCAAGAAGTGTCTTCGTGTTTCGGAAGAGCAAGCACCTTTGGAAACCCTTGAACTTCAGGAAGATCTCTCATACCCAGAGCATCCAGTCAAGATTCTCAACACAATGGAAAGGCAAATCAGATGCAACACTTTTCGTCTCTGCAAGGTGCAATGGAGCAACCGCTCGGAGCAAGAAGCCACCTGGGAGCGTGAAGACCAGCTCAAGGCTGAGTTTCCCCACCTGTTTCCAGTTTAGCCGAATCTCGGGGTCGAGATTCTGTTTAAGGGGGTAGGGATTTGTAACATCCCATTTTCACTTTTGTTGATTTCTTTATTCTGTGTTTAACTTGGAGATTTCAGTTGTGAAAATTTTGGGATCTTTAGAATTTTATCTAGGAATTTATGGATTTTGAGTTTTCCAAAAATTCTATTTCTTTCTCTTTGTAAAAATCTCAAAATAAAAGAAAAGAAATTCGAAAAGATTTTAAAAGAAAAATTCCCTCTCTCAGGCAGGCCCAGCTAGGCCCATCGGCCCAGCTGGCCCACCCGCGCGCGCCCCTCCTTCCCCCTTCTTCCTCGCACCCTCCGCCCTTCTCTCTCTGTCGGCTGAAACCGCTGACCGCGCCGCACCCCCTATTTTCCCCTTTCACGTGCGCCCACTGACCTCCGCCCCCATCACTTCCCTGCCCCTCCACCCCTACTTTGGCGCTAGCCCCTCCTCGTGGCTTTGCTGCAGCTGTCCCGTACGCCTTCCTCACCGAGCTACTTGCCCCGCCTCTTCTAGCCTTATCGCCGGAGTACCTCCACCGTACCACTATCTCCGTCGCCCGTTAGCTCTGCGCGCCATCGCCATCGTGTCCGAGCCATCGCCCTCGCGGTCAGGTCTCGAGCGTCGCCCGCATTTGCAGCCCTCGCGACGGCCTCACGCTCCCTCCGCCCGTAGCTCAGCCTCGTGGCGCCACCGCCACCCCGTCGTACCTATGCGCGTTGCCTCAGTGCCAACAGCTTCGCTGTGCCGCACTGTGGACATTGAAGCCCTGGCATCATTCGCGCATCACCTCCATCCTCCCCTCCTCACCTAGCCACCGTAGGCGCAATCGAGTGTGCCGTTCGCCGTCAAAGCTATTGAATGGCACCAACGCTCTCCACTCCTCTTTGGTGCTATAAATCGGCGGCAATGCATCTTTGTTCGGACTCACATAGCACCCATTCACACACCCCTCTTCCCCAGTGCACGATTCCCTATTTTCTCGTCGCCACTCGGAGCTCCTTTGGATGCCTTCGACACCCGCCGTTTGCGAACCCCCACAAGCTCCCGCAACTCTCTTAGCTTGCTTCTTAGACCCCTCTGCTGCTTCTATGAAGCCTAATTGAGCTCTGGAACCTTGCAGCTCACCGGCTTGTTTTTCTTCTCCAACTCCAGTCAATCTTCGTTGCCGCTGACTCCGACCTCCTTAGTCCGATTCCGTCCCGTCGGAGCTTCCCCGTAGCCTGCTGAACCTGAACTCGGCGCCAATTGGAAGTTTCCTCAACCCGTCTTCTCCGACGCCGAGCGCCCCCTTCCGCCGCCGCCCGTTGTCGACGCCAGCCCAAGTCATGCCTCCTCGAGCTCAATTATCACCTTCGGTGAGCTCCTACCACTCTCAAGACGCTCCCCTACCAGTTAATCGAGTTTTCATCATCGTTTTTGCCGTCACCCCTTTTGCCCTGTCTCCGCCACCGCCCAGCTCACCGCCGACCAAGCTCCGAGCCGAGTGAAGCTGCGCCACCCCGGCAAGAGATGCGCCCGAGCCCTGTGAGGCCATCTCGTGAATGCTTCCATGCGGTCAAGCCTCCCTCGCCGCCGGCAGGTTCCCCGCGCCGCCGATCGCTCAGCCGAGCCACCACCCCCGCCGTTCCAAAATCCACCATTCTATGCCTGAGACACCTAGACCAAAACCCGGATTTTGTCAGACCGCTCTATGTTTTGGCTTCCAATTTCTCTGCGTCCGTTTGCTTCCGCATCTTGCTCATTCTTCCGTTTTTCATTCTTGTGATTCTCATCTCGCTCGATCATACATACCCTCGATGCAGCCCTTTGATTATCTATACTACATTATGCTCTAGCTAAATCGTGATCGCCCCGCTTCCATGACGAACTGCTTCTTATTTCCATCTTCTTTTCTAGCTAAGATATTCCTTGTTTTTCTCTTATGATTCATACAATTAAAACCCTCTGGAATTAGGATATGAACCTCTTCTTGACTCGTTCTTCCACACAACTCCTTCATGATTTCCTTCTTGATCCTTTATGTTTTTCCATTCCTATAAAAAAGATTCAAATTAGAATGAAAACCTTTTCTTCGACCATTCATAAATACATATTGTTTATGTTTTCTGCATTGATTCTTTGTGCTTTTTACATTCCGATGGATAGAACACCTGAGGAACCGTTTATTTGCAATAGTTTTTTATTATTAAAATACGATTTAATGAGAAATTTCTGCATTTTTTATTCTCGACGGTTTACACGCTTACTTTCATTACAAATAAGTTAGCCTGCTAATTTAGTAACGTCCTTCTGCATTTACATGCATTTTTACTAGCTTCGGTTCTTTCCACAATGTTCCCACTTTTTTTCTATTCTTCTAACCGCAAAATCTTTTCTTTCACTTCTATTTCTTCGAATGGTCCATTCTTTTAAAATACCTCGCTTTATGTACCATTTCAAGTACTACATTTACTTAATTACAAAACATAGTAGTTTTAGTAATGCATATAAATACGCATCCTATAATTATAAGACGCAAAATATATTAGATTACAAATTTATTGAAATATATTTTTGCATTACGCAGAATAGACTTAAGCTAGATTTAAAGTCTTAATGCCTACAAACTGGATTTTTTTTCCCGAATTTGATGTCATGTATTTTTTTAATCTTTGTTTTTTGTCATGCTTTCTTCTTCTGATGTTATACAAAAGTGCCTTCAGAAATCTCACTCAACTGTATATTATCAAAGCACAAATATTTTTCTTCTAGGTTTAGAATACTCAATTTAGTTTATTCTACATAACTCTTATTTCTTCTATTTCTAAAGTGCTTCCTTTGAACTTCAATAAGTGCTTTTTCCCCGTTTCTAATTATACCATGCATTGTTTTTTTATTTATATTCCTACCATGATGTTTTCAATTTATTCGTATTATATAAGAGTGCCTTCACATACCTTCTTAGATGATATCATATATCTCGATTCATGCATAGTTTTAGATAGTTCATTTTCTTCGTTGAAAACCATGATGTCCATAAAAATGCGTATAATTATACAGCCTACGACTGTAAACCACAAAATAAATTAAATTACGCAATTATCAAACTATATTTATGTGTTACGAAAAACGAACTCACACTAAATCTATATTGTTGGTATTTATAGAATGAATTTTTCCCCAGTTTTCATAGCGTGTATTCTTCTTTGCCTTACTTTTAACCACCATGTTTGCTTCTTCTGGTGTTATACAGGTGTGCATTCTAAGAGTTCACTAAATTACATATTATCAAACCGACATCATATTCCTTCTGATTTTAGGGCACTCAGCTTGCTTTACTCCAGACGTCGCCTAGTATTTCTATTCATAAGGTACTTTCTTTAATCTCCAATAAATATTGTTCCTCCGCTTCTAATTACTTAACACACCACTGTATTCCATCATTGCTACGTTACCATTAATATTATTGCTTTTTCAGATTTTTCACTTTTTGTGCCTAGCTTCATAGTACGCTTTTTATAATACTATCTACATACTTCTATGCTTTTTATTATCAACCTCATAATAAAACCCCTATAACACGTTAAGCGTTTCCCAAAATTTCATGCTATACATTTCCTTTTACCTTAATCTTTATCATCATGTTTGCTTCTTCTGCTGTTATGTAGATGTGCCTTCTAGCAGCTCACAAAATTGTATATTATTAAAACGCAATCATCTTACTTCTAATCTTAGAGCACCCAGCTTGATTCACTCTAGACGTTCTCTACTCTTCCTACTCATAAGGTGCTTTCATTAATCTCCAGTAGGTACTTTTTACTCTCTTCTAATTATCTAACACGCCATTGTATTTCATTATTGCTACATTACCATTTCTGTTATTGCTTTTTGAAATTTTACCTTCTTATGCTTACCCTCATAGTAATTAGTAATCTTCCTACTAATAATTTCCTTCTCTAGACCTTTAATTCTCTCTTTAATAAAAGTTTTACTCATATACTAATTGTTCTCCTTACGCTCTTATTTGTTTACATTTTCCATCGCTTCTATGCTCCCTTATGTAATATCTTTAGTCTCTTATTCCGAATTCAGTCGCTGCTTTCCACAATTGCTACTAACCACTTTATATACCATCTAGGTATTACCATCTTACTTCATTGTGTTCAAACTTTGTCTCTACATTATCTCCATTTGTTCTTCCTCTGATAGTTACCTTACTTGTTCGCTCAATTTCCTGTGCATTAGTTACTCCCTATGTGATATTCCTTTACTGATAATGAGCTCAATTCATGTTTCATACTCCTGTACATTATTACATTACTATCGAATTGCCTTCAACTTTCGAAAAATATTTATGCCTAATTTTGTCTAATCTTGAATTTTCGCTATCAACCAAATGGTTTATGTGGTACATTCAAAACAAGAAAATCTACTAGGCTGGCCCGCACAGTTATGGTAAATGCAGCAATACCTAGGCACCACCAAGCAACATAAACCTGTTTTCCATTCAGTTAGTCAGTATATCAAAAATGAAAAACATGAATGGAAAACATGGGTAACCTTGGAACCATTACCCATACGCCCTGATGAGCGTCGACAGTTCTATGGCAACAAAATCCAAGAAAAAGATGCCGTACAAGATGTCGCCAAGCGACCAATACACTATCTCCGTCACTATTATGATGTAGAATTCAGCCAATCCCCATACGATCTTATTCCCCAAATAACAAATCAAGGAATATACTTTTCCACGCCAAAGCCAACAAAGAACAACGATCCCCGTCTAGCAGTGGCAGCGCAACACATTGTTTATCAAGAGGCATTATATTCAAGAACACTAAATGAAAACGAAGACCTACGCTATCAACTTTGCACATCTCAACAGAAGATACAACAGCTCACACAAGACCTTGAACACTTCCACATGCTAGAGGTGGGAGACATATCAGATTGTGGAGAATCCCCCGGTGTCCCCATCATCATGCAACCACAACAACACCAACACAGAAGACCAACCGCCCGAGAATATCGTCGCAGATTTTGACCGTCTACATCTAGAGCACCACCGCCACCACCACCACGACCAGCTGAGAACAATTAAATGCAGCAAGCCCCCAATGGCCTTTTTATTCTATGATGCCAACAATTCTCGATCAGTCTTTTGTATCCAATAACTATCAGCGGAAGCTAAGAACAAACTCCAAACAAGGTTAGAACCTATCTAAACAGTCCACTATTTAACCAAAAGCAAATATATGTAGCAGTATTATGACTTACATCACGTCTAGGCTTAAAAACAATCATTGAAAACAAAGAGAATACTGCCTATGCTAAAACCAAGAACATACTATACGAAAAGATACTTATATTTCATATTTTTTTACTACTGCTCTTCTCGCCTCTTCCACTTCACCCTTCCTGCTAAAAAAAAAACTTGTTTCACACCTCTTCATGATAGCTAAGAACAACAGCTATACAAATTACCTTTAACAAATCCGCCTACGCTTTGAAATCATATTTACCTAGAAGATACAATATATACCCATCTATTTACCTATACATATTACAAGTGTTATCCCTTTTTAGCTCCATACAAAGTACCTTTAGCACATGCATCTACACTTTCAAATCATATTTACCTAGAAAATACAACATATACCCATCTATTTAACTATACATATTACAGATGTTATCCCTTTTTAGCTCCTCACCTGTGTACATCACTTATGGTACTCCATTTGTTTTACAACTTGCTGTCCCTTACATACAACTATGCTTTTACTCTATACAAATAAACCACATACTTCTTCCCTCAACTTATATATCTTTTTTACCTATTTTACCAAATTCAAAAAATAACATAATATAGATAAGTTTTAGTAAACGTTTTTCGCTTTCCTTATATTAAACAAACAATCACATATCCATCTATCCATTTATATCTATCACAAATACCATTCTTTTCTTGTTATTTACATATGTCTACCACCTATATTATTCAGATTGTACTACACTTTTTTCTTTCTCATATCTGCCTATGCTTTCACTAACGTAACCTGCAGTATTTTCATTATTCTAAACAAAGATGTTCACCCAATGCACAACACATCAAAATTATTATTATAGTAATTCCTCTCTAACTCTTTATACTATGAAAATTCAACATGATGTATACATCAATAAAATTAATACGAACAATTTCGGTCGGTTAAAAAATTACACAAAGATTAAAAAATTACTATAGCAACTAAATACTTTCCCTATTTATGCATATAATGCAATAACCTTTTCGACCTTACATAATCGTATAAAAAAATTGCTTTACTGTTAAACACAATAATTGCTAGCTTACTGCTATCCACCTATCATCCTTATGCATTTACACTATTTAATTTCTATTTTTTTCCCAACACTCATTACATATTATTCTCCTTATAGCAACTGCTTCACCAATTACAAAAACAGCAACAAAAATACGCTCAACAAATAAACACATTATCAAACCAATAGACAGAAAATACATATATATTATGCAACACCTACTTTTTGGTATCCTCTTATTTTATTACAAAAAGACCCTCAATTTTCCCCAAGGAAAAAACTACGCTTTCCTTTTGCTATTAATTTTCATCTCTTTTATTTTGATCCACACAGTAGCTAGCGTGGCGTAGCACCACGCCCATATAGCTAGTTTATTTAATAACGAGCTGCCCAATCCGATCGACGCAAAATGTGTTTTCATTCTGACATGTTCGTATAGAGTTTATTGAGCTTTTATGCAAGCGCTAACTGCAAAAATATTCTACGATGTGGATGTCAGTAAAAATTGGATAATTAACCGACAAAAGGCAGCAAGTTCAATTGTGTTTTCGCTAGAAATTTCAAAGTCCTTAGCAAGTCGAATTTAATGTTGCTTTCAGATAGAACTTTGGTATAGTTGAACCGGCCGGGCTGGAAACAAATTTCAGAAGAAAAAACAGCTAGCTTTATGTCGTTTTTAGGCGAAACTAGGTACAAATTGTGTCACAAGAATTAGGACGTCAAGCATGGCTGGGATTTAGGAAGCCAAGAGAAAGATGAGTCACAGAAGCGTGTAATCCTTTCGTCTCTGTCAAGCTACACATATATGCGACAAGTATATGCTCACCGCCACCGCAGTAATGTTATCCAAGTTGAATATATAAGCCCCGATTGTTTGGTACGACGATAAGCATGCTTTGGTGGTCCATTATTACAGCGTTATATTATAACTTATTATAACCAACCGATGTGATAGAACATTTCTAGTAGTAACACATTTTCTTATTTTTCGTCAAATACTATCCGAAGAATGCAAGCACCAATTATTTCAAGTGTGTAAGTACAAATTGAACCAATCATAAGAGTCAGAGTAAAAATATTTAATCAATACGTGAATTTTCTCCTAATTGAGATAAACATTGATTTACATGAGAATTGGTTACTATGTATATGCTCTATGTATTATCAAGTTTGAAAAGGAATAAGTAGGCCAAGAAGAGCTTGATCCAAGAGGAAAGAACTAAGAGGGAGGATATGACACTACTATAGAAATCATCATCACAGACGGTTTAAAAACGTCATCACAGATAGTTTTCTGAACCGCCTGAATTTATGGGTCAGTGATAATCGAAGATTATCATAAACGGTTTGTGAGCCGTCTATGATGAATACAATACAGACAGTTTGTAACTAGAACCTTCTGTGAAAAACACTATCACAGACGATTCTAATTTAGAACCATCTGTGACACATCACAGACAGTTCTAAACTAGAAATGTCTGTGATGTGTAAGTATTACAGACGGTTCTAAACTAGAACCGTCTGTGATAGTGAATCACAGACGGTTTATACTATAAAACCGTCTATGATAGTTCATTATATGCCTAAAATTTTTTCTATTTTTCAGTTAGTCTTAAGAAATGTTAGCTATGCCTTTTAAAAACAAGCGAAAATAAGCAAACATGATATCAAACATAACAGAGAACGTTTTATTTCTATTATAATCCATCATTACAACATCATAAGATTAAAATCTACCATTACAATATCACAAGAAAATATAGTAGAGAACATTTCATTTACTTTCCATTTACATTACAAAACGAGCAGCCCTAACCCCACAAAGTAGCTCGAGTAGGCCTTCTTGGTGGCCGCCTCACTGTAAACTCCTGGTCAGCCCTAAACGTCACAAAGTAGCAACAGAATCATCGTAGTTACAGAATCAAATACTAGAAGAAACAATGGAAGGAGGTGCTGGCTGGCTGACCTGGTATGCGACCTTCAAATCGTCTGCACTCGCTTCCATCAAGTCAATCGAGGAGGAGGACAGTGAGAAGCCTGGAGAGATTTCGAGCGCATAAAGGGTAGGAGATAGGTTCAGGTGAGTATTTATAGGGGAGGGAGAGGTGAGACGATCTGTGGGGTGTGGGTTGGTCGATTTCTATTGGCTAAAATTGGGTTGGAGAGGATTGATGGGCCCAGCAGTCAGAGACCAATTTATCACAAACGGTTCTAAATTAGAACCGTCTGTGATATATATTGGCTATATATACACCAATACAATATAAACAACTAGTCTTAAAAAATGAAATAACAAAGTTCTATATGGTTTATATATACTCATTTGAAAGGTTTCGATGAGATCTACAACTTTGTAGTTGAGACGAACTCCAAATTTCGAAGGGAAGATCAAACATTTTGACAAAAATAGAAATAAAAATTTACGATGCAAATTTGAGGCTAAAGATAGATTTTTGGGGTCTTCGAGTGAGACTAGCACAAGCCAGTCATTTATTTTGGATTGGCCTCGTCGTTAGCTTTCCAACGAGTATACAAACGTCGAAAACGGACACTGTATGCAAAAGTTATGCCCGTTTTATTGAAGGTGTGTCAAAACGGAATCCTACTCGAACTCAGGCGGGAAATTATGAAATTTTAGGAATGTGTGAGGTGGAAAATATATCACAGATGGGAAGTTGATAAGAACCGTCTGTGATACTATCAAGAACCGTCTGTGATTGCATTTAATACTGACGGTTTTTATGAACCATCTATGATGAGATGTCTAATATAAACTTTTTTATAGTAGTATGAAAACCAAAAAACCAGCACTCAAAAATGCATGCTGCTAACTAGCTTCCTTGCTACACAAGAATACATGGTATCTAGCTTGCTGGGCAGTATATGTAATATCCTAAACGTCGATTCGACGTCGGTTTATAAAATAATCGCGGAGTCGCTCGGATTTTCAGTAAATCGCGGGAAGGGAAAACAAAATAGTGAAATAGTATAAAATTAAAAAAATGAATGAAATAAATAAATTTAAAGAAAAAAACTTATAGCGGGCTGGCAGGAGGGCGGGTCTGCCACCTTAGGCCAATGGGCCCAAGGGGTGGCCGCACCCCCTCCCCCTAACCCTAGTTGCCCCTCCCCCTTTAAATCCCTTGTGGGCACCTCCCCCTTCTCTTTCTCCCCCCCAGCCGCCACCCCCTCCCCTCCCATGCGCCACCATCTCACCCACCCCCCCATTGGTGGTGCCCTTGGTGCAAAGGAAGAACAAGAAGAAAAGGAGAGAAGGAAGAGAAGGAAGGGAGGAAGAGGAAGAGGAGAAAAGGTGTGATCCCAAGGCTAGGTAATTTTTCCCCATCCCATAACCCTCTGTTTTTACTGTAATTAGGGTTCATAGCACGGGATTTGATGGGGATTAGCAATTAGGTTCTCCAATTAGAGAGTTCCTGCTGTTTGTCTGTAGATCAATTTGCGCAGTGCGGATGTTCGTGCGGTTTAGACCCCTAAGACGATTTTTTACGAGGGTCTTCCCAAAAGGAAAAACATAGAGGACGACGATACGCATCTACTGTATTTTTTTTCAGATTTTGTGGCCACGTAATTTAGGCGTACCATGGTCTGGAATCTTGCTGTCCGTCAGGGGTGCAGACAGGGATAGATCACTGTTCAGATGGGAATTAGGGATAGAAGATGAATTTTATATTTTTTGTCACCATTGAGAAAGTTGTAGGGAATTTAGTAAGCTAGTTTCTGTATAAAAATCAAAATTTTTAGAGCCCTACTCTGTTGTTGGGAAGCATTTGAACTTGACTGTCCTGACTGACAGAACAGAGAATGTTCTCTATTTTGAGCATTTAGTTACGCCATGCTAAGAACAAAATAAAAATATGTGATCTACATAAAAAGTGTGGGTAAGTAAGTGAGGAATCCAGATATATATCTTTTGCTGTGATTAGTTTTATATTTTTAAAGATAAGAAAATGTTAAGCAGCACTGCTGTAGTGGAAAGATTGTAGAACTGTTACGCGGGGAAGGATGTTGTGGGACTTTGGGGTTAAGCGATATCTTTTCTTCGAGAGTCGCATTTTTATTGTTGTATTGTGTGCTGAGAGGTACTTTTTGGACAAGCGGTTTTGCTTCTGAACGCGCGTGATTTCGTTGCTTCGCCGGTAGAGGCAAGTAAACGTAGTGGATGTGCTACCATTTAACCCGTTAGTCTTACTACTTGCAATATGCATGATTTTTTGTAATGATAAATGATATGCCATGATTACATGTTTTCTAAGTAAGAATGTGGTAGCAAGATATTAATCAATTACCATGTTTGAATGAGTTTTGATAGTATTATGGTAATTTGCTTAATGAGCTAATTGTGGTATATGAAAGTAAATGTATAGTGGATATGAAGATATTTCCTTATTGTTAAATTCATGAGTATCATATTAATGTCCTTAAAGTTGGTATTTTGTGGTCTTGGTGGTAGTATTCTTAGTGAATACTTGTGGTTGTGGTGGTAGCAATCTTGATGAATATATTGTGGTCTATGTGGTAGGATTCATTATATATCGATTGATTATGATCTTGATGAACCGAATGTTGGTTATGTGGTTGACCTTCGTGGTTAAATTCTTGTGGTTTATGATTATCATATCATTCATAACATGTCATGATATTGCATTGTGGATATCGCCGCTTATAGCCGCGACCGTACCGGTACAGCATCGTGCATTGCTGTAGCACGATGCACACTTTTACCTTGTTGGAGCATAGCATGCATATACATTGCATTGTGGAAAGATCATTTGCATACTTATGCAACATATTGTGGTGAAGTTATTTCACAAACAACTGCAACTTCACAGTTGTAAGGTGGAGTGGCTCATGAGGGCCACTTGTGGTATGAGGAATGTGGTTGTGGTCGTGGAATGGGGTTCATCCCTTGTGGTATGGTAGGAGTTGTGATTATGGCATTAGATTCTTTTCTCTTGTGGTAATTGTTGATAACAGTTGTGGATGCAAGAAATAATAATGTTAGTGAGGTAAAATATGTTAATGCTTTATTGTCACTGGTAGTGGTAGTGGTGGATGATATGTAGTAGTTAATCAAGATTCATTTGCTAATATTTTATTATTATTGGTAGTAAATATGGTTGAGGTTATAATTGTGGTCATTATGGAAAATGGATATTGATGTTTAATATCATTGTAGTTTAATTAGCTTGTTAATGAATGTGGATGTACATTGTGGATGTGGACATGTGGATACTTTAATGATGTTGTATATTTGTTTGTAGTCTGAATAGCCTATTAAACAGTTTGCTTGCCGAGATTTTTATCTCACCCTTGTTTCCCCCCTACAGGTGATTCTTGAGCATTCATGTGATGGGTAGAGCGACATCACAATAATGCACTTGGTTGATCAATTCATGTTGTAATAAAGTCGATGAAATTCTAGCCAAATGCCTAACCATCCGTCGATGATTGTTTTAGTCAATAATGATGGACTTGTGATCTATTCTTTGATTAATCTGCTAGAGGTTGTTTCAATTATTGAACTTGTTATCATTATCTTTATTCTCTTAGTTGATTATGCTTGCGCTTAATGCTTCATTTCTAGAAATTGTTGTCGGAATAAATTATCTTAAAATTTTTGGGCTAGCTGTAGAGTGGTTTAATGGCATTCCAGGGTAATGTGAGTCCTGGGGTGTTACACTATAGCACCGACCTTGTGTTATGATGCAAGCGCAACACTGTAGCACCAACGTACTATAGTAACCGACTTAGAGTTGCTATATAAGGAGGGGCACCTCCTCTAATGTATACAGAGTTGAAAATTTTAGAAATAAACACCTCTTTGTTCTATGGTTTGAGTTAAACATTTTCACTCTCTTAGAATTGAAAATTATCTAAGTTTATGTCTCTATCATTCTTATGTTGGTCTCCATGATTGCAAGAACATATTTACTTCATGCAAGCTAGTAGACAAAGGGATCAAAGCATGTGGTTGGATGAATTGAGTGTCATAGATTACCGTAATAGAGATAATGATTGATAGTGTTATTTATGAAATTACACGAGTCCAAGTTACCTTTAATCATACATATCACGATGGATAGCAAAATTTGAACTGCTGCTTGCAGAGAGAAAATATGTAGTGGTACACTAAATTAGACTCATTCATCATATCCCTGATCACAGGCATCTCCCTCCATTGGTAGAGGCTACATATTAGGTGTAGTCATATAACACTGATTTATGGACCAAATCAACGTCAAAGGTTTGTTACAAATTTGAGGACATAAGAGTATTTCAAGTATTGTGTGAGCCCATCGAAATAAGGGACAAACGTAGAACTAGTTTTTTTAAGTATAAGGCAGACACACACACTTAATACATATCATACTCACACCATGCATGCACATATATGCACCCAAGGTCTTACAGAGCACGGGTACGCACACCATTGCCGAGTTTGTGACTTGAACCTAAGTGAGCCGGGTGCACAACCGCACGCTTAATCATCTAGCTATAGACCGGCTTCCCAAACAAAATGAAAGTATGTGTGTGAACACTTGCTTTTATCTAATTTTACCCTGTAGTTTTTTTAACATTCTTTTTTCTCTTTGTTAACACATATAAATTTGAATTACAAATTAAGAGCTGCAAATATATTTTCTATCAATTTGGTGCCTAAATCAAAGTGGTTAGTATATGTCCGCCTAATATATGGTTCACACTAAGAGCCTCTTTATTCAAAGGAATTCGAAAGAAAAAATAGAGGAATTCAATCCAAAGGAAAAAAAAAATCATATGAGTGGTGTTTGATTTATATAATTGATTCTAAGGAACTTTATAGGATAGACAATTTTCTATAAATTTTGAAGAAATTTTAGCATGAAGTCTAACATCATGTTGGCATTTTTTAAGAGCTCTAATACATCTTCTCTCTTCCTCTCTCTATTTTCTCTTTAATTAATTAATATTTTAATATCAAAATTCCTGATTTTTCGTGTGAAGCAACCAAACACATCTTTTGAACAATTTACACGATTTTTATTTCCTTCGGGATTTGAATTATCCTCTATTCAAAGTGGGAGAGTTTCCTGGCTCCTCAGCGTATCCACGTCAGCGCTCCAGCGCTCCTGGCTCGACGCGTGGTGCGCACGGTGCGAGCGGGTGAGCGAGCGCTCTTGGATCCTCGATAGCAAGCGGCGGTTTTGCTTCCCTTTAGTTACTGCGCCGAGCTCAGCTGCCGAATACTCCAGAGAAGGTCCGGTCTTCGTGTCGTGTCTTCGTTCTCGATTCTTCCTCCGTCCCGGTTCTTCTTTGGCTCTCGGTTGCCAGCGCTGCCATCCGCCCGTCCACCTCCGCGCCTCGCGCGTGCGCCCTCGCGAACTCTAGTGAGTATCATTGCTTCTAGGCGAAGGGCGAGCTGTTCAGCACGTTTCGTCGTCCTCTTTTTTTACGCGTTCCGTCCCCCTTTGCCCCACCACCTCCGCTCGGCAGCTGCGCCTCCTCCCCGCCGCCGGCGTGCGCCCTCTCGCTCGCCCTCCCCCCGGGACCGCCACCACCAGGCCACGGCGGCCTCCATACTCGCGCCTCGCCTTCTCCGCTCGGCAGCTGCGCCTGGTTCTGCAGCACTGACCATGCTTGTTTTACTCCGCAGATGGAGTACACTCTTCGGTCAGCAGCCGCCGTATCTCAAATCTTACGCATATCAATTCGGCGGGACTTCCCGGCCTTGGTTAATTTCGCAGTACAGAACTATTCCCCCCTTTCATATTAGCTGTGATGCTAATTTGGTATGGCTGTTTTGTCCTTACAACTTAACCTATATTTGTTCATGGCTTAGCGTGCTCTTTAGCTCTGCTTGCTTCCTGCATTGTCTTGCACTTTGTGGATTTATATATCACCTCTGTATCATACATATCTCTCATATCTATTGACTGTTATGCTATTTCATAATAGAGCACCCCTCTTGGGTTTTGCAGCACTGACCATGCTTGTTTTACTCCGCAGATGGAGTACACTCTTCTAAAGAACGTTACTCAGGAATCTAGCTTTTACTGGGAATACCGTCAACCCCATCCCGATCCCTTCACTTAATCTCTTATTGATGCTTTCTCAGTCTTTCCTTTAAATTTAGCCTTGAATTAACGCCTGTGTATCTCAAGCTTTAGTCATCAGTTAACTTATGGGTTAATTCAGTCTGATGTTCATAGGTTCTTACAATCAGCATTGCGCCATTACTTTGTTTATTTTCGTAGGCCAATTGCCCCAGCAGATCACATGGTTCACTGTCCAAGGTCCAACGATAGATGCCACGCTAGGATGTGAATCTTCGTGAGTAGATCGGTTATAGAGGGTAGTGGGGCTTGATTCCTGACCCACGAACCAAAATGTGCTTCATCTAAGGTAACATCGTTACCGAAAGCTTAGCAACTATATTTTGATCAACATGTGTGCCTTCACATCCCCTATCTGTGTTGCCCGTATTGCATACCGTTTATGTTTTCCTGAATATATTTCCTTTTGTTGGGACCGATGCACCATGTCTTGTGTACAGGGCCTCATTGAGTTCCTGTTTGTGTGAATTTCCTTTCTATCTTATCGATTGGTTCCACTAAAATTATCTATCCTGAAGAGTTGCCTCTGTTGCTGTTTGTTTCAGGTTTGTTAATGATGAAGCATGCCTATACATTCAAGAGTCGCATCCATATTCTGCACTTTTTCCCCTTAACGCAGGCTACAGAGACTTCAAAGGCAAACTTTCCCCTGTTGCAGCCTTGATCGTTATATATGGATTATTGGAATGATCTATGCTTTCATCCAAATGTAAGTCTTAAGATTTGCAAGGCAGTTTTTGTTTGATCTCTTTAATTTGCATACGTGAACTTCAAAGATGAAGTTTATCTTTGGTAAGTATCCCTCTTAGTACAGTTAAGTATTGTTCTTAGTACAGTCTGAGACTTCAAAGGCAAACTTTCCCCTGTTGCAGCCTTGATCGTTATATATGGATTATTGGAATGATCTATGCTTTCATCCAAATGTAAGTCTTAAGATTTGCAGGTACAGTTTTTGTTTGATCTCTGCAATTTGCATACGTGAACTTCAAAGATGAAGTTTATCTTTGGTAAGTATCCCTCTTAGTACAGTCTCTAGGTCTCTGAACAAGTACCTCAATTGATGTTTCTTTTATCGATATGAGGGTTTTCAACATATCTTTCTGTCCTAGATACCGTGCAGGTTGAAAGATGGATGGTGAAGCTCGAACAATCTGAAACTAAAGTTAGATTGTCAGTTAAGAGAACCGTTGTTACTATTTCCTTGGTGATAGGTTGCAGTTGCACTGCGCGCAAGCACCCTTTGTGTTCACTTTAAATTTGCGATGATGTACCAACTTGACTACTGTACCAACTAGGCCTTTTTGTTTCCTCTCCTCAAGTTGGTTATTTATGGTATGAATATATTTACAGGCTCGACAAACTTGCATACAAGAAGTACCGTCCCTACACGTCATGAATCCCTATCACGTGCGTCTACAGATGTGCTATCAAAATTGATATGGGATGCATAATCTGTTAGTATGTTTTACAGTGTTAACATTAACACTGTTTTTCATCCAGTGTTTATATCTCCCTATGCAATTGCACTCAGCAGCTTAGGAATGCCTCCTTGACTCTTTGCGCAAGTGTTTTTCTTAATAATGGTTTAGATGTTTTATTTCCTATGCATTCCTTCAGTTCATAGACTTTAACGTACTTTTTACTTTTAGTTGGATTGACAAGATTGCACTAGGGACCTATATATCTCAAATCCACATTTGGCTTAGGTATGATGCTGACTTTTTGTTTTTAGCATATTTACTTTCTTTTGTGTCTATGACTGACCAAATAACCTGTTGGGGTATAAATGCAATGAGATTCAACTATGTTAATATTTCATTTTCGTTGTTAAAAGTTTTAATGTTTGTAGCAACAAGATTCTTCCTTTTGGTCTAAGCAAGATGTTCCTTTTGGAATTTTTCATGTTCTTTCATTAGTTTCTTTCGCTCTTAGATTTCCTTTTCCTTTTTGCTTGATCAATGTGTGTCGTTGTTTTGTTCGCAGACAACGCCGGTCTAAACAAGACGGCATTCAGCAGCACATCTGTCAACACCAAGCAGCTCGATGAGGGCACCGAGAACCTTGCCCGTGAGCAATCATCAATCCCTCACCATCTTATCAATTATAAGAAATTCTCCTAGGATTACGCACTTGTTTATTCATTGTTGGCATGGGACAGCCTGGTCAAATCAGTCCCATGTTCTTCATTATGATACTCTGTTTTAGTATTGAAAGTTTGCCCATGGCATTGTAGCTTTCCTAGCTACAGTTCAGAGCCTGCTTGGATTGCCGTTTGTGTTGCTAAAGATCCTTCATGCTGTTAAAGGTAGCCACAGATATGAACAATAGTTGATACTAAGAAAGGATTTTACAGAGAAATAGGGACACCATGAGTTCTACATGTTAATGGTCTTAAAGATGAGTTATACTTGGGCTTTGCAAGGGTGTACGTAGTTGGTCAAATCAGTCCCATGTTCTTCATTACAATACTCTGTTTTAGTATTGAAAGTTTGCCCATGGCATTGTAGCTTTCCTAGCTACAGTTCAGAGCCTGCTTGGATTGCCGTTTGTGTTGCTAAAGATCCTTCATGCTGTTAAAGGTAGCCACAGATATGAACAATAGTTGATACTAAGAAAGGATTTTACAGAGAAATAGGGACACCATGAGTTCTACATGTTAATGGTCTTAAAGATGAGTTATACTTGGGCTTTGCAAGGGTGTACGTAGTTGCAAAACGCTATAGTTTTTTTTTATGTTCAACATGTTGAATGCCAATTCAAACTGCAAACAAGTGTAAGGTATATTTTGCATCCTCTTATTCATTCTGGAAGAATATCAATATAGAGGGCCTTTTTTTCAATAAATGAATATGTAGTTTAGTATTATGAGGAGAATGTGATTTTGCGTCTTTAATTGTATTTTCATGCCACGAACTACTATGTTGTGGCTTGGCTTCCATCGTGCTCTTATTCATTCTGGAAGAATATCAATGTACAGGGCCTTGGTCCAAATAAGTGAATATGTAGTTTAAGATTATGAGGAAAATGTGTTTTTTCCCGCCTTTAAATTGCATTTTCATGCCACAAATTCTACCATGTTGTGACATGGCTTCCATCATACTCTTTTCATCTGCTTTTTTTTTTCCCTCTACCAGGAGCAGTACAAATACAAAACACGGTGGTATATGTTAAGGATAGAAATAGATTAGGATTAGGACTCCTATTCGTTTCCTAATATGTGTTGTATTCCTTTTGTACTTCCCCTTGTACCTGTATATATATTGCCCCTTGGGCCTCATGAATAGATGCACACAATATTCATAACATGGTATCAGAGCCAAAATTAGGGTTTTGGCTTGCCTAGATTCCGTGGCGCCGTCGTCGACTCTGCTGCGCCGTCGCCGACTCCGCGTGCTTCCGTCGCTGCTCGCCGACTCTGCATCGTCGCCGACTCCGCGTACCGACGCCGCCTCGGCCTCGCCTACGCCTGCCGCCTCCTCGCGCCGCCAGTGCTCGCCGCGTGCCGCCTCTCTGCGCCGGCCGCCTCTCACGCCGCCACAGCATCTCCACTCGCCGGCCGCCGTCGGCTCCTCGCCGCCGACCCTCCGTTCCGCGCTCGCGGGCTCGTGCGCCAGCCGGCCGGCTGCCGGCCGCCGGACCGCCTGCCACGCCGCGCCGCTCCGCCGGCTAGCCGCCGCCGCCGCCGCTGCCGCTCCGAGCGCCGGACCGCCGCCCGCGCGCCGCTCGGCCGCCGCGCCGCCGCCGCCGCGCCGCCGCCCGCCGGCCGCCGGACTCAAGGCCGCGTCACTCCGGCCGCGCGCCACCGCCGCCCACGCGAGGCCAGTCTTCGCCGTGAGAACTCACGTGCGAGTAGCTTCCAGGAAGCTAAATACGTAGCTTCAAGGGAAGCCAAAAAAAAATCTAAAAAAAACGCCGATCTAACCGCCGCTGTTAGCTGTTAGACTTCGCTGCATTGGTCGCCGCGCCGCCCAGCGCTACCAATGGGCACCGCTTCTCCTCGCCGCCGGTGGTTTTGATGGTGTTAATTACACCGACTTGTGTCTCACATGCGCATTCACATGCGTGGTTTACGCCTCGGGCGTCCTCTCGGCGATGTCACCGCCCGCCTTGCCCTATTCCTCCGACGGAGCCCACGCTGTTGCATTGCCCCGATACCGACAAGATTGCTACCAAGCCGCCGATTGTTGATGATGAAGCCGCCTCGCCTACCAGAGGCTCGATCTCTACAAGGACCGTCGACCACCTACACTCGGTGGTGCGATGACGACGCCGAGCCGCTGCTTTCATCGCCGCCTCTCGGCCTCGCTTCTCTTACGAGGTTGTGGGACTCCTTCAGCTTCCTGGATGTGGACTCATCTTCGCGGCGCTCGAGCCCTCCGGTGATGCCACTGCACTGTCCGTGGTTCGCCAAGAGCACTCTCTTGGCGCAGGTGATGCTCTCGTTGATGCCTTTACGCTCGAGCTCGCTATCCGGCGTCGCTTGGACTCTCTCCGCACTGCTTGGCCGCTGTTCTGTCCGTCTTTGCTGATATACGTGCTGACTTGGAGTTTCAGCGGGTCTACGAGTTCCTTACTCGCCTTCGTCCTGAGTTCGAGCAACGGCGTGCTCAGCTTCTTGCACGCCACCCTCGTGTCACTCTCCTGGAGGCTCTCACGAGATACGCGCAGAGGAGACTCGTCTCGAGTGGTCTTTGGTCCGATGCCACTCCCTGCAGTACTCGCCGCTCGTCTACCGCTACATCGCCTCCTTCGCCGCCACAGGTGGTGGTGGCCGTCATCCGTCTGGAGGTGGCCGTCCTCACTGTTCCTACTGCGACAAGGCCGGCCACACCGAGTCCCGATGCTATAAGAAGAAGCGGCATCTTTCACGCCGTTCTTCTATTGGCACCGGTGCTTCTACGACGGCGTCGCATCGACTTCTTCACTTCTTCTTTCACCGAGCAGGAGATAGCCAGACTTCGCCGCTTGCTTGCCACTTCGTGTTCTCCTCGATGTGTTCTGCAGGATCGCTCATCGACTCTTCGTGCACCGAGAAACCACCTCTACACAATGTACCTCCCGTGGATTCTTGATTCGGAGCATCTTTTCACATGACTCGATGCTTCTACTCGCCTTCTATTACACCTCTTGATTCTCCCGCGGTGTTCTTACTGCGATGGTACATCTCTTTCGTCTGCAGTCGAGGATCTCTTAGCAACTCATCCTTTCATGTTCCCTCTGTTGCTCATATTCCTCGCCTCACTATGCGACTTCTTCTGCTTTGACATCGACCTTGGTTATCGTGTCATTCTCGACTCGACTCTTGTTGTGTTCGGGACCGCCACACGGAGCTCGGTTGGTTCGGCCCTCGCCGCGTGACTCACAGCGTCTCGGAGCTTGACTGGCTTCACCTTCCTTCCGCCGCCACCGCCGCCGCCGGTCTCTCGCTTCGCCACTTCGTCTCCCTGCTCTTTTCAGCAGATGGCATCACCGCCTTGGTCATCTGTGTGGATCTCGCCTGTCATCCTTAGTTCGCCGTGGTCTTCGGGTCCGCTCTCGGGAGACGTGTCTTTAGATTGTCGTACGTAAGTTAGGTAAACAAATTCAGCTTCCTATCCTCACAAAGTGAGTCTGTGTCTCAGCGTCCTTTGATCTTGTTCATTCGGATGTGCAAAGGTCCGCTCCTTCGCTTTGAAAGGGGTCATCGTTATTATATCATATTTATAGATGATTTTTCTCGCCACACTTGGATATATTTCATGTCTTCTCGTAGTGAGGTCTTGTCTATCTATAAACAATTTGCCACTATGATCCACACACAGTTCTCCACTCCTATTCGTGTTTTTCGTGCTGATTCTGGCGAGTATCTTTCTCGTTACTGCGCAGCTTCCTTGCTACGCAGGGGACTCTCGCTCAGTTCTCTTGTCCTGGTGCTCATGCTCAGAATGGTGTCGCTGAGCGCAAGCATCGTCACCTCCTTGAGACGGCTCGTACTTTGATGATCGCCGCCTCTACCCCACCTCACTTTTGGGCCGAGGCTGTTTCCACTGCCACCTATCTCATCAACATCCAGCCATCTTACGCTCTTGAGTGCGATCCTGTTGAGCGCCTCTGTGGTCTTCGCTCGACTACTCGCCCTTCATATGTTTGGTGCGTTTGCTCGTTCTCCTCGCCGCGAACGTACCAAACTAACCGCTCGACCGTTGAGTGTGTCTTTTTGGGATCTGATCGCGAGCACAAGGGCTATCGGTCTTTGGGATCCGGTTGGTCGAAGGATGCGGGTTTCTCGGGATGTGACTTTCGACGAGTCTCGTCCATTCTACCCACGCCCCGCCTCTCCTTCGACTCCTCTGCGGAGTCTCTGTCTTTCTTGACCTTTCCGGATACACCTATATCCGCTTTGCCTCGCCCACTTGTCCCACCGAGTCTCCACATATTCCCCTGTGGCCTCTCCACGTTGTCACCGCTGCGTCGTCTCCTCCGACTCCCGGGCTCCTCTCCCTCTGATACCTCCCTTCTCTTTTACACTCGCCGACCTCGTGTTGAGGCTTCTCCACCGAGTCATCTTCTCCCGATGATCCCCTTCTTCCGATGCTCCATCGTCCCTCGATGGGCCATCTTCTCCTCGCTACGCTCTCCGCGATCGCGGTCGATTCGGCCTCCCCCTCTTGCCTTGCACGCGCGCACTACTCGTGAGCTTTGTCTCTCCACGGATCTTGCTACTCACCCCGAGTGGCGGCTTGCCATGGCCGAGAGATTGCGCCCTCGAACGTCGGGTACTTGGGATCTTGTTCCTTTGCCATCTCATTCTCGCCCCATCACGTGTAAGTGGGTCTATAAAATTAAGACTCGCTCGATGGTTCTCTTGAGCGCTACAAGGCGCGTCTTGTTGCTCGTGGCTTCCAGCAGAGCATGGCGTTGACTATGACGAGACTTTTGCTCCGTGGCCCACATGACCACCGCTCGCACTCTTACGCCGGTGGCGTCTGCTCGCCACCGGTCTGCTTTCGCCTTGATGTCAAGAATGCCTTTCTTAATGGTGAGTTGCGTGAGAGGTCTACATGCATCCGCCACCGGGTATTCATTCTCGAGGGCATGGTGCATGCCGCCGTCGCTCTCTCTGGCCTTAAGCAAGCCCTCGTGCTTGGTTTGAGCGCTTCTCCTCTGTGGTCACTCGCTGCTTTGGCTTTTCCGCTAGTGATCATGATCCTGCGCTCTTTGTCCACACTTCGTCCGTGGTCGGACTCTTCTTCTTACGTATGTTGATGATATGATCATTACGGAGATGATTACGAGTTCATTGCCTTTGTCAAGGCTCGTCTTAGTGAGCGATTTCTTATGTCGGATCTTGGTCCTCTCGCTTATTTCCTTGGGATTGAGGTTACTTCCACTCCGGATGGTTTCTTTATGTCCCAAGAGAAATATATTCAGATCTTCTTGATCGCGCCTCTCTCATCAACAGATCTTGTTGAGACTCCCATGGAGCTCAATGTCCACCTCCGACCCTCGGATGGCGAGCCTCTTTACGATCCGACTCGCTATCGTCACCTTGTTGGGAGTCTTGTTTATCTTGTTTGTTACTCGTCCGGATATCACCTATCCCGCTCATATTCGAGTCGGTTTGTTTCAGCTCCCACTCGAGTCCACTCTGACCACCTTCTTGAGTTCTGCGATACCTTCGTGGGACTATCTCTCGCCGTCTCTTCTTTCCACGTTCGATTCATTCTGACTTGAGCCTATTCGGATGCTACTTGGGCGGCGATCCTCCGATCGCGGTCTCTCTCGCCTCTCTGTGTTTTTCTTGGTGGTTCTCTTATTGCCTGAAGACGAAGAAACAGATCGCAGTGTCCCGCTCGAGTGCAGAGGCCGAGTTGCGAGCTATGGCTCTCTTGACAAGAGAGATTACTTGGCTACGGTGGTTACTTGAGGATTTGGTGTTTCACACTACACCGACTCCTCTCTTGTCGACAAAGACAGGCTATCGGTGATTGCTCGTGATCCCGTGAAGCATGAGCTCACCAAGCATATTGGTGTTGATGCTTCCTTCATGAGGTCTTGTGTGCAAGATCGGTGATTACTCTTGATATGTGCCTTCTGAGCTTGAGATAGCGGATTTCTTCACGAAGGCCCAGACTCGAGCACAGCACAGCTTTTACCTCTCCAAACTCAGTGTTGTTGATCCACCATGAGTTTGAGGGGGGGTGTTAAGGATAGAAATAGATTAGGATTAGGACTCCTATTCGTTTCCTAATATGTGTTGTATTCCTTTTGTACTTCCCCTTGTACCTGTATATATATTGCCCCTTGGGCCTCATGAATAGATGCACACAATATTCATAACAGTATAGTGCAGTCAACGCTCTCTAATATTGATTGTTCACTTAAAGGGGGCTCTTTTCAATAACCCTTTATTCCCTGTTGCTATGATGAGCTGTGTTCTCAACCTCTTTTGTTCTACTCAGTAAGAGGTTAAAAGGCCGTCGGTTGCTCTCGTTGGCTGAGATTTTCTGTGCTGCTCCATTTTGTAAATTAGTATATAGGAGTTTGAAATATTGAATGTGGCTACACATGCATGGTTCCCCCTGTTTCAGTGTCTCTATTAGCTTTGCTCCTCTGTATTATGCCACTACTGTTGATAGATGCTATTTTATATAAAATAGAAAGAGCAGGTGGTCTGTGTTTAGAAATGTTTAATTTTGCATTACGAAATATCCTTGGTCACTAGATGATATACGAGATAAGTGTATATTCCGTTCTCTGGATTCTAAGATGTTAGTGCTCGGCTGTATTTTGTTCAATGTTTAACTAAGAAATGTAGCCAATAACCATGTTTGCATTATAATTACTTAACCATGTTTACGTAAGAAATGTAGGGGTAATTTTGTGTTTTTATAATTTCTTGTGTTGATTTCTTCAGCTACGAACGCTTTATACTGCTGTAGTTAGAGTTTAGGAGGATAACCAATCCAAATTTCTTTGTCTTTGGGATCCTACCCAAAATTATTTTTGTTGTGTTCTCTCCATGATTATCCTTTAGTAAGGTGATATCAAATGGTGGCGCTGTGTCCTGTGGCCAATGTATTGCTAAGAACTGTTAGTGCAAAAGCCCATATTGATTATTCATCTGCATTCTGCAATCTAATTTCTATGTTACTGCGTGCAAAGAAAATAGGGTTGCTTTTGATGGCCTGCGTGGTACTTAAGATTTTTTTTTTTGGGAATGCATTCCTTTCACTGGTTATTCGTTGCAATGATAGGCTGCAGTCGCTAAGTGTTCTTAATTGGATTTGTTTGCAGTATGGCCAGAAAAAGAGCAAATGTTCAGGATTGAAGGGAGCCAACCGATGCTGGTCAGAGGAAAAAACCTAATATTCTAGACCCATCAACATGCGATGCATTTAGCTGCAGTAAAACATAGAGGTACAGACTAGAGAGCCATTGTCTGTTGCATACCTTTCTGCAGAGAGTGCTTGTTACTGTTTCCCCGTTCTATTCGCTTTACTTCAGAAGCTACTTGTGTGCATGTGGATGTATGTGTGTGCAGGTCTGCTCTACTCCCTCTCCCTATTCAAGTGGATGTACGTCTGTGCAGGTCTGCTCTACTCCCTCTCCCTATTCAAGCAAATTAGCATTCAGTGGAGCAGGTATGCTAATTAATTGTGAAACTAGAACTAATGAGTAACAATCACGTCTATGTCTGCATTGTGTCCTGATGATTCACACATATTGATTCTCTTTTGTTTCCTTTAGCAGATTAAGTATTATGCATAACAATCCTTGTATTACAAAGGTATTGTAGTTTCACACACTACCAAAAAAAGATGTTAAATGGATTAGTATGTGCAATTCATTGAATTTGCTTATTTGGAAACGACGTCACATAAGGAAGCAAAGTCGTCAGATCTGTATAGGTTGCTCAAGATTTGGTGAGATAATTTGTACTAATGCGTTCGGTAAAGATGGGAAAAGCACATTCGAATAACGCTAATTTATGGTTCCCATGTGATTGTAAGTTCATATATAAGAGAGGAGGAATAAATTCCTTAACAAAACCAGAATGATCAATTCTCATATTTGCTTTGATACTTGGAATAAATTTCTTTTCTATCTTCCTTGAAAAGACAACCAAGTGAAATTAGTCCTGACGAATCGCAATAATTACTTTTTGCTTTAGTCTTCTATAGATGCTCAAATGAGATTAAATAGTAGCTTTTGCTTGGAACATGCAGCCCGTACAATGAATTGGCCCCTTAACCAGACCCACCTATATGATCCTGATGCCATGGATGCCTAATTTACTTATGCTCAAAGTGATCATTTTTGTATTGCACTTGAATGCATTTGTAATCACTTCATATATGCCGTGTTAGAAAAGTTTGGATGTCAAAAGTTCCCCACACGCAAACCATAATGAGCTTAAGCTTATCTATCTAAGAACCAACAAGTTTGAATGTTTGATATGCCTTTGCTTGGACAAAGTTAGGCACAGTGGTAAGGGACTGTTGGGTTCCATCTGGAAATAAGCATAGAAACTAGCCTCGTAGCAGAATAACATCCCCACCCTCCTTTGGTTGTGAATTTGTGGGATTTTTATTCCCATTTCCACTTGGATTCCCAAAACTAAATTTTATTTCCATTTTTTGTGTGCATCAGAGTTCATGGTGTTTGTGAAGAAAATCCCCTGCCACCAATCATTGGAAGCCATAGACTTCCACTGTACCACACAAATGGAGATTACTCTGTGCTGTTTGATCATCATCTGGAGAGGTAAACCTTCGCAGCTAGGTTATGTATGTTTGAGCAGGCTTTATTGGCTTTCAGTGCTGCGAATGCTGCTGCTACTGCTATGGTTTGCTTACATACGTTTCTATGGCCAATGGAAGAGGAGATCAAGAAGTCCTTCTGCAATGTCAACAATGTTTATACAATTGGTAGGCAGCAGGACATTCTCCTACCTATAGCCCAACTCAAGGTGCACTCTTTCACAATTTTGCCTCCATTGTTGTACCACTGAGAAATTCCCTGTAGCCGAACTTAATTTAGCTTTATTGCTCACAGTGATGCGTTTTTATACCTTTACTACTCACGATGATGCGTTTTTAGGGATGTATTCATTTGTACAATGCAGCGTCTATTGTGGCTCAATCTGGTGGGTGGAATCTCACTAGCCATTGTGACTTTCGATCGCATCAGTTCATTGTATGATGGTACATTCTTCCCCCCTATGCCTGATTATATGCAGTGCACTTCAATCTGCTTTGTTCTATACATTGTTTCTTCCATTCTATTATTTATTCATGAATGATAAGCATAGCGTGAAAGAGTTACCCATATTCATTTTTGTAACTGCAAATACGCAAGTTTTGTAGCTGACCTTTTTTATGATATTGTTAGTGTTCTGAGGCAAACCTGGTCAACATTAAGTTCATTATATCAAAGCTGGATTTGCATCTAGATCACCAGGGCTTACATCCAAAACTACCATCTGGGGGGCACTCTGCAAAGATCTTCTGTATCAGGTAACATAAATTTGTTGCCACGGTGAATAATTATGTTAAGATATCTATGAATCTTTTTTTGAGGTAGCATATCTATGAAACTTACTTTTGACTCTTTTTAGATTTTCCGTGCAATCCGAAGAATTTTGTATGGTTTTGTTGCCTTCTTTTCGACATGCAATAGGCATCAGCTCAGGTAATCTTCCTTCTTCGGTATTAACAAGGTCAGACAAACATTAAATACACAATCTGAATAATGAAGACACCTCAGTTTTTCTGTTGAGTTCAAAATTTTCCTGCCAACTGGCTTGTGTGTTGTACCATTTCAATACTAACTTGATAGAAGTAATAATTTCTTTTGGAACATGGTTAAGTGGCCCAAAAGAAATCGCAAACTCATGTGGTCTTTCAATATTAGCTTACATTATGGCTTCTGCCATGCTATGTGTTTACTACCTCCGTGCTGCAGCATTTACAATCACATTCATGTATTTCTCCTGCGCCTATCTCGTGCCTTAGCTGGTGCACAACATGCCACCTCTCATGAAGGAGCCCAGAAGTACGCTAATTAAAATCATCCTGTAAATAATTATTGCACTTTAAGCATAGTTGTTTTGATTCTAATCTTAAAGTACTCAACTTGATTTGCTCTTACTGTTTTCCATTTATAAGGTACTTTCCTTTATCCATATCATTTGTATTTTGTTGTTCTTATGTTGCTATTATTGTTACTGTTTTCTCAAGTATAACCTATTTTTGTCTCACCTACATAATAGGTTCCCTACAGTATTGTTTAAACACTTCCATATGGTACATGTTTGCTTACGTGTTTGTTCTATAGCACTTGTAGTAGTTTTTGTAGATCACTATTCTATTTATTGCGTTTTTATAAATGCTACTTGGACGCACGGTTCATACATACTTTTATTACAGCTTAGAATAAGATAAAAATCTTTCCTTAAATTAGATAGACTCAAATATCATCCATGCCTAGATCATACATGGCTTTAGATAGTATCTATGTGCTCTTTCGATTAGTCTACAGTCCTGTTTCTATACTTCCGTATTGTACATATTTGCTTACGTATTTGCTTCAATAGTGCATGTAATAGTTTGTGTGGATCAATGTTTTGTTAATTGCGTTTTCAATCTTTTACACAAAATAACAATTATATCGATCACCACAGAACAAAAAAAACTTAAAACTACCTTCACAAAAAAAAACCAATCTTTTACACAAAATATCTTGCGTGGCTTGCCGCCACGTCAACATAGCTAGCTATATATCAAAGAGGGGAGACTTCATGGCCCCCCTAGGCATCCACGTCGCCACTCCCCCCAAAAGCCTCAAGATTTTTGTAATTACGTATAAGTCTTTGGTTCTCGCAGAAAGGTCCCTAGATTTTTCGGAAAAGCTCCTGTGCATTTTTTTCGTTGATAATATCCCGTGGTTTCTGAAATTACGTACAGTCCCTTAATTCTTTCAAAAGTCCTTGGTTTTTTTTTACCAAAAAAACCCTCTGCTCTCTTTTAATTGTGAAAAGGCTCTCGATTTTTTTCGAAAAAACCTTTCACTTTTCTTTTACTATAAATTTTCGTCTCTTTTATTTCGATCCACACAGAAACCGCACGTGATCCGTTAATTCGTGGCAGCCAGTGAACATGTCATACGTGTCGCATGCTTGGCTTGTGCGATCCCGTTATCCACGAGAAAAAGATTCCTGGGTCCTGGCCATGTTGGGTTAGGCAGCTAGGCGCCCCGAAAAAAATATCCGGGAAGAGGGGAGGACGATGCGACGAGGAACGTGTGGTTCCCACTGGACATGGGCGTGGACCACCAGTGGTCAGCTGCGCGCACTCCAAAACCCATCAGATGGGATGGGAGACGGGGCCGGCTGGGCGAGCTTCTCTCTTGGTTAGACGACGTGAGTCCTGACTGTGTTCCCGGCCGGGATGCGATACTTCGGTGAGCTGAGACTGTGTTCCGCGCTCTAATTCCGGCTTGTTTGGGTCATGTTGGCTCATTTCAGGCATTCCACCTGAAAATTCTCAGATTCCAGCACCGGCTTTACATGCAAATCGGAGCAAAATAAACAGTGGGTGTCAGGGGAAAACTCAGGCACAAGGATGGCTATATTGCTTACAAGTGCGGATGCACCTAATCCCCGGCGGGTTTCGGGAGATCTCTAACTGAAATGCTCACATCTACCGCAAAAGTTTAACACTTTGTAAGGCTTTGTTTAGGATGCACACATGTCACACCAATTTTCACATGAAATAGTTTAATTCTAGTAAGGATCAGGAAAAAAATTCTCACATTCCAAGCGGAGCTTAACTGTTTTTAAATGCACTATATATTTGTGCATTTAAAGGTATCTACTCAATGGCAACACACCACTTCACGTAAGACTCCCCTAGCTACTCAAGCAAGTTCACATCCCCTCAGTTTAATACATACTCTCTTTATCCAAAGAGCAGACATCCCCTCAATTTAATACATACTCCCTCTATTCAAAAATATATGACAAATTTTGAGTTGCATATAGACCAAAAAGACATTAAAAATGACTAAACTATACATAATTGTTATCTCTAAATGCTATATTCAATTAATGCATGCACGTAGAAAAACAAAGGATTCTAGGGTGTGGTTATTGGGTCCTCTCTTCAGCTAGGCGCGACTTGTGCAAGATTCTCTGTAGGGCCATGCCCAGTAGAAAACAAATCAGCCGCGCGCACTTAATTACAAGTTAAGGGCTGATTAGTGCATCTATACTAATATACAAAAGAATAAATTTACCTTTTAACCCTCAAATATTGGGTTGGTCTAAAAAATCAACATTGAATTTCAAAACCACTTGATTTACAATCTCCAACTAACAAATTTGTCTGATTTACCCTCTCAAGGCAATTCACCTCGGTTTTGTTGGTGGTTTTGCACATGTAGCTTGGTTTTGTGTTGACGTGGTGCCTACCTAAGCATAAAAAAATTGATGGCGGACCTATGGGTCCTAGATGTCAGCCTCATCTCTTCTTTCTCCCTTCCTTTTCCTCTCCCATTCTCTTTCTTCTCCCTACATATGTCTAGTGAGCCCAATCTCAGCTTTCAAGTGAGCCCAATCTCAGCTTTCAGTGACAGCTGCTACATGGCCCAAGATGTCTCTTCTCCCTCCCTACCCCTCTTCCTCTCTCTTTCTCTCTCTCTCTCTCTCTCTCGCTCTCAACAGTCAACACCAAACTCCTCCACCTCGAGCTGAACTTGACATGGTGGCACGGACTAGAGGCAGCGACTATAAGTGTCTGGCGCTGATGGTGAGGACCGACCATTATAAGGGATCTTGGTACCCTAGAACACATGGTGGTGTTGTGTGATGGTGAGGACCAGCGGCGGTGAGTAGGAGCTCATGGTGGCACTCGTCTATGGCAGTGTCGCTCTGTTGATACCTCAGTCGGGATGGCATGCACATGGAATGTTCCAGAGGGAAATGAAGCTATTGGCAGTGGTGGATCTCACGGAGATAGCCTGTGGTGACCCGGCGGCGATAGGCCGGATTTAGAGAAGAATATCTCACTAGTGACGAACTTCTGGCTGTGGTGTGGCTCAACTGGGAGCTATTTGAGCATCACGGCGTCGAGGTGGTTCTGGTGCTCACCTTATTTTGGGCGGAGCTGGGGCAACATGTGTTGGTGCATGAGCCATGTGCCATGGCCCAGGAACAGGGGAGCTGAGCGGCGCTAGCTCTGGCGGTTTTCCTAAGAAGGCAAGAGCTCGAAGATGGTGCAATATGATTTGGTGGGCAGATTGAAGGCGGCAACAGTCAATGTCCCGCGATGGCGACATCAAGGGCAGGCGGCATCGCCATCGTCGTGGTCCAGGAGGACGCATCCATCGTGGTGCCGCGAGCAAACCAAACAGGCAGGGGAGAGGAGGGTGAGCGTTTGGGTGGTGGGTGTGGAGAGCTAGTGCCACTTAGTGGAGTGGAATCCATTGGAGGCGATGGTGTCGAGGGGGGGCGGTATGTGGAGGGCAAGCAAGTAGCATGTAGGGATTGAGATCCTCTAACTTTGTGATGCAAAGTCGGAGAAGAATTGTGACTGTGACTTTGGAAGATTCTCAGCCATCATATACAAAAGGATGGCCCTGATTAGATGTTACAACCAAGGTGCTATAGTACACAAGCTATAGTATTTTGTATAGTACTTGCCATGTCATCTTGCTATAGTATCTAGATCGATCTCAGCCTTTGTTTTTTGATCTGACGGCTAGGAAGTAAAGTCATGGTATTATACCGCCGTGACTTTGCTTTACAAAGTTAGAGGATCTGGTTCTACGGTGCAGGGAGGACAAGAGAAGGGAGGAAGAGAGAAAAGAAAATGCAGGAGGAAGTGAGAAGAAAACAGCGTGGCTTCACTTGATAGCAAAGATCTGACATAGCATCCAAGTAAATCTAAAACCAGAGTGGAGTGGGTCGTGGAGGGTCAAGTGAATGATTTCAATAGTTTAAGGTTATGCTCCAGTCGATATTATAGCTCAAGATTATTTTTTAGAGTGAAGTGAAAGTTCAAGATCGAAAAGTGGATTTATTTCTATAAAAAAATACCAGTTGTATTCTTTTCTACATACACTCATCATTGTGTACCTAGATTTTGATCTTCTGCTTCAATCATATTCATTTCGTATCCTACGATTCACGGCCAATTTTAAGCCATTGATATTTTGCAATTCAACGACGACCTAGATTCGTTTCGTATCCTGCCAGCAATTAATACCATGATAACCAACTAATTACATTCTAATCCCACTTTGTTCAAATTTGATTTGATTTTATATCGGATTATGTGAGCGGGAAGGATTGTATACCAGTGCAATGTTCAAACTGGAAGGCCAAATATAATGGGGGTATTTCTAAGCAACGATGGAGCATCCTCCTCGGCGGCATGGAGTGTTTCTGAAGCCTATGCATTGTGCTGCAAGTTTGAAGTGCCATGTAGCTCTTGTGGTCACTTTTTTTTTTCTCCAAATAGTTCAAGTAGTACTATCTCTTGGGATTGGGGTTGAGTTTTACAGATTTTGTGACAGCAGAATTATTTTAATCTTAAGATGGGGGGTCCTCTGCTTGAAAATTAGATCACTGTAGAGTTACAAACCGTTACTCACTAATTATTTGGATTTTTTAGAAATACCTACATGAGGGTATTATTTTTTGGATTTGAAGTGATTTGTTCATTTTTAGAACCTATACCATATTGCTGAATGTAACGAGAAATAATAACAGTGATGCTTGCGACGTGAGTTCCACGTGCCGACTACCTAGTATATTAAGATGTACTAGTGTATATAATAGTGAACCGGATTTAGAAATCCAAATTCCTCTGTGATTTTTGCACTGTTCTCTGGATCAGTAGCCAGTGCTCACAGTTACATCACTGTATATCAAAAACATATTAAGCGAAAGTATAATTAATACAGTAATAACTTACATGGGCCGATTAGGCCGAGAAAACAGATAATGCAGTAGCGGAAAATTTTCACACAAGTAGAACCCTTAGAACTTGCCACAGGCAGCCAACTGAGGTTTCGCGACCTATATCCATGGCCTTCTTAAATACCATCTATGTCGACCCTTTTGAAGTATTGCAGGGCCTTCTTCTGTTCTTGATTGACTGGAGGGTAATAAGCAACAGTGAGTACAAAATTGTACTCAACAAGCTACCACACAGAATGCAATACTAATAACTATTACATGTAAGGCTGTGAAAAGAGGCTTGATGTTATTTTATTTGCTAAAGCAGCATTTCCAAATATCAAAAATAGAATTCCTGTGACTTAGCAATTTTAACCAAAATGCAAGTTGTAAAGAGAGTGTGCAATAGTAATAATAGCACAGGCTACATCCACCTTTTACAGTGTATGGTTACCTCCACCAATGCTAGAATTTTTATAGCCACTGGATTACGTCAGTCCAGGAAAAAGTTAAAACCAGAGTACCTCTCTCTGATAGATTTTTATCTCGCCCACAAGAGGTTTTTGAAATAAAACTAGCTCGAGGATGTTCCCATGTCTGCTCTTGACCGTGAGCACGGCTATTCAAATAGTTTTAAACTCTGCAGAGTTTGCACATCTTTACCCACAAGAGATAACCCAATTGTTATATTCCACATGTTTCCTTAGACATGTAGATCAACCGGATTATCACATGACCTTTACAATGCATCTAGTAAAGAACTGCACTCGCTAAGGTTTTGTCTACAGGAAGGCCCTTTGGGCGCTAGCTAGACCCCCTCTTGCGCCCACCTCGATCCAGTGACATAACCACCCCCAGAACGCTTTGCGTCCAGCGAGGAAAATCATGCTTTTCACCGAAATGCATTCCTTTACTGGTGAATACAAATTATTCAGTCATGCCTACACTTTGCCAGCTTGTGGTTGTACTGTTTTACATGGAGAGGTCAACACAAGATTAAATCCTTAATTTGTCTAGACGAGCGTCCACAGCCCAATGTTACATCCACCAACCACTCCTACAAACCGCCCAGACAGGTAAAGCAAGTTTTGAGGTTTTGAGAAGGTAAGCTGTACACAAATATCAGTCATCTACATCCAATGACTGCCCAAAACAATTTCACGTATTTGAAGTAATGATAAGTCGGACAATTAAATGCCCTAGCTTTGGACTCACTTGGCAGTACATATGACTTAGCTAATAATAGCATTATAATCTGGGGCGACAAGGATTTGTTGAATCAAATGGTAAATAATGTCATATAATAATATTGGTAGCATAAAAGGGCAATATCTACCTTATATTTGATATAATTTGCATAACAAGGTAAGCATGTAGATTTTGATAATTTAAGGGAACATAACTTTTATAAAAACGTGGGAACAATATGATCAAAGTGATGACTTGCCTTGATTATTACCGCAGCCTTGATTTAAAACAAAGCTTGCTTAACCAGTCAGTTATATTCTTGAATTCTCCCTCCACCGTAAGTTGAGTCCGCTTGAGCTGGTCGTCTTCATATTGCAGCTTCTAATACGTAGCAACAAAATGAAGAGCCAAATAAATCCAAATGGCGGCAAAAATTATTTGAACTCATTTTATGTTGCTTACAGTTTCAGGAGCGATTGGAATGGATTTATTTGATTGAATAGCTTTACCGTGAGGGAAAATTTTAAAAAACAAGAAGAAGTTGAATAAAGGATTATCCGCAGGATCCCTTCTGCTGGGTTCAAGATACAAGTTTTGATCTTTTTCTTTATAGATTTCCTTTTATTGATTTATATTTATCAAGGAAATTCCAAGAGCAAAACAAGACTTAGGCATCTTTTAGAAAGATTGCCGGAGAGGGTGATTTGGCAGATACTTGATTTTATGCATTTCCAAATTTTGCTATAGTTTGGAGTTGGTTAGCTGTCTGATTATGATCAGGAACAGGCTAGCAATTCACAACTTATTTAAAGAAGATTTGTGGTGACGATTTACTGGAAATATGAGTTAAATAAGATTTGCACAAATTTAATTATCCTTAAATACTGGGGAATAATTAGATTAGTTGGGATGCAAAGTTGTGTTTTAGCAAGATTACACGTTAAGAGTGCTACTTGCTTAAAACTTATTATTTTATGCCTCAGACTTTTTGCAAGGCTTGGTTTTAGGATGCGATTCTTAAAATTATTCAAAGATAAATTAATGGAGGTAAATAGCAAGGATCCTTTATTTAGGTTCATTAGTTTCTCATGCCAAAAGGTATTCGAATCTTTGTATTTTATAGATGATACTGAAAAATTGGATTTACCAGTATTTTATTTACCAACAAGGAGAAGTCTTATAGGTTTTAGCAAAAGGGACAATTTGGGTACTGATATGTTATGTATCCAAATACAAGTTAATGAGTTTTATTTGCATTAGGAACTTTAAATCCCAGGAGGAAGACAAAAATGGGTACAAGGTAGATTGCTAGAGTATTCGAGTTTCTTTGGATTAGTTCTTGATGGTATTTAAGCATAGACGAGAAGCGGTAAAACTTGATTTGGGAAGACAAGCAAATTTCATTTCCCTTTTAAAACCACAAGTAAGCTTTTATCTAACAACAATATTCAGGATCACTTTCTAAACATGCTCAGATTGCAATAACCACTGTTATCAATGTGCGATTTGTGCTTTTATCAATCGAGTAGTAAGAATAAACTATCAATTGGAAAATTGGCCATGAGGTCTTTGTTTTTAATAGATGCCCAAACGAGGATAATTTAGTATTTGATGGCTAGGAGCATAATCATTTCACAGTCACAGTGTTATTACAAAAAGAAGCCCTTTTAACAATCATAATCCATTTATTGGCCGCATAGCATAATTTTTAGAGATGGATTCCAGAAGCTCACCATGCAAGGGATATTACAAGCATTCACTTTTTGCCAGATATTGTCTCAATGGGGCCCACCTGTCATGCCAACAGAGAAAAAGAGTGAGGCAGAGGTGGGAGTGAGGCACTCGGCCGGGGAGAATAGAGAGGGAAGTAGGTGCCTGGCTGCTTGGAATAGAGAAGAGGTTCGGCGCCGTGTTGCCGAGGATGTCGCCGGGGAAGGGTAGCCAAAGGATTGGCAACGGTCGGTGGGCCGGGAAACTCCTGAAGCGGTGACACCACAGAGGCAGCTGGCACCAGGAGATGCAACCAACAAAACCAGTGGCGGCGCGGAGCGACGGCTTATCGGGGCGGCAGGGCGGCGCCGATCTGAGAGAGGGAAAAAATAAGCATGCGAGTAGGAGCAAGAGAAGACCCCAAATGACTCACCAGTGGCGGTGGTATGTCCGGGGGGGGGGGTTGCAGAGGCGGCCTGGCGGCTGAGGCTGTCTGTGGTGTGGAGAAGACTGCCGTGGGCGGCAAGCTGGAGCCGATGGAAGATTCAATTGCCAGTTGGAGCAGCCTTGGGACTCCCAGGTGAAGCTTGGAGCGCTGGCAATCGGCTCGGATTTCAGTGGCAACGGCGAAGCAATCAGAGGGGAAAAGAAATGCTTTGGCTGGGGAAGAAGAGAGGGATGGTGTCGAGACCCGAATATGCAAATCTGGACTCTCTGTGTATTCTGCACTAGTCCCAGGATCATGCTAGTGCACACAGTTAAACATAGATGTCATCACAACCATATACACGATAAAATAAAGGAAAAGCTCCAATATCGATAAATCTCAAAAAGGTACGACCTTATGGTCAAGCTTATAATAAACTGGCCCGAAGGCTTAACAAAAGTAGCAGCGGAAATCCAAAATAAAGCGTAGCGACCAATCGACAAGACACAGGCTATCGAGTGGAGAACGAAGCCTAATCCGCGAAGTCGTCGAAATACTCTCCTTCTGGAACCTCCTACTGGTGATACTCCTCTTCCTCAACTGAGCAACATTGGGCATAAAGCCGTGAGTACATTGGTACTCAGCAAGTCGTTTGTAACAAATGAATGCAATATAGTATGCAAGGCTTACTAAAGGATGGTTGAAAGGTTAATTTGCATAAATGACAGTTGAAATACAAATAATAGATTGAAGGCGAACTTTAAGTAAAACAATAGTTAAGTAAATAATCAAAGGAATTGACATACCACTTGCGGACCTCCCATCCACAAGCTAAAACCACCGCTTAAGGACCTCCCATCCATAAGCTAAACCAACAGTGAACGCCTGTCCACTTCCATTCACAAGTTTTCAGAAATAACTATCCCTCGTGTGAAATCATCGAGCATTGTCCATGACCGAGGACGCGGCTATTCGAATAGTTTTACACTCTGCAGAGGTTGCACAACTGTACCCACACGATGTAATTAGCCTAGGCCTAAGGCAATCACAACAAGGCCTTTACAAAGTTCAGTTTACAACTCAATCCGCCCGCTAGGGTTTCGCATCACACCCCCCTTGCGCCACATGGAAATAGTAACAATGTTCATCTCAATGGCAAGATTAAAGTTGAAACCTCCCAAATTAGTCAGCCAGGTCCGTCCCATACCAGACATGTGGTTTGCACGGTAAAGCTCAGATCAATGGCGCACAAAGTTAAGTTCTTAAGTCTACCCGGGCGAGACTACCACATCCCTCGAAGTGCTCCAACACTTCCCCCTTTACTGCACGATCACTCGCCCGGGTGCAAAAGTCAGTTTGTATAACCACCGCCGATGACGCACCAACGCCATGGCACAAATTTTAATATACGTGGCACCAACCACAGTTTCATATCTCATTAAGTCAAAATTATAATTTACATGTGATGATAACCCAATCGTAAAATGTAAGCAAGGCTAAGCATCTATTCGTACTAACCCATGTGACAAATAATCTAGCATCACTAGTATGTTTCCCAACCTATGATGACAATGGCATCAGGGTATTCCAAATTATCAAGGAGGGATAAACTCAAATGGGATGATAACTACCAGATACAAGGATTGAATAAAAATAGCGATGCAATGTACTTTAAAACAAAATAATTAAATAATAGATTACAAACTGGGTTCAATATGATCAAAGGACACGACTTGCCTTGGTTATGCTCAGTGAGGTACTCCTGGTCTTCGGGGACGAAACCTGCTCCTCCGGAATCCGAATCTAGCGAGAGAGAAAACGATCGAAACTAAAGAAACACATAAAATGAGGATCAAATAAACTCCAAAAATTATCAAACCAGAACCAAAAGATAGAGCTCGATTTTAGATGAATTTAGAAAAAAGTACGGGGTTAATCGGAGCTAGGACGGAGGAGAACGGGCTCTCGGAAAATTTAATCTAAAGAAAAATCAGGAAAAAGAAAAAATATCACTGTGCTGTGGACGGGGCGCACGGGAAGCCGGGTCCACCGTGGACTCGGTCCACGAAATAGTACGCGGGGTGGCGGTGCTAACGCGGTGGGGACGCTACCGGCGTGGCGGTGGCGATCTTTGCCACGTGGCTAGGGCGGCGTGGCATCTTGGCGTGGGCGCCACGTGGCTCGGGGCGGGAAGTGCGGCGATGTGGCGCTGACGTGGCATGCCACGTGGGATGCCACGTGGCTCTAGGGCTGACGTGGCTGCCACGTGGTAGGGCTGACGCGGTGCGGCTCGGGCGCGGGCGGCGGCGGCGGAGATTCGACGGCTGGGAGTGCGACGCGCGGAGCGATCTGAGCCCTCGGCTCAGATTTGGATCGGCGGCTGAGATCGAGCGGCGCGGGCGCGGGGACGGCGGGGATGATCGACACGGTTTCGGGCTCACGGACCGAGGCGAGGCGCGGGGCGAGGCGAGCGGCGACGCGGAGGGCGATTCGACTCACCGGCGGCGGAAACGGCGGCGAGGGCGGCTCTCCGGCGACGGGGTGGCTCCGGAGACGTCGGGGACGACGACGGGGCAACACGGACGGCGGCGGAGCGGTTCCAGCGGCGGCGCGGGCGCGAGGAAGCGGAGGCGAGGGTTCGGCGGTGGCGACGAGCGGGCACGCGAACCGAGGTGGGCGGCGGGGTTTTAACACGCGAATCGAGGAGTTCGATTCGGGAACGGCTCGGAGTGAACGCGGAAACAGTTTGGACGGCTGAGATTGAGACGCGTGGATGCATCCGACGGCGGGGATCGGACGTGGGTGCGCGGCGGACGGTGGAGATCGAGCCACGACGCGGGATCGGGCGGCTGAGGGAGGTGGCGAGGCGCGGTGCGCGGGCGCTGCTGGTGCCGCCGCGTGTCAGCGCGGATGCGGGCGGCGGGATCGGGCGGCGGAAAGCGGGTGAGGGCGGGAAAGCGTACGGCGGCGGCGGGGATGCGCTGGATGAGCGACGCGTGGAGGAGGGAGAAGATCGGGTGGCGGGGAGATTTCTAATTTCTTTTCTTTTTCCAGAAATTCAAATAAACTTCAAGGAGCTCTAGAAAATAGCAATTAAATCCCAAAAATTCACTAAAAATACCAGAAAATTCCCTGAGAGCTGGAGAACCCAAACAAAATATTTTCCAGTTTTGTTAATATTTATTTTACTCAGATTAAAATATTTTAAAATTTAGAAATTCATTTGAAGCTTAATTTAATTCTAGAAAATTCTAGAAAATTTCTTGTGACTTGAGGAACTTAAATAAACTATTTTCTGCTAATGTTGAAGTATAATTTAATCATATTAAATTCTTTTAAATTTTTGAAAATTCATTTAAGCTTGGTTTTAAATTCAGGGAAAATTTCAGAAATTTATTTTTAAATCAAGGTTTTAAAAATCCCCAAAAATCAGGATGTTACAGATGGGCACCAAGAGGAGCTGAGTACCTTGGCTCCTTTTATAGGCGATGAAGTGGAGGTAGTCGCTGGGGCTCCTTGAACACGAGCGCAGGTGAAGCAATTGCCGGGGCAGTGGCATTGAAGCTGCGCACAGACGGCGAGAGCAGAAAGAGGCCGGCGCGAGGGGTTGTGTCACTCTATTGCTGCATTGAAGTCAGAGGGGGGAAAGCTAGCGCCGAGGGGCAGAGAGCGCAGACGTAGGTCGGTTGTAGGCACAGTCAACCTGAGGTGGAGGTAGCGCGACGGGCGGTCTTGAATGCCGAACAGGCCGGTGGAGGCGGATCTAGGCCGGCGCAGGCTAGCGGAGGAAAGTGGGCGGCGCAGCTCTAGGTATACGGCGCCGAGTGCGAAAACAGGGCGAGCCAGACAGAGTAATGGAGGGGAGGAAGTGGAGTAATGTCGGGCCAGAGGGCGGAGGTGCAAGCGCGGCATTGATGGAGATGCGGCCGGTGGAGGCGATGGCATGAGGTGACAGGGAAACCGGGGTGACGCACAAACCTGGTGCGGAGTGGAGGAACACCGTGTGCGGCTGGGCCGGCCGAAGAAGACGAGGCAGAGGGCCGGGCTGGAGCTGCTGCTGGAGGAGAGGGGCAGGCTGGAGCCGGGTTGGCCGAGGGATGGGGCGGGGTTGGTGACTTCGGGAGAGAAGGTGCAGAGGGAGGCGGTCGCGGCTGGTTGGCCGAGAGAAGAGAAGAGGGAGGGTGGTGGCGCCTGAACAGGGAGGAGGAAGATAGGAGGCAAAGGGGCGGTGGGGTAAGGGTTTCGGCCAAATGGGCCAGATGGGTCGGAAGAAAGGGGGCTGAGGCCCAAAAGGGGATTTTCCAAATTTTAAGATTTTCACAATTTGTTTTCTTGATGAACCAAAAGAGTGCCAAGGAATTTGAAATGATAAACTTAAATGTTATTTTGAACCTGGATGTTTAGATGTTCAGAGATTTTTGGGTTTAGGATTCTCACAATTCAATTTCTATGCTGAAATACTTTGAATGCCCAAGAATTAAATGACAAAATTTTAACCTTTAACTTGGATCTTGTGTTTTTAAATATTCAGCTCTTAGAAATTTTAGTTTAGCGTTTTTGGTTTAGAATCTCCAGATAAATTTTTGAGACTTCGGATTTCGATTTTGAAATATGATTCTTACTTTTGAAGTCTTGCTTCTCTTTATTAAATTTTTGCCACCAGAATTTCCAAATCAAGAACTCAATTAAACGAAATTTTGAAATACACAAAAATTCAACAAATATTTTTATCAATTTTGCAAATACATTAGTCCCGTAAATTTGAGATGTTACAAATAGTTATTAAATTTATTCATTTTTCGTTTCAGAAAAAAGTAAATATATTCATTTTCTTAGGAACGGATAGCTACTACTGTTAGCCCTTTGTGGTCAGGGCCTCATGGGTTTTAGGCCCCGCTCATTTCAGTTTTTTTTCAGTTTCTACTTCTAGCTTTAGCTTTTTTTCATTATTCAGTAATTCATCTTTTTCTGAATTTTTTTAGATTTTTTGGGCTTTTTTGCATTTTTCTTTTTTTCCGTGTTCCTTTGCATTGTCCGTGATGGACTAACATATTTTTTCTATTTTTACATTTTTTAAAATTTAATTATGCCCAAAAAGCTAAATCAGCTACAGTAAAAAAAACCAGCTACAATGAAAATTCAACTAAAAGTCAGAAACTATCGCTAAAACGAACTCCCCTTATACACCAGGCCAGATCTATCTATTTTAATTACTGTGAACTAGGCAGGCCCAGTTGGCCCGACACACTTCAGACCTGACAGAAATTTATTCATTTGTCAACGGATTTTGGGTGCACCTCTTTCGGTAGTGACTGATAGCTTATGATGAATGATTTTTATTTTAATATAAATATTTATGTAAATAAATTAAAAGTTGATAAATCATTTCAAAAATGTTATCCCTAATAAACCACTTAAAAACAGTGAAAAAACCTGTTAGTTAATTCGAGAGAAGTTGTAAGTCATAAGCTAAAAATATAGGTCCTTTATCATCCAGATCAAAATCCAAGATTCGAAGTAATTAACCATACATATGAAGCAATATTTCCTTGCCATGCTGGTTGAAGTACAAGTATAAGGCCTGTTCTTTTCGGCTGTGGCTGATGGCTTTTGGCTGCGGCTGATGGCTTTTTGACTGTTTGTGACAGAGATTGCAGAAAGAGAGATACTCGTTTGCGATTTTTGATGGTACAGATATTAGTTTTTTAACGTGTACTACAATTAACTTGTAGACCCCATCTTAAAAAATATTTTGTTTAAAAGTTAATTACTATAGCAAAAGCCAAAAGCGGCTTTTAGAAGCCGTAAAGAACATGCCCATAGTGTCTATCTTTACCCTACCCGATAGATCAAGCTTTTCAAGTGAACTCTTTGATGCATGAAACATGCGACGATATCAGAGCCACCAACAGGTTCTTAGTTCAACACCAAGCAAGCTTAATTTTAAGAAAAAATAATTGTAGCTCACTTTGAAGCCACATCGTAAGTGTAGAGGAGCCTAATACTAGAGAAGTTTGAATTATGAGTATATTACCAACCTTTTCTTAATAGCTTAAGCACTAAGAGTGTTGAAGTAAAAATATATTGTCACTTTTTCCTAACCAATAAGCTTTTGAATGAACTAGTTGGTAAAGGAAACTTATGAAAATAACATTAACAAAGAAGCTTATGAAAGTAATATTAATTGTAGCACTCGTAGATATTATCAACAGCACCGACCGTACGGTAGGAATTAGCGGTGATCATTTTTCGTTGGATCCAATCTGCATCAGCATCAGATGGTGTCATCTTCTATTCTTCTTTTCCTTGAAAACCGGACCATCTTCTAGCAATTTGTCAATTTTCCAACTGTCATTCATTTTGCATTAGTTGCGAGAAAAATTTCGTGAAGGCGATGGAAGATTTGGAATTAATTTTCCCAGCAGTCCTTTTCCAATCAATTACGATGCACACTACAGTCGATTTTTACTTAATTAATATTTAATAATATTTTAAAAATAAACCACTAATCAACTTATTTCCAAAAGTGAACCTCCTTTCGCTCTCTGGAACGGTACATCAAGGTTCTTTTCCGAAAATAAGTTCAGAACTATATGTGAACTTTGCAAAGCTGTCATTCATGGCGTTGCAAGCATAATTTATTTTTAAAATAAGTCGGAGATAGGTTTTGTGTGAATCAAAAGGTCTTATAAAGATTTTGTAAGGTCTATTTTCCATTTTTCCACATAAGTTACATTTGTAGGCTTAAGAGTCAAGAGTGTGAGTGTGATTATGGCAGTTTTTCTGGAGTGAACTAAGCTAGTTGTTGAGCTTAAACAACCAGAGGTTCTCTCTGAAAAAAAAATGTAAAACCGAACTCAAGCTCTAATTGCACTCTAATAAAAATCAGAACTGGGAATACTTATATAACACTGAGCAATCGTGGGCGCTGTATATGGTATAACTAACTCCATTCCCTATTTTCTTTTTGAAAAACGATTTCCTTCATTTTACTTTATATTATGATTATATCATTCTAAAATTTGCACAAAAAGTACACACAAAAGAAACTGTAAAAAAGGCAGAGGACCACTGGGCCATATGGTTCCATACATGATGTCACTGATTTATCTTGGCGTCTTTTGTTTGATGAGGTCACAGGCCGGTCGCAATTTAGGACTAGAGACTAGACTACGGTCTGTTCTTTTTAGTTTATCAAAACGGCTTTTATATTTTACTATAGTACTTAACTTTCAAACATAATATTTTTTTAAGATAGAGTCTACAAGTTAATTATAGTACACATTAAAAGTCTAACATCTATACTATCCAAAATTACAAACAAGTATCTCTCTCCGTAATCTCTGTCATAAACAGTTAAAATTTAAAAATTTCAGTCAAAACCCATAAACCGCAGCTAAAAGAACAGACCCTACCATAAAACATTGCAGCTTTGCATTACCAGCAATCATTGGTGGGCACCAAACATCATCGCTCCCTCTCTAAGAAAACCCAAACATAATCGCTTGAATTTTTTTGAGATTACAATAATATATTGTATTTATTTATTTTAGATTAAATGTCTTGTATTTCATTTGTCCATGAAAACATGCATTCAAGGTGAGATCAGTCATCTACATCGATACAATCTTCGAGATAACATAAAAGGAAATTTTATCCTTCACTAAAACCAGTTTTAGGGCCCATCTGAACAGAAGTGCGGAATTTTGAAGGATCAGTATTCTACGGAAAATATCCTACAAAGGTGCTTGGAAAAAAAGAGGATTAGCTCCAAATAGTTTCTTTGAAGTTCGTTTCGAGTATTAGAGGCAGCGCTCAAAGTAGCAGCAGCGGCGGGCGGTGGCGTTCAGCTGCAGCTTCAAAGGTACTGTTTATTTTTTGTTTGTTTCTTTTTTTGGTTTTTTGTGTTTTATTTTTTTCATGTAATCCTTTATATTATCTATCACGTGCCGTTTTTATTTTTATATTTTTTTAAATTTAATATGCCTAAAAAACCAGCTCAACTACAGTAAAAAAAATCAGCTAGCTACAGTGAAATTTCAATCAGAAGCCATTACTATTCCGAACGCCCCCCTTAACATCAGGCCCTACGTTATGTTCTCTCATTTGTCTCTTGGAATCTGGTGCTTTTCTTGTGCAACATCTAAATGGCATTTTTAAAGCTTTTATGTGTTTTTAGCTCCTGTAATATTCTGAAGTGCTTGACACTACCAGACTGCAGAGCTTTCGCGACAACCGAAAACCGTTAGGAGAAATTTTTCTGTTGGGAAACCGTCATGAAATACCCATGGGGAGAATGAGGACACGAAAATTTAGAATGGCTGACGGTTAACCGACAAGATAATAATTCCCGACAGCATTTCATGACAGATCGTAAGGAAAATTCCTGGGCGTTAGGTTTCCGGGTCACTGTTTTCTGTCTGGTACCCGTCACCAAAATAATCCCTGACGGTTTGTGCTCGTCAGGACAAAGGAAATTACAAGCAAAATAATACAAATAAAATTCATATGGAGGCTTATGATAATTAATTCATACATCCACTCAATTAGTCCAGCATCCTCTATATTCATACTCACATACACATATGTACTAATAGCTTAACATCAATCTGGTCCACAAATCTCATGAAAAAAAAGAAACTAAGGGTGGGTTCTTTTAGACTGGTGACTGATGGCTTATGGTTTACATATTTGAATTCTGACTGTTCGCGAAAGACAATACGCAGAGATAAATAGTCGCATGTGATTTTGACCAGTATAGCTCAATTCAGTACACTTTTCACTACAATTTTTCTATTGAATTCAGTACAATTTTCCTGTTAGAGATTTAAAATAGAAGTGGTACTATTTATGTCCATATGTTCCCTTGGGTTAGCCATCTTCTCTAATTATAGCAAAGCACCATCTCACTATATCAGGTTCCAGAACTATTCTATAAGCATGTCAATGTGACTTAAGTAATTTATCATCATAGCAGAAAAGATCTATTAACTTTATCATCTAGTTTTGTCAACAAGATTTAGTCAAGTATATTCTAGACAAGCTCCAGATCTTTAGACTTATTCAGGGAAAGAAATTGTGGACTGGTCATCCAAGTGTAGTACATACAAACACTACTACAGAAAGCCTAATACTAGATGCCAAATCACAGACGGTTTGACAAAATCGTCTGTGACCGATAGTAACACAGACGGTTTTCATTTAGACACCGTCTGTGTTGATGGCGTCGGAGAAAACGAGTATCATAGACCGTTCTTATCAATGAACCGTCTGTGATATTTCCGTATTACAGACGGTTCATTGGTAAGAACCGCTGCGTGATATCGAATATCACGACGCTTTTTAACTAAAACCCGTCTGTGATAGTCAAGTATCACAGACGGTTTTTTTAGTAAAAACCGTCTATAATATCACAGACGGTTTTTAACTACAAACCGTCTGTGATACTTGACTATCACAGACGGATTTTGTTTAAAAACCGTATGTGATAATGCTGCTATGTATTTATTACGCCGCTCAGACCGCATCTATCTTCATTTCGATCCAGATCTAGCCGGTGCTGCAGCTGGAGGCAGTAAGGCTTTCAGGCCATTTTTTTGGTGGAAGGAGGTTTATTTGGCAGGAGATTCATTGAGTTCTTGGTTGCCCTAGATATGGTTAGTAATGAAATTTGTTTTTAGTTGCAATATATATCAAAATAATTAGTTTGATCTAACTAATTAATTTTTGGTGAACTGTTATATATATACTTTGAAGATATAGCTAATTTAGATGTAGCTAGCCTCAATGCATGTGGTATATATGTAGTAATAATTAATTAAATTAATTTTAATACTAAGTTATTTTATATGTGCATAATATAGGACCGAAGCTGGATGTATACCGCAAACCGTGTGAGTGAAGAGTACATTAATGGCGTGTCTGCTTTTACAAGAGTTGCCGAGGAGGATATGTTGAATAAGGGGGTGGAATATATGTATTGTCCATGCATTGACTGCGAGAATTTAAAGATGTTTAAGAATCGAGAGCAGATTGAAGCGCACTTGATTCGGAGGGCTTTCAAAAAGGGGTATACGTGTTGGACCAGTCATGGCGAAGTCAATGATATGCCGCCGGATGACATCGCCGGTGAAGTCAATGATATGCCGTCGGATGACATCACCGGTGAAGTCAATGATATGCTGCCGGATGATGATTGTGGTTCGGATTCGGATAGGTTGCACGATGACAATCTGGATCAGATGCTTCATGATGTAGAAGAGAACTATGATGAGAGAGAGTATATTAAATTCCGAGGCTTGATGGAGGACTCAGAGAAACCTTTGTTCACGTGCTGCAAGTCAAAGTACACGAAGTTGTCAGCTGTGCTTGAACTGTTGAAATTGAAGGCAAGCAACGGTTAGTCCGACAAGAGTTTCACGGCGCTGCTAGGTCTTTTAGCGGACATGCTTCCGGAGGGAAATGAGTTGCCTAAAACCACGTATAAAGCCAAGAAGATTCTTTGTCCATTGGGAATGGAAGTAGAAAGACTACATGCATGTCCGAACAACTGTATCCTGTACCGTAAAGAGTATGCAAACATGCATGTCTGTCCGGTGTGCAACGCATCCCGATACGAATGTAACAATCAATTAGATGATGATGGCAAGGGAACAGAGGTGAAGAGAGGACCTCCTAGAAAGGTGGCATGGTATCTTCCTATAATTCCCCGTTAAAACTGCTGCGATGGCACTCGGAGGAGCTCAAGAAGGATGGAATGCTGAGACACCTTGCTGATTCCACCCAGTGGAGAAACATCGATTGGTGCTTTGCAGATTTTGGTGCAGAACCGAGGAATATAAGGTTTGGATTGAGTATAGATGGAATGAATCCTTTCAGTAGCATGAGCAGCCGACATAGCTTTTGGCCTGTGACTCTTTACATCTATAACCTTCCTCCTTGGTTGTGTATGAAGCAAAAGTATATTTTGTTGTTGATACTTATCCAAGGGCCAAAGCAACCTGGGAATGATATTGATGTGTATCTAGTGCCGTTGGTGGAAGATCTAAAAGTACTGTGGGACGAAGGGGTACAGGTATGGGATGCATACAAACGAGAGAACTTCACTTTGCGCTCCTTATTGTTCTGCACCATAAATGATTATCCTGCCCTTACTAACCTGTCGGGCCAGAGTACAAAAGGTGCCAAAGCTTGTACTCACTGCTTAGATGGTACTGAGAGTGTGTGGCTGAAACACTTACGCAAAACCGTGCACATGCGTCACCGTCGATTCCTTCAGAGGGCTCACCCATACTGCAAGATGAAGAAATAATTTTACGGAGAGAAGGAGGACGGTTCAGCTCCAAGGCATTTAAGCGGAAAAGAGGCTTATAATATGGTTAATGATTTAGATGTTGTCCTCGGAAAGGGACGTAAATTGAGGGGTCGTGAGAAGAACATCTGGAAGAAGAGATCAATATTTTGGGACTTATCTTATTGGGAGTACCTAGATGTTCGACACTGCATCGACGTCATGCACGTAGAAAAGAATGTGTGTGACAGCTTGATTGATCTCTTACTGAACATTCGTGATAAAACAAAGGACGGCGTCAATGCACGGCTTGACTTGGCTGATATGGACATCAGGCGTGAGTTAGCACCGAGAACAACAGATAATGGACGAACGTACCTTCCCCCTGCGTGTTACACTCTGTCCAAGGCGAGAAAACAGAACTGTGCTTGTGCTTGCATGGTGTCAAAGTTCCGTCTAGTTACTCCGACAATGTGAAGAAACTTGTTTTGATGCAAGATTTGAAGTTAAATGGAATGAAGTCTCATGATTGTCATGTGCTGATAACACAAATGCTCCCTATTGCAATTCGGAATATTTTACCGTTCAAAATCCGAGAGACAATCATGAGGCTATGTTATTTCTTTAACACAATTGCTCAGAAGGTCATCGATCCCGAAGGACTAGATACTCTGCAGGACGAGGTGGTGATGACTCTATGTCATCTTCAGATGTATTTTTCTCCTTCATTTTTTGATATCATGGTCCATCTCATTGTTCACATTGTGTGGGAGATGAAAATGTGCGAGCCCGTATTCCTACGTAGCATGTACCCGTTTGAGAGGTTCATGGGAATTCTCAAATCCTATGTACGGAATCGATCTCGGCCGGAGGGCAGTATCGTCGAAGGTTATGCAAGCGAAGAGGTCATTGAGTTTTGTGTCGATTATATGGCTCAGATTCAACCGATAGGTGTGCCTCAATCTTGTCATGTGGGGAGGCTCAAGGGTATCGGAACTATAAGAAGGAAAGCAATCACTCCAGATATGGACGCGTATGCGTAAGCCCATTTCACGGTCTTGCAACATATGACTGAAGTGGCCCCTTATGTCGACCAGCACAAGGATGTGCTTCGGCAACAGAATCCGGAGCGGCCGGATGTTTGGATCATGAGACAACACAACAGTCGGTTCAACCAATGGTTGAAGGAGCAAATCGCTAGGAGCTCGTCAAGTGAGATGCTGACATGGTTGGCAAAAGGGCCAGCATTTACAGTTGTGACATGGCAAGGATATGACATAAATAGGTACATATTCCACACACAGGCTCAGGATGTAAAGAGATTAATCAAAACAGCGGTGTCCGCATAGATGCATTTAGTACTGATGGGGTGAGAAACTCCTACTATGGGTTCAGAGAAGAGATTTGGGAGCTCGACTACGTGGTTTTCAAGATCCCCTTATTTCGCTGTCGTTGGGTGCATCTCCCACAGGTGAAGGTTGACAAGTACGGTGTTACTACCGTGGACCTCCAACGTGTCGGGTACAAAGATGAACCATTCGTACTCGCCAACCAAGTTGTTCAAGTTTTCTATGTAACCGACCCGGCAAATAAGAAGCGCCATGTAGTTCTTCATGGAAAAAGGAGAATTATCGGAGTAGAGAATGTAGTGGACGAGAAAGAATACAATCAATTTGACGAGTTACCTCCTTTTGGAAATGGCATAAGGGTCGACGACGAACAACGTGACGAAACTAGTTACGTACGAATTGATCATCATGAAGGGTTAATTTTTAAAGGAAATAAGCAAGTGGAATGAGAATGGCGACATATATGTGGGCATTTGCATTGATGTACATAACAATGCATGTATGGGATGTATATGTGAATTGGCAATTATGTAAATAACAATGCATGCATGTGTGTGATATATTTGTGAATTTGCATTTATGTATAAGTGAAAATGTGTGATATATAGGTGAATTTTGAGAATAAGTCATACAAATGTATCTCTATGTTCATTGGGCTGTTGTAAAGAAATATACTGAGTTGTTGTAAAGGCTTATTGAATGCTGGTTGTTGCAGTTACTACAGCCGGGCAAAGACTTATTACAGACGGTTGTAAGTTTAAGACCGTCTGTGATAGTAATCACAGATTGTTCTAAGCTTAGAACCGTCTGTGATAATAAATATCATAGACGATTCTAAACTCAGAACCGTCTGTGATATCTATTATATCACAGACGGTTCTGAGATCAGAACCGTCTGTAATAAGCCTTCATATAAAACCCCCCCCGCTAGGGTTTTACACGTACACTGCCAGTTATTCGTAATACCAACCTAGACTTAGTCGCTCTCCCGATCCCCCAAGCCCGTCGCCGCCGCCGTCCCCCGAGCCCGTCGTCGGCCGCCTCCGGTCCCCGAGCCCATCACCGGCCGCCTCCGTCGAGCCCCCGAGCCCGTCGCCGTCCCCCAAGCCTATATCACAGACGGTTGTTTCTTACAAACCGTCTGTGATGCTAGCTATCACAGACGGTTTGTAGTTACCAACCGTCTGTGATATATACTCCACAAACGGTTTGAAAATCGTCTGTGATAACCTTCGATTATCACTGACCCATAAAGTCAGACGGTTTAGAAAACCGTCTGTGATGACGTTTTTGAACCGTCTGTGATAATAGTTTCTGTAGTAGTGAGACAACAAAATTGGTTGCAGTGAGAAGCCTTCTCTAAATCATGTGCTTTACGTTGTAAATGAAATATTTTAAGAGTTTCCTAAGCATGCCCTGCCCCTCCAAAGCTTACCGACTATCAAAGCTAAAATTCATCATATAGCGCAGCAATCAATCTAGTGAAATTAACAAACCATCACACAAATATGATGAATTGAAAATGCAACTACAGGGACAAAATTGCAGACCGAATTTTCACCTAATGCCACGACAAATTATTGAAGCATAATGGCAACAGCTCCAGTAAGAGAGACGAGAGATATTAGCCCAGCAGCTTCTTGTGGGACATGGACTGTTGGAAATATAGGCAATATTTTAATTCTAAATTTTAGTAGGAAACAAATATAATACACTAGTGATGCAAAGCTAACTACTAACAGTAGACTACTCATCATACTTCGGAATATACTCTAGAAAAATATAGTACCAAAGTTGTACGAGCACACGAACGACTTACTTTTGGGCTTGATGAAGAACAGAAAGCAGCGCAGATGTGATGCAGTGTAGACTCGATGCAATACAGAATATAGGTGAAGTAGAGTGAGAGCGGTCACGCAAATGCGCTGCCCAGAAACCTTATTGCCGCCCCATGCAGGTTCTCTCTGCGACAATGGTTCGGAGATACTGCTCCTCTTCTACACGATGCACGTCAGGAAGAAGAGTCCACGAGGCTCAGACGGCGCAGCACAAGTTTGTGGAAAGAAGAGAATGGAAGCAATGAGCTACTTGGGTGTGTTTTTTGGACGTCTCCAGGCACATATATATAGGCAGACTAGTCATTTACCCACTGGTAATTGACATATTTAACCAGCCATTTACTCATTGGTAACTGCCAGTCATCAAAACCCAATAAACCTCCAAATTCAAATATTTGAATTTCATTCAAACTGAGAGAGAGTGATGCACGGTTCAGCAAAAATAAAGGTAAAGTTGGTCTACCAAGTGGCACACCATGCTACGCCACATCAACGCCCACACCACGTCACGGTCGCGCGTCGCAAATCATGTGATTTTCACGTGAAAATACACGAATAAGCACACGCGCGTGCGTGCGCGTGTGTGTGTTTAGCCAAAGCTATTCTCATGCCATCCATTTTCATAATTCAAGGAGTGGTATGGACTCCATCTTATAAATTGATCTCCCCTACCTTGCTTTAACAATATGGTACTAAACCTTGCATGCTTTGGAATTAAGAAAAATGAGTCTCATTTATGAGCCCATTCTAACAATCCCCCACCAATTCCAAAGCAGGAAGTAAAAGATATCAAAGATATTATGCTGAAGTACTGTTAATATACCAGTCTTTTAGTGTAAGTCCCGTACGGGTTGAACTTGTACATAGAATAACAAGATTCATCTTCTTACAGCTGATGAATGGACTATGCCTTGAATTCACAGCTTTTTGTGATCAGATTTTACTTGAAATCTCAACTAGTACTAGGCTGCCAATGAACCACGTCTAAACAGAGCGTTATATGGTCATATTCCCTTATCTGCATATGAGCTCTCTAGAGAATACCATGTTCTTGTGAACTGTGACCACACAGTTAAGATCAAGTAGGTGTATTCTTTCTAGGTATCCTACAGACTAATACCTTTTCCTCATTTGGACAATAGAATACATAAAGACTTTATGCCAACCTTCCATACAGTTGAAAGTACTTTATTTATTAAGACATGGATACAATCAATATGTAATGTTTTATTACAATATCAACTTATTTCTCTCATTATCTAAGTCACAGGATCTCCGATCAAGAAGGTATGAATTACCATTGTGATGTAACTTAGATGGACCTCATTCCCATGTCCATAGAAGCAACAGAAATCATTTTCCGTGCTAATCCCTTTGTAAGAGGGTCTGCCAGATTTTTTCTCAGTGTTAATATAGTTCATAACTATCACTCTAGAGTTTCTCAATTTTCTGACAGATTTAAGCCTACGCTTCATATGTCTAGAAGACTTCATATTATCCTTTATACTTGTGACTTTGGCTAGCATAGTTTGATTATCACAGTACATCAAGATTGATGGTATTGGTTTCTCAACTAATGGCAAGTCCATCAAAAACTCTCTTAGTCATCCAGCCTCAATAATGGTTGTGTCAAGCACTATAAGTTCTACTTCTATAGTTGACCACGTCAATATAGTCATTTACAAGACCTCCATTAAACTGCAGCACTAGATAAAGTAAACACATAACCACTTGTAGCTTTGATCTCATCAGCATCAGAGATCCAATTGGAGTCACTGTACTATTCTAATACAGAAGGGTATCCAGTATAATGAATTCCATAAGATGTTGTGCCTCTCAAGTTGCGCAACACTCTTTCAAGTGCCTCCCAGTGATCAACTCCTTGGTTAGAAGTAAACTGACTTAATTTGCTCATAGCAAATGAAATGTTAGGTCATGTGGCACTAACTAAATACATGAGTGACCCAATAATTTGTGAATATCTCAATTGATCTTGTCCTAACCCCTGTTTCTTTCGAAGCTTAATGCTCATATCATAAGACATTAGAGAAACTTTACAATTTTCAAAGTCGAAGTGGCTCAATATTTTCTCAGCATAATGGGATTGGCTCAAAGTGATTCCATCCTTATTCTTGATCAATTTAATATTCAAAATGGCATCTGCTTCTCCTAAGTCTTTCATATCAAAGCATCGAGATAAGAAAGATTTGACCTCGTCAATTACGACAGTGTTTGTTCCAAATATAAGTATATCATCCATATACAAACACAAGATCACTCCTTGACCTGCACCATAATGGTAATATACACATTTATCAGCTTCATTCACAATAAAGCTAGTGGTTGTCAAAGTCTTATCAAACTTCTCGTGCCATTGTTTATGTGCTTGTTTTAAGCCATATAGGGATTTTATTAATCTGCATACTTTATTTTCCTGTCCAGAAATCACAAAATCATCTGGTTGATCCATATAGATTTCTTCCTCCAACTCTTTATTAAGGAAATCTGTCTTCACGTCCATTTGATGAATATGTAGACCATAGGAAGATGCTAACGCAAGGAGTACTCTGATGGTGGTTAGTTTGGTGACCGGAGAATAGATATCAAAAAAATCTTCTCCCTCTTTCTAGGTGTAACCCTTGGCCACAAGTCTTGACTTGTACTTCTCAATAGTACTATCAGGCCACAGTTTCTTTTTAAAGACCTACTTACATCACACAGGTTTGCACCCAATAGGATGATCAGTAATCTCCCAAGTCCGATTAGTTAGAATAGAATCCATCTCGCTACGAACTACCTCTTTCCAATACTCAGCATTAGAAGATGCATAAGCATCCGAAAGAGTATTTGGCACATCATCTACGAGGTATACAATAAAGTCATCACCAAAGGTTTTCTTAACCCTTTGCCTCTTGCTCCTGTGAGGAGCTTCTATGACTAGATTGTTGTCCTCCTCAGGGATATCATAAATTGATTCAGAAATGGTGAGAAGTTCAGAAGTTTGATTATTCTCATTTTTGATATTATTGATTTGAACATTCTTAGTTCGTGTTGAAGTACTGCCTACTATTCTCATAGGAAAGATATTCTTAAAAAATGAAGAATCTCTAGACTCCATTATTGTATTAGCAATAATCTCAAGAGTTTCTGATTTAACTACAAAAAACTTATAGGCCGTGCTATTTTGAGCATATCTTAGAAAAATACAATCGATTGTTTTAGGTTCAAGTTTTCTTTTTTTTTTCTGGAATGGTATATTGATTTTTGCCAAACACCCCCAAGTTCGCAGAAAATTAACATTAGGTTTTCTTCCCTTCCATCCCTCATATGGAGTAATATCACTCTTTTTAGTAATTACTCTATTTAGAACGAAAGTTGCTGTCAATATAGCTTCCCTCCACCATACCTTAGGCATAACAGAACTCTCTAACATGGTATTAACCAAGTCTGTTAGTGTCTGATTTTTTCTCTCAGCTACTCCATTTGATTGGGGTGAATATGGTGGATTCCATGCTTAAAACAGAATTGGGAGAATTCATGAGAGACGTACTCTCCTCCATGATCAGATCTCGATTTTTTTTTCTTTTCTAGTTGGTTCTCAATCTCGGCCTTATAAATTCTAAAGTAGTTTAAAGTTTCATCGTTAGTTTTTAGCAAATATACATAGGAGTAGCGTGTTGCATCATCAATAAAAGTTAAAAAAAATCTTTTTGCCTCCTTTTGTCAATAATCTATTTATTTCACACAAATTTGAATGAACAAGATCTAACGGTGCCAAGTTCTTTTCATCCTCTAATCCTTTAAAAGGTTTTCGAGGCTGTTTTGCTTGCATACAAGACTGATACTTTGATCTTTTGACAATTTCACATTTTGGAATTAAGTCTAATATAGACATTCTAGCAATACTATCAAAACTAATATGACAAACGGGAATGCCAAATATTTGCCACACATTTATTTAAACATGTTGCAACATTCAGATTATAACAAGACTCTAAAGTACTTAGACGGAACAAATCTTCGCTTTCATAGCCTTTACCAATAAAGTTTCTGAACTTAGACAATACAACTTTATTTGACTCAAAATTAGCTTATAACCATCCCTACATAAGAGAGAATCACTAATGAGATTCTTATTTATTGTAGGAGCATGCTACACGTTCTTCAAGTGGACAATCTTCCCTGAAATAAGCTTTAGATCCACCGTGCCAACACCAAGAGCAGAAGCATACGAGTCGTTTCCCATTAGGATGGAGGAAGCCTCTACTGCCTGTTAAAAAGAAAACAAAGAAATATCAGAACATACATGAACATTAGCATCAGTATCCACCCACCACTAGTGGATTGACATGCTGAAAAGACAACAGGTGGATTACCATACCCCCCTGAAGCCGAGGCCTCGCCTATGATCACGTTGACAGCCTTTTTCTTTGGCTGTTCACCATCTCTGATTTTGCGGAAGTGACAATCCTTCGCTATATGACCATCTTTTCCGCATACAAAGCAGGTGATGTCCTTCAAATTCTTTTTCTCAGTTTTCTTCTTCTTAAAGCTAGTTGTCTTGTTCGATTTGTTGGATTTGTATTTATTTGCTATAGTATTTTTCTCAATGAAGTTTGCATTGTTTTGACCAGTGGTGCTTGGTGCATCCTTTGCTCTTGCTTTTTGTTCCACATCAAGGGCAGCAATGAGATCCTCAACAGAAATCTCTTCCCTCTTGTGTTTCAGGTTAGTGGCAAAATCCCACCAAGAAGAGGGAATTTAGTAATAATGCCCACAGCCACAAACTTAGGAGGCAACACACAGCCTAGGTGCGCAATCTCATTGACTAGTAACTGGAGGTCATGAGCTTGTCCAACTATGGACTTAGCCTCATCTATGCTAAAGTCAAAAAATTGCTCATACACGTAGAGCCAGCGACCAGCCTCTGCCTCTGCATGTTTGTGCTCTAGTGCATCCTACAACTCTGTGGCGGACTTGTAGTCCATGTAACATCGTAGAACTGATCTGCCAGAACAGTCAGAATGCAACCAAGAGCAGTGTTGTTTGCAATATCAAATTGCATATACTACTCAATCGTAAATAGATACTACGAGTGGATAACCCATCATAGCCCCCAAAAACATAAATCAAAACTTGACTCTAGTCTGTCATCTACGAAAGTTCTGATCACAAAACCTCTCATGTTTCATCGCATCAAAAGCGTTAACCATTTCTGTATTACAACAAAGTTCACAATAAATTTCTAGATTGTTAGAAATGTTGACAATATTTTAATTCTAAATTGTAGTAGGAGACAAATATAATATACTAGTGATGCAAGGCTAACTAATAACAGTAGGCTACTCATCATACTTAGGAACATACTCCAAAAAATATAATACCAAAGTCGTACGAGCACACGAATGACTTAATTTTGTGCTTGATGAAGAACAGGCAGCAGCACAGGCATGATGCAGTGTAGGCTCGATGCAGTGCAGAATGTAGGTGAAGTAGAGTGGGAGCGGTCGCGCAAATGCGCTGCCTAGAAACCTTATTGCTGCCCCGTGCAGGTTATCTCTGCGACCATGGTTCGGATATACCGCTACTCTTCTTCATGGTGCACGCCAGGAAGAAGAATCGACAAGTCTCAGACGGTGCAGCACAACAGCACAAGTTCATGGGAAAAAGAGAATGGAAGCAGTGAGCTACTTGGGTGTGTTTTCTGGACGTCTCCAGGCATATGTATATAGGCAGACTGGACATTTACCCACTGGTAACTGACATATTTAACCAGCCATTTACCTACTGGTAACTGACATATTTAACTAGCCATTGCCTATCATCAAAACCCAATAAAGCTCCAGATTCAAACGTTTGAATCTCATTCAAACTAAGAGAGAGTGATGCACAGTTCAGTAAAAATAAAGGTGGACTTAGTCTACCAAGTGGCGCGCCACGTCAGCGTCCACACCACGTCATGGTCGCACGTCGCAAGTCACAAGTCATACGATTTTCATAATTCTTAGTTCTAGGAATATGCGTGCGCGCGTGTGTGTTTAGCTAAAGCCATCCTCATGATATCTATTTTCATAATTCAAGGAGTGGCATGGACTCCACCTTATAAATTGGTCTCCCTCTCTTTATCTTAACAATATGGTACTAAACCTTATATGCTTTGGAATTAAGAAAAATAAGCCTCATTTATGGGCCCATTCTAACATGGACAGTGTGGTGCAGGGTGACCCTGAGTGCGTCGAGCTCCGCAAGGACGTCGTCAAGGGTCTAGCTGGGATGGGAACAAGAGCCTTTACTCTGCCATGGTTGTCACGGCATCATTGGCAACCACAGCGCCTAAGAGGCGCCGGGACGCCAAGGCAAGGGCACAGCGAGGGAGCATACGTACAGTGTACACACACAGATGAGTATTAATCCCATCTCGACTCCTCCTACTCTCTCTGAAGGATCAGAAATGGCAACAGAGGGGAGTGAATGGTGCCTTTAAAATAATTTCCCCCCTAAAATATTCACACTATTTTCTTCTCCGATAGCAATGGAAGCTATGAAGTAAGAAAATCAAAGCTTACTAAAAAAGATCAAATTGAAAATGCTCTTGAAACTACGAACTGAAAGAAAACCAGAGACTGCTGCCCTAAGTGAGGACTGGAAACAGACTGCACAAAAAAAACAAAATTAAACTGCAGAAAATTGCACCTAAAAATAGACTAGAAACTGCAGAAAACAGCAACCGAGAGGACACATACTGCTATCCAAAACTGACTAGAAATTGAAAAAGCTGAAAAGCGAAAGCTGAAAGGCGAAGCTGAAAAGTAAAAGCTGAAAATGAGAGCTAATAAGAACAAGGTTGCAGCTAAAAAGGCACACAGCCTGCTGACCTAAAAAATAGCAGAAAACAACTACCAATAAATGTGCATGCTGCTGTCCAAAATAGACTAGACGGAGCAGTAGAAAATGCACACAACAGCCTGGTCAAACTGCAGCATGGAAAGGCAATAAAACTTGAAAAATCTGTAGACTAGAAACTGCAAGGGAATTCTTAAATTACTGCTTTCTATCTCCAGCCAAAAGAGCTAAATGTTAATCCAAAACAGCAGTAAATAAGGAGCAGTCCCAACCGAAACTTGCAGCAAATAAATACAAGAAAAAAGATAGCAGATAGTCACTTAAACAGAAAATAGCTATTGAAATGATTGCTCTCGGGAATGTGCTAGCCAAGAGGCTTTCAGAAAATTCCCAGTTCAAAGCACACTTAAAACAGCAGATTCTCAAACAAAGACACACTTCAAAACATGAGAGAATCTACGAGATAACCAATTTGCTCATGGGAATTAACTGACCAAATGGTCTTGAGACAGATTCCCATCACAAGCACAAAAAGAATACTCTCTCAAGAACTGAAAATCAAAACACAAGGAAGGCCAAAACATCTCAAACAAATGATTCTTAGAATGAAACAAAGAGAGATGAATGATTAAAATATAGGAGGAATGATTACAACTAGTTCATGCCATCTTACAACTCAAGAACTCAACTCACACATATGGAGAGACAAATAAAACCCTAAACTCACACACTCTCTCTCAAGAACATGAGCACATGAGCCCACACATGGAGAGAAAACTTTAACACTCATAGAGCACAGGCATTAGAGAAAACCCTAACACTCACACCCTTCTCTCTCTTTCTCTCAATCCTCTCCCACTAGAGAGCACCTCTATTTATAGCCTCCACTAATGGGTTTACAAGCCACTTTACCCATTAGGTCACAACAACTCCTCTCTTTATCCATTATGCCCTAACCACATCCACTTCCTTTTGTGCAGCCATACGCATTTACCAAAATACCACTCCCGCACCTTCCAGGAAACTTGTTCATTTCTTCGCGCAACCACTTCGAGTCCTCGTCGTCTTCGACATATCTCGTGCCTCGCCACAACTCCGTCTCAAAGTCCTGCAGCCATCACCGACAAGAAAGCGCATCACATAGCATGGCACAAAATATTATAATCAAATTGTTAGCATCCGTAAATAGCACAAAATACCCGAAAACAAACTCAAACTTTCCAGAACACGTATCAATTACTCATCATATAACTGGGGTTACCTCCACATGGTCTCTCACTCTCTCTCCCCCCATATCATATCTCCTCTAACTCGTCTCTCCCGACTCACTCTCTCCCCGCCGCCTCCTCCCCACGTGGACCGCCTCCCCTCCCTACTGCCTACTCCCCCCGTGCCAAGCTTGGCCTTCGCTGCCGCTGCGCTCGCCAGCACCATTAGCACGGCAAAACTTTTTGAACTTGGAAAATTTTCAGAATCAAATGGACATATGAACAAGTAACATTCTTCAGATAAATAGGAGAGATATGAAAATTCAACTATTGATCAAAATGCCACATGACTAAGCTAGCAATTTGCGACTACAATTATGGCTATGTTCAAGCCTCTATTTTGATACAATAAGGTTAAAAGAGGAGTACCTGAGAAGGTTGATTATGAAGCAGGGGCCTCTCCCCATCTGCTACTTCCATGAGAGGCTAGCTGTGGTACTGAATAATATTGTTCCCTCTCCTGTCTGCTGGACAATAACTAACTAGATTACCAGAGACATGCTTAACTTAAGGAAACACAATAGCATAACAGACCTAAGAGCACAAACCTCATGAGGCTACATCTTTACCAAAAGTATCCCAAACACTTGAAAGAAAAAGTCTTGAGTGGGCTGCGAATTAATTACTTCCTGTAAATGGTTATAGTAATGTAGTACATATCCTAGACATGGATCTTCAGGTCAGTGTATTTACATATAGAACATGAGAAGTGTTATTGACAAACTGAAAGTGTTGTTCTGCTCATTGTGACGACAGGTTACAGAGGACCGATGACTAATTATATGTTCAGTTTGTATATTAAATGACAGACACTAGACAGAATAACAAGTGCATGACATAGACTTGAGGGTTACAATTTTATATAGTATCGAGAGCTCTTTGTAGATAAAATTTAGATAGTTCAGGGCATCAAAAGTTCCCTAGGCTGGTACTGTGAAGACAAGTACAATCCTAGCAAATGATAAATGTGCAGCTCCCTTGACTGGTCCTGCAGCAATGTCTGCATCTTCACTGTTTCATAGAGGAATTTCTTTCGATTAAATGATAAAAACTACTACCGTTATAATATATCCTCAAAAACAGGTTTTTCTGAACTCCAAATCTTTTGGTGCAATTCATCGAACACCTTGCACTCCACACGAACACCTTCATCAAGCTCGCTGCTCTCATGGATATGCCCAAACGAGAGAGAGATAGAGGCACCTGCGGCCACAAACTGAAGGCTGTTAGCATGGTTTCACATATACCTACCATGGTTTTATACTTGGCATGTTTTCACACTTGTCCCCTATAGGACCGAATATAGCAACAAAGGAGGGATGAATGGTGCCAACTCTGATTTTTTCCCCCTAGTATTCAAGATTCTATACTCAAATACCTACAGAGGTGGAGAACATAGAATTTCTAGCTAAAAATCACTCTAATTGGCCCAAATCAACAAAACTTGGAACCAAACCCTTCTCAACGGTCTGACTGGCGTTCAAAAGGCAGTCTGACCTCTCCAGGGGGTCTAACCGGCCTTATAACGACGGTCTGACCGCTGCTACAATAAAATCAGGCGATGAATATTGTTTTCAGTCTGATTTCAAATCGAAAAATCAAGAGAACTTTTAATCCATAGACTCAAATGATATTAAATTTTGCATGGATATTCTCTAGATTATTGTGAACCTATTCTAACAAATGATCATGAAAAACATGGCCAAAAATGGGACCTTTTTCAGTTTATTAGAAAGTTGCACCAAAACCGAGCCAAAACCCAATTTGAGAATCCAACTAGCTCGTGAGTATATGACAGCTAAGATGGTTCTAGATGTGTTTTCACATATCACAGCAAGCTAGACCAAGGATAAACAACTATCAAAAACCCTCAAAACAAGAAATCACACAAGGATGCCTAAAATAGGCAAAATTGAGTTTCTTAATAAACTTGCTATAAAAGTGTCTAAATGATATGAGATAGATTTTCATAAGTAATATTCATATCTTTTGCGTCCTTGGCACAACAAGATCAAGAAGAAAAACGGAAAGAGATCAACCCAACTATGACAAGAGCAAATCAATCCATATAGAGAAGATTCATCGATATGATCAAGATTGATGTATTGCTTACTTGTGTTGGATTTTATAGTCAGTCCACCTTGGAGGACAAAGAGCACACAATGCACTCTACTCTCTAACCCTGACCCTAGACTTGAAAGTACATGAGAGATGGATTGGATGGTCAACACAAGTCTCCATCCCAATCCTTTATATATGAGGCCTAACCAGCCATTCCAAGCTCTAATGGATATAATCCACTTAGCACAATGGGGGAAACCCGTTAACCCCCAACAACATGGGTTTTAACTCACACAAGTCACTTATGCACGTTTTTCAAAACGCATAAGCCTGAATGCGTTAAGCATTTTTCGCTTGATTCAACTTGATCAAACCAGCATCCCTTTGATCTAAACCGCTCTCCAAATGCTACGCATGCGCCGCGGTTTTGATCCAAGGTAGATTCTGGTATTTTGGTCAATCCTACCAAAATGCCCTTTTTTGACCGGGACTTCATCTTTAATTGCAAGCAATCGTCATGCTTGGCACGTGTAGGTTCACTATTGGCTTGCCATGTGCTGGCAAGTCTCCCCCGCTCCAGTTCCACTGGACCACGCTGTGCAAAATAGACTAGACGGAGCAGCAGAAACTGCATACAACAGCCTGGTCGAACTGCAGCAAGGGAAGGCAATAAAACTTGAAAAATTTGTAGACTAGAAACTGCAAGGGAATTCTTAAATTACTGCTGTCTATCTCCAGCCAAAAGAGGTAAATGTTAATCCAAAACAGCAGTAAATAAGGAGCAGTCCCAACCGAAACTTGCAGCAAATAAATAGAAGAAAAAACATAGCAGATAGTCACTTAAACAGAAAACAGCAATTGAAATGATTGGTCTCGGGAATGTGCTAGCCAAGAGGCTTTGAGAAAATTTCCAGTTCAAAGCACACTTAAAACAGCAGATTCTCAAACAAAGACACAATTCAAAACATGAGAGAATCTACGAGATAACCAATTTTCTCATGGGAATTAACTGATCAAATGGTCTTAAGACAGATTCCCATCACAAGCACAAAAAGAATACTCTCTCAAGAACTGAAAATCAAAACACAAGGAAGGCCAAAATATCTCAAACAAATGATTCTTAGAATGAGACAAAGAGAGATGAATGATTAAAATATAAGAGAAATGATTACAACTAGTTCATGCCATCTCACAACTCAAGAACTCAACTCACACATATGGAGAGACAAATAAAACCCTAAACTCACACACACACTCTCTCTCAAGAACATAAGCCCACACATGGAGAGAAAACTTTAACACTCATAGAGCACAAGAATTAGAGAAAACCCTAACACTCACACCCGTCTCTCTCTTTCTCTCAATCCTCTTCCACTAGAGAGCACATCTATTTATAGCCTCCACTAATGGGTTTACAAGCCACTTTACACATTAGGTCACAACAACTCCTCTCTTTATCCATTATGCCCTAATCACATCCACTTCCTTTTGTGCAGCCCTACGCATTTACCAAAATGCCACTCCCGCACCTTCCAGGAAACTTGCTCGTTTCTTGCCATCCAAACTTCACACAACCACTTCGAGTCCTCACCATCTTCGACACATCTCGACCACTTTGACTTCAGCACCGCCTGTGCCTAGTCCAGTCACTCATGCCTCGCCACGACTCCGTCTCAAAGTCCTGCAGCCATCACCGACAAGAAAGCGCATCACATAGCACCGCACAAAATATTATAATCAAATCGTTAGCATCCGTAAATAGCACAAAATACCCAAAAATAAACTTAAACTTTCCAGAACACGTGTCAATTACTCATCACATAACTGTGGTTACCTCCACATGGTCTCTTAATCTCCTCCTTGATGAGTATATTGACAAACACAGAAAAAGCATGAAGTTGAGTTTGTGTTGAAAGTCATTGTAACATCCCAAAAATTTTTACTCCCTTATTAAAGTATTTTCTGGAATTTATTGGATTTTCCTTAATTTTGTTCCAAGCCCTGATTTGAGAAAATTAAAAATATTAATTTATAAAAGCCAAAATGAATTGATTGCATTTCATGAAAGTCAAAATGAATGTATTTCATTTTCCTAAACTCAATTATGTGATTAGCATAATTTTTAGGAATTTATAAAGATTTAAAACCCTCCCTTTTAAAGTCAATTTGTGGTTTTGTGAAAATCATTTATCAAATTAAATTGAAAATATTTTTTATTAAGTCTAAAATAGTCCCAGATGGTTCTCTGAATTTTTCTGCAATTTTTAAAATTTATTTGGTATTTTCCTGAGTATTCTAAAGCTTAATATCATCTTTGAAAATCAAAAAGAAAATAAAAACCCAAACCCTCCCTCGGGCTGCCAAGTGTCGAGCATCGAGCGATCCTCCCGAGGACCCTCATCTCACACCGCCTCTCCCTCGCCTCTCAATCGAAGCATCCGAGCACCGGAGCCTCCCCGAGCTCGATTTTTCCCCGCCGGCCTCCGACGACTCCGGCGAGCAATCGCCGTCGCCCCAAGCCTCCCCGAGCTTCACCGATGCCTCCCTGACATTGCTTGTGCCCAGGCGATCCTCGACGACCTCTGCCCCGAGCATTTGCGCCACCGGAGCCCCTCCGCCGCCGTGAAGCCCTCTCCGACCGCCGCCCCTCTCCGTCTATCTTCCTCTCCGGCCACCCTCGGGACCTGCGCTAGGTACCAGTCCACTCCCCTCACTCCCCTTTTCATTTTGGTGCCCTCGGCTGGCGTCGCCGCTCATCGGAGCTCCGGCGACCATCGGGCCCGTGCGCCACCTCCGGCTGCCCCAGCCACGTTAGTGCCGCCGCCCAGGTGGCATCCCAGTGGCAGCCACGTGCGTGCCACGCCTCGGCCATGCAGGCGTCTGACTGCCACCTCATGCGCGCGCGCCCATCTCAGCTTGGCGTCGTGACGTGGCAGCCACGTAGTGCCACGTGGTGCCACGTCGCAGGCCACGTCTGCCCCAGATCGGCCACGCCAGCACATCGCCAGCCGCATGCCACCTCACCCTCACCCCGGGTCCATGCGCTCGGTCCACCGTGCACTGGGCCCGCATGTCAGCCTCTCGCCCGATTTTAATAATCCCAGGGCTGACGTCATGCTGACGTCATAAACCCATTTTTCCGTATAAAAATAATTCGGTCGAAAACCTATTTACCTTGCTGACATCATAATCTGTTATTTCCTTTAGAAAAATAATTCATGCTGACGTCATAAAATGTTTTTCGGTTTAAAATTAATTCCAGAAATTGAGTATTTTTCTTTTAAATGTATTTAAACTTTGGAAGGCTATAACTTTCTCATTTTAACTCCAAATTGACCCGTTCAAATTTCTAAATTTTTCTAAAATCATGATCTATCCATTTCTGGCATCATTTTGAAAATTTGAATTTATTTGAATTTTGTTTTTGAATTTCTTTTCAATTGGCTCTTTGCGCTAGATTCTGACGATTCCGAAGAGTTCGAGTTTGACGATTCTCAGCAGGACTTCGATCAAGGCAAGTTACACCTTTGACCATGTTAAACGTAATATTTTAAATTATTTATATTGTTTTACTATATATGTATGCTTATCTTTATTCAAATGTAATTCAAATTGGATTTGAATCTTAGATATACCCATGATCCTTTGTATATAGCCAATTTGAATCTCAAATTCATATACTTTGTCACCCTAACTGAAAACTAATTAGTACTATAGTATTGACTAGAGATTTTATAGAAATGTTTAGCCTGGCTTAGTATAATTTTAGGTGGAATCAATCTTTCGCATGAAATAACAGACTTTGAAAAATTGATATCTTGACTTTGGTGAGTCAAGGATGATTTACAAAAATTGTTTAAAAATGAGAATGGAAACTTATGATTTGGACTTAGGCTATTGGTTAGGTGGTGGGGTGCCGGCATGCCTCGTGTTTGGTGACACCTGGTTGATTGTCGTGCATGTGGGAATGTGGTTGAGCCTAAGTCAGATTAAGGACCGTTTCTGTGATTCATTTTAAGAAGTCACTTCGTACTACCACAAGTCCGGTATGGGACGGATCTGACTAAGTAATTTGTGAAGTTCCAAACATAGTTTCGCTATAGGCTGAATGTGAGCGCGGCGTAGGCTGCGGGAAGTCTCACATGGCACCAGAGGGTGCTCCAACTCGTGGATTCGAGTTGTGGTGAAACCTTAGTAGCGGCGTGATTATTTTGGCTATGGATCATCGGAACAGCCTTGTCATGAATTCTCCGCCGCACACCTAAGGCAGTGTGTTTATCGCGTGGCTCAAGTGAGAGAGAATGTCTTGTGGGTAAAGTTGTACATCTCTGCAGAGTAACAAACTATCTGGATAGCCGTGTTCACGGTCATGAACATACTGAGTAGAGTCTTCACATATTAGACTTGGATTTTATAAAACTTGGTTTTTCGGACAAACAACAGTGGTTTTAACAATGGTCCGGGTGCGATGCCTGTAGTTAGGTTAGTGTAGGTCGGAGCCTAGACTAACGATAATACTTTGGTTAAAATATTGTTTCATATGATGTATTAAAAACTCAGCTTTTGCACTTATGTTACTATATTTAAATTCAGTACTGCTTTTCGCACATATAAGCTTAATAAGCCTTCCTTTGTTATCCCTTTGCATGCATCTACTCTGTTAAAATTCCTGGTGTAACTTGCGTAAGTACTTATGTGCTTACCTTGGGAGTACTTTATATACTCACCTTGCTAAATCTGTTGCCAGACTTCGGCGGCGACTACGACGGTGAGGACTACTTTAGCGAGTAGGATGCGTCTTACAGTCATTCGCCTGTGGGAGGCTGGATGGGCTGATCCGCTACCTTTACTGTTTTCCGCTGCTTTTATTTTATGTTGGCCTCGTGCCATGTTATTGTAAGACTTGGCCATAAGGCCGTATTTTGTTTAATAATATTCTGTGGTGATTTTGCATGATATACATTACTGTTGACTCCTGTGTGCACTAGCTTTTCCTAGGATAGTGCGATTCACACAGAGGGACTTGGAGTTGTTGTTCCGGGTCTCGACAGTCATACATGGTCTAAAAGAGAAGCAAATGATGCAAGACCATTTTGACAGAAGGAGCAAAACAGAAAGAGCAATTTTCCTCAAAAGCTCCCAGAAATTGGCTTTTTCTCCAATATTCTCCCCCTTTTGGCAATAAAATCATCAAGACGCACGAGAGAAAATGAAATGACTTCATGTTATTTATTTTAAGCATTCGGAGCTATGAAGATTATCCTAAATGACTTTTTCGAGTATTACATCAAGCCATAACTCATAAAAATGCTATCAAGATCATGACTTTTCATATATAGAAAAGCTAAACCAAATAAGTCATAATCTGAAAATTAGTCCAATTTCTTAGCATGTCAAGTCAACAAGGAATATAGTCTAGCTAAAGGTATCTAAGGATGATGCAAGCCATGTCAAATAATCTAAGTGGAATTAAGAAGCTAATATTGAGCCGGTTTAGAGTGCTACTAGTTCAAGAATGACTTAATTACTTAAGTACTTGGTCTTTTTGTAAATAAGCAAATTTAGCACAATTGACTTTTTCTGAAAATCATTTTTGGCTTTATCTTAGCAAAGCAAGTCATGGACTAGGAGCCATCCACAACTGCCTCCTAAGCTTCAACCATTCACAAATTTTTAAATGCTTAGCCATGTGCTAGATCTCAAGCCTTATACGACCACTCCAATCGAGAAGCTTAAGAAGGTGATCTTGGTCAACCAAAACTCTCTGAGTTCATGCCTAGTGCAATGGCAAGTAGTCTCATGAGAATAAATTGATGAGATCAGTTTTTTCACACAAAAGAGATCTTGTTGTTTTTGCCAAATTTAGTTCTAGACCAAGGAGTTAAAGATAGTTCATGCTTCATAAAGGAACTACCATAGCTCAATCTAAAACTCAATAAAGATTCAAGACTCAACTCAGCCTATTTGACATGACATGAATCATAAAAGGATAACGAAAGATAGACTATTCTCAAGAGCTAACCATGACAAGATTTAATTCAAGTTAAGCATTTTTAATTAACTTATCATGGCAAATACTAGACTACACATATAAAGTCATGATAAATCTAGCAAATAAGCACAGATCATGGCAAGGTGTAAAGCAATTGTTTTATGTCATAAAAGGATAATAATCAAGGCTCCATATAGTTATATTACAATGCAGAATGAAATGCAAGAAAATACAGCTCCCCCTCAACATGAGATGCACTTTTAGTTCAAGTTGAGTTATGTCAATATTAAGATCTAGAAGCTCCCAAATGAACTCCCTTTGAACCAAAAGAATAAAAAATGAGAAGCTGGCAGGAAAATCAGAAAAGGCAGTCCTTAAGGCATAGATAAGATAGAAAAGATACTATAGCTCAGACGGACTCTCATCTACCCCATATGACTCTAGGACTATCAGCTGGTCTTCTAACTCACTAGGGAGTAAACATGTTCCCTGTCTACCCAAGTGTGGCCCAACTCTTGCTAGACCTATAAGAAGTGAGTGAACTCAACCTAGTGAGAAGAGAGACAGCTAATAAGCAGCATCCTAGAATGACAAGATGAGAGAAAGAAGTCTAAGTGTTGTGGGGGTGGCCCAACCCCCCGTGACTGGGCCTCGCAACGGGCATAGTATGTAATAGGCTCGATAGTGTAGAGGTGTAAATATACCAATGTACCCTCACTCTTTGTAAATACTAAGGGGTAGAATGGGAATTTCCCATTCTACCCCACTCATGTATATAAACCCCCAGGAGGGGTGGGAGGAGGCATCATTCCCTCATTCTTACCAACTCTCCCGCAGATCTGGTCCTCCTCTTCCTCCTCTACGAGTCCCCTTCTTTACTGTCTGCCCGTAGCTACGATGCATGGCGCCACCGTGGGGACGATTTAGAGAGTTAGGCACAGAAGAGGTTTCTCCGGAGCGGTGGCTAGGTGGATTTTTTCTGTCATACTACTTCATTCATGGTGCTTGTACCATCCGACGGGGCACCAGCCACAGATAAGTAGTTTGCTCGCTTAAAAAAAACAAACTTCACCATCTTGATTATGGAGGTGTATGGGCTTCGCCTGTATGCTTCGCCATGTTTTGTAGATGGTATATTGAGTAGATCTAGTTGAATTGCCGATTCTTATGTCGATGCTACCTCCGCTTGACTACGGGGTGTTCGCGGAGATCCTGGACGGGGAGGTCTACAAGTACTACGCTGACGGGGAGTGGCACAAGTCAGGTTCCGGCAAGTCCGTCGCCATCGTCAACCCCACCACACGCCAGACGCAGTACAGGGTGCAAGCATGCACACAGGAGGAGGTGAACAAGGTGATGGAGGCTGCGAAGGTGGCGCAGAAGACGTGGGCACGGACTCCGCTATGGAAGCGTGCAGAGATCCTCCACAGGGCGGCAGCCATCCTGAAGGAGCACAAGACCTCGATTGCTGAGTGCCTTATCAAGGAGATAGCCAAGCCGGCCAAGGATGCTGTTTCTGAGGTGGTGCGGTCCGGAGATTTGGTGTCATACACAGCTAAGGAGGGTGTCCGGATACTGGGGGCGGGCAAGCTGCTGGTATTTGATAGCTTCCCTGGGTGGTACGCACATCCTCGGCTTGTTCGGACTCCGCACGGGGTACACCTCGCCAAGCACGCCCTTTGCCAAGCACACCTTCGTGCTGCAATGGCTCGTCTCCGCGCAACCGTTGCCTCGGAGCCACCTTGCCCGCGGCCTCCACATTGTTTCGAGTCTTTGCTCGTGAGCCAGGCTCCGCGGCACTGACTGCGCACTGGGACGCCCATGCACACACCCCCAGCTGCCCCGGCCTGCAGGCCATCGTGCGGACGGTAGTCATCCAGGTCGTCAGCAACGAGTGACGGGAGGCGACAAAGGAGCATCGACTCTGGGCAGGCGAAGTCCCAACTCACGCGAAGATGAAGTCTACACCGGGCGCCAACGGAGTCCACACGGATGCGGCCCCGGCGTCGTCAACGACATTGTCCTGCGCCGAAGAAGACCGCATCGCAGTTGAGTAGCAAAGGTATGCCATAATGCATATAGCAAGTAGTAACGTGCATGCATGCACCATGCATGCCATCACCTAGCATATTTACGTATCTATGCACATTAGAATGGCATGCAGGCCTACGTACAACATCGCACACGTATGCGTGCATGCCTCGTATGTATACATATCTTGCAGAATGCAAGGTTGCGGACTTCACGCCCAGAGCTGGTCTACATTTGGACCTCGCCACGATGAACCCTGCGGCGCTGGGCTCCGCTTCGAGTTCGCCACGTCGGACTCTGTGACACCGGCCTTCGCTTCGACTTGACCCTGTCAAGCCTCCGCAAAGCATCGCCAGACCCCGCCATCGTCACACGTGGGCATGCATCGTCACGAGCGCCGCAGATAAGTCCATCTTGACGCTAGCTTGTTTGCTTCGGGATATATATATATATGTGTGTGTGTGTGTGTATGTATGTATGTATACACGCACACACTATGCGCGAGAGCATCCCCGCGTGAACTGTTTCGTGAATTTGTTGGGTCTCCGCCCACGCGACTCCGCACTGGCCCTCGCCCGAGCCTACGTCCGGGCACTGGGGTTGTCGCGGCCTCAGCTTAGGCGGCCTCCTTGCCTACGTCCGGATCAATTTCAAAGTAGCTTGCCGTGAAGTTCACTCTCCAGCACTAGTAGACAACACCAAGCAAGGAGGCACATGTATCTAATACGCCCGTACGTGTCTAGTATGCATATGTGCATAGACCGATTCGTATCAACCAAAGCAATCACTGCACATCCTAGCGTAGTAGTACACATGATTGCACGGAACAGTGGTGCATGTAAGCGCATGCTAGCGCGGAAGCGTTATTTTGTAGCGGCTTGTGTACGTACTTGGAGCAGTCCGTGGATCCGAGCGGGAGCCCTCTGCGCCACAGCTCCGCGACGCCAACCTCGCCTTCGCACCACGGCCTCTGCAACGGCGAAGCCGTCTTCGAGCCAAGTGCCTACCGGCGAAGTCTTCCCCGAGCGGAAGCCCTCTGCGCCATAGGCCCGTGACGCTCATCTCATCCCCGCCCTGGATTCCGAGTGAGTACACGCGTGAGAAAGCGCCAAAGCGTAGGCTGCATGGCGTACATGGCTCATGCACGTGTGTACGCATGTATCACGGGACTTCTCTCAAGCACGCGCCTTCGCCTGCCTCCACAACGCCGAAGACTGCCTTCGGCCCTCGCCCGTCTCTGCGGCGCCTCGCAGAACAACTCCAGCCTCCGCAGGATGTCGAGCCTCTGCGCCGGTCTAGCGAGGCTGCATGCACGCTGAAGTTCTCATCCCGCTTCGTGGCGGCTCACCAGTCGTCGTTCGCACCGGAGCCTCCGCGCGTCGTCGAGCCTCCGCGTCGAGCCTCCGCGCGTCATCGAGCCTCCGCGCGTCGTCAGGCCTCCGCACGTCGTCAAGCCTCCGCGCATCGTCAGGCCTCCACGCGTCGTTAGGCCTCCGTGCGTCATCAGGCCTCCGCGCGTCATCGAGCCTCCGCGCGTCATCAGGCCTCCGTGCGTCCTCGGGCCTCCGCGCGTCGTCAGGCCTCCGCACGTCGTCGAGCCTCCGCGCGTCGTCAGGCCTCCGTGCGTCCTCGAGCCTCCGCGCGTCGTCAGGCCTCCACACCGAGCCTCCGCACGTCGTCGAGCCTCCGCGCGTCGTCAGGCTTCCGCACCGAGCCTCCGCACGCACTCTGCGGAGTATAAAATAGAACAAGACGCACGGTCTCCGCCTCCCGGATTCACGTGCGCACTCTACGGAGTATAAATAAGACGTAGCGTCGAGCCTTACCTCCGCACGCACTCTACGGAGTATAAATAAGACGTAGCGTCGAGCCTTGCCTCCGCACGCACTCTACGGAGTATAAATAAGACGTAGCGGCGGGACGCCTCCGCACGCACTCTACGGAGTATAAATAAGACGTAGCGTCGAGCCTTGCCTCCGCACGCACTCTACTGAGTATAAACAAGACGCGGGTGTCCCGCGCGCGCGTTGGCGTACCCTCCGGAGCATAGCTAAGCCGTGGTCGATAGTCCCACGCATACTCCGGAGAACAAATTAGACGCGGATGTTGTCCCTACGCACTCTACTGAGTCTAAACAAGATGCGGATGTCCCGCGCACGTGATGGCGTACCCTCCGTGAGTGACCGGTAATCCGTGATTGAAGAATCACGCCCCCTCCGGAGTACAAACGAGACGCGGATGTTCCGCGCACGCGCTGATGGTATCACTCCGCATACTCTTTCGTGTATGCGCTAGTGCTGCCACTGCGTGTACTCTTTAGGAGTATAAACAGACGTGGTCGATGTTCCCACGCACTCTATGGAGTATAAAAGCTACATGATGGCCGAGACACCAGGGAGTGCCTCGCTGTTGCGGCGCATTGCCTGGGTATCGCATCTTCGTGCGTGGTGCACCAGGGAGTGCATTGTCCTTTTTGAAGGTAGGGGAACGGCGCCTCCCGCCTCGCGTCGCGTGGCGCCCTCGCGCTCGCCTAGCGCCCGCCCTCCGCGGGCACTCTTTTTGAAGGTAGGCGAACGGCAGCTTCGCCTCTCCGCCTCAGCGTGCGTAGTGCCCTTGGTCTACGCTGTAAGCGCCCGCCCTCCGCGGGCACTATTTTTGAAGGTAGGGGAACGGCAGCTTCGCCTCCCTGCCTCCGCGTGCGTAGCGCTCTCGGCCTACACCGCCCACGCCCGCTCTCTGCGGGCACTATTTTTGCAGGTAGATGTACTTTCCGACGCATGACTTCGTCGTCCGCTTGGAAGGCATGGCCTCGGCGGGACGACCCAGCTTCGGAGCACCGCCTCGCCGCCCGCCTCGTAGGCATTGCCTCGGTGGGGCGGCGACGACTTCGCCGTCCGCCTCGTAGGTAAGGCCTCGGCGAGACGGCTCGACTCCGACGTAGGACTTCGTCGTCTGCTTGGAAGGCACGGCCTCGGCGGGACGACCTAGCTTCGGAGCACCGCCTCGCCGCCCGCCTCGTAGGCATTGCCTCAGCGGGGCGCTGACAACTTCGTCGTCCGCTTGGAAGTCACGGCCTCGGCGGGACGACCCGGCTTCGGAGCACCGCCTCGCCGCCCGCCTCGTAGGTATAGCCTCGGTGGGGCGGCGACAACTTCGCCGTTCGCCTCGTAGGCAAGGCCTCGGCGAGACAGCTTGGCTCCGACCCAGGACTTCGTCGTCCGCTTAGTAGGCACGGCCTCGGCGGGACGACCTGGCTTCAGAGCACCGCCTCGTCGCCCGCCTCGTAGGCATTGCCTCGGTGGGGCGGCGACGACTTCGTCGTCCGCCTGGTAGGCACGGCCTCGGCGGGACGATCCAGCTTCGGAGCAGCTCCTCGCCGCCCACCCCGTAGGCGACGACCCGGCTTCGGAGTGGGACTCTGCAAACCTCTTCGCACACACTGCCTTACAGGATGCAAGCTGCTAGTTGCTTCGGCCCGTCGGTACTTGCTGTCGGGGAACGGGGGGCTGAGATAATGTGGCGCGCCAGCTCGCCCATCGGGACCTCTGCGCTTACTGACGAGAGAGTACTGTTGTGGGGGTGGCCCAACCCCCTGTGACTGGGCCTCGCAACGGGCATAGTATGTAATAGGCTCGATAGTGTAGAGGTGTAAATATACCAATGTACCCTCACTCTTTGTAAATACTAAGGGGTAGAATGAGAATTTCCCATTCTACCCCACTCATGTATATAAACCCCCAGGAGGGGTGGGAGGAGGCATCATTCCCTCATTCTTACCAACTCTCCCGCAGATCTGGTCCTCCTCTACGAGTCCCCTTCTTTATTGTCTAACCCGTAGCTACGACACTAAGAAATTAGGCGAGAAAAACCACTCTAATCTATGCTAGAAGGACTAACCCAAATGTACCATTATGCAATGCAATAAAGAGAAACAGAAGCATATAAACATGATAAAGCATAAAGCACAAAGCTCCCCTTCACAACAATCCATATGGACAGACCACTCCAAGCTCTCCCCGCAAGATTAAAAACCTAGAGTTATCCAAAGGCTTGTTAAAGATATCAGCGAACTGGTGGTCACTCTCCACAAACTGGAGCACTATGTTACCCTTCTCCACATGGTCTCTAAGAAAGTGATATCTGATATCAATGTGCTTGGTCCGAGAGTACTGCACTGGGTTCTTAGCAATGTTAATGGCAGAAGTGTTATCACAAAAAAGTGAAACACTGTCTATAACTAACCCAAAGTCCCGCCAACTGGCATCCAAAGTATCTAGCTGCAGCAACTGGCAGCAGCAACATACTCGACCTTTGCGGTGGACTGTGCAACACCGGACTGCTTCCTAGATGACCAAGAAACAAGAGAAGTGCCAATGAATTGGCAGGTGCCAGAAGTGCTCTTCCTATCTATCCTACAGCCAGCAAAGTCTGCGTCCGAGTAGGCTCTGAGGGAAAGACAGGAAGAGGAAGAGTGCCAAATACCATAGTCAATGGTAGCTCGAAGGTACCAAAGGATGCGTTTCACCGCCTGACGGTGGGATACACGAGGAGAAGCATGAAATCGAGCACATAGACACACAGAGAAGTGTATGTCCGGTCTCGAGGCAGTGAGGTACAAGAGAGAGCCAATCATACTTCTGTACTCTTTTGATCAACTGGCTCGTCATCCTCATCTGGATTGAGTGAAGCTGATGATGCCATCAAAGTTGACACTGGCTTGCCATCACTCATGTCAAAGCACTCCAGGAGGTCTCGAGTGTACTTGCCCTGATGCAAGAAGGTACCCCCCCAAGTCTGCTTGATCTGGAATCTAAGGAAGAAGCTCAACTCGTCTATCATGCTCATCTCAAACTCGGTGGTCATGACATCCGAGAACTAGGAAACAAGAGCATGAGAGGAGCCACCAAAGATGATATCATCCACATAAATCTGGACGAGTAAAATGTCATTGCCATGTCTATGAATGAATAAGGTCTTGTCTACCTTACCCATCTCAAACCTATGACTCAATAGATAGGACTTAAGTCTCTCATACCAAGCTCTAGAGGCTTGCTTAAGTCCATACAGGGCTTTGGAAAGTTTGTAGACATGGTTTGGGTATTTGGGGTTCTCGAAACCTGGAGGCTGCCTAACATAGATCTCTTCCTCAATATACCCATTGAGGAAGGCACTCTTGACATCCATCCAGTAAAGATTGAAGCCCTTAGACGCCGCGAAAGTAAGCAAGATTCTAATGGCTTCTATCCTAGCTACAGGGGCGAAAGTCTCCTCAAAATCTAAACCCTCAACCTGGGACAAACTTTGAGCTACCAATCTAGCCTTGTTTCGAATGACTACCCCATCCTCACTTAGCTTATTTTTGAACACCCACTTGGTACCTATGATATTATGACCTCTAGGGGGCTCGACAAGCGACCAGACCTTGTTTCTCTCAAAAATTTTCAACTCCTCATGCATGGCATTGACCCAAGACTCATCAGAAAGAGCATGACTAACATCCTTAGGCTCGAACGAGGCAACGAAGGCAGAGTGGAGACAGAAGTGAGACATGCCAGATTTTGAGCGTGTGACACACTCAAAGAGATCTCCAATTATCTGCTTTGAAGGATGTAAAGGAATACGCGTAGGCTACGGAAGCAGAAAACAAAACTTTTCTACCGCGCACCCAAGAACATCATGCTAAGGAAGGATCATGGATCGTTACCACTTAGACGCGCAGCGCAGCGGAAGAAGAATTGGAAACCGATCCAATCACGCGCGTCGAGGTAGTAGTGGAAGTAGCCGATCGTCCCGAACAGATCGTCTCCTCCACGCACGCCGATCAGCACTGCAACGAGCAGCGCCTCCACCGGTATCCACACGTCCGGGGCTGGAACGCCGATCGCGAGTGTACTAGCACTCGTGAGCAGCTAGGGTTTGGCTCGGGAGGTGGCGGCTAGGGTTTTGCTAGATGTTAACAGGCACACCTCCCCTCCGCCTCTCGCCTCCATATATATAGACCTCCTCACGTGGGCCTCGTGGACCGAGGCCCAATAGGAGTCTATTCGGATCTCTATCCGAATTGAGCCCATATCCGAATCATATTCGAATTAGTGTTCCAACCCGTTAAGCGTGCGACCACAGAGGTTCACGTATACTTGGTCGTGACCAAAACGCCTTTCCGGTTACCATGTTAATAGCGGTCTCTAGTAAGACATATTAACCCCAAAGTATATGTAAAGATCATATCGGTGAACTCGTAATGTCCTCTCATGTACGAATCCCTTTGCCTCACGATATAGATTGAGCTCAAGGCGAGACTGTGTCATCCTCTTAATAGCTCAATCACTCTCTCGATTCCGTGATGGATTATAAACTCGTGATTGACTCCTCAATCACCTTGGCATGGCCATGCACTTTCATAATCCATTACATCGAGGGCCAGAGATATCTCTCCCATAAGGAGGGGCAAATTCTATCTTGATCATTCACATCCCACTACATGTTTCATGGCAAACCCAAGACTACTTTTATGACTACCCGCCACGGAGTAGTGTTTAGTAGTCCCAAAATAAGCTACTACTCATGTTGGGAACCATGATGATCTCAAGTCTAAGGACTCTACATAAACACTACTTGAGACCAACCGATGACACATGGAATCTCTGCAGTTGTCTCATGGCAGTCTATCCAACATATGTTCACTAACACATGTCCATATTATTGATTTGGTATCACCATACCATGATCCATGAGACATGATCATCAATCAATACATATGCTGATCTTTGTCTTTGAATCATATTTGTTCCTCATATGATATACGATCGGGGATCATTTAGAAATAGCAACATCTTAGTATTTAAGAGTCTCATGAACAAGTCACATACTCATTGATCAATAATGATGATGTCTATTCCAAGGAACAAAGTAATGTATCATAAACATAGTATGTGATATATACAACATCTCCATGTTGCCTCTAGGGCATATCACTAACAGCTCTCCCACTTGCACTAGAGTCAACCATGTAGGTATCTAATACCCATTGCCCTAGTGTGAGCCTCATGCTTTGGTGGGAAGCGGCTTTGTCAACGGATCTGCAATGTTCAAATCCGTTTGTACTTTGCATATCTTCACATCGCCTCTCTCACTATCTCGCGGATGAGATGAAATCGCCGTAAAATGTGCTTGGACTTACAGTGCGATCTAGGCTCTTTGGCTTGCGCAATGGCCCCACTATTGTCACATGAGAGTCCATTGGGCTGGAGGCACTAGCTATCACACCAAGCTCGAAATAAATTTCTTGATCCAAACAGCCTCTTTGGCGCCTTCGTGCTGCTATGTACTCGGCTTCATTGTAGAATCAGCAACCGTCTGCGCTTGGAACTCTTCCACTTACCGCACCGCCATTCAGCGAACACAAATCCAGTTGCGATCTAAAATCATCTTTGTCAGTTTGGAAGCTAGCATCGGTGTAACCATTTACAACGAGCTCTTCCTCACCTCCATAGACAAGGAACATATCTTTAGTTCTTCTCAAGTACTTCAAGATGTTCTTTACGGCAATCCAGTGACTTTCACCGATCAGATCGTATCTACTCGTAGCACTTAAAGCATACGAAACATCCGACGTGTACAAAGCATGGCATACATAATGGACCCAATAGCCGAAGCATATGGAATCACATTCATTTTATCCCGCTCATCAGGTGTACTAGGACACTGATTCTTGCTAAGATTTATACCATGTGACATAGGTAGAAAACCTTTCTTGGAATCATGCATATTGAACCTTTTCAACACCTTGTCAATGTACGTATCTTGACTTAATCCAATTAGCCTTTTGATCTATCTCTATAGATCTTGATGCCTGAATATATGCTGCCTCTCCTAAGTCTTTCATAGAGAAACTATTTTTAATGAAGACTTAATGATTCGAGAAAGGAATGTCATTTCCGATCAGTAATATGTCATCCACATATAAGACCGTAAATACGAGTGCGCTCCCACTAGCCTTTTGTAAACACAAGGCTCTTCTTCGTTCTTGATGAAACCAAACCCTTTGATTACTTCATCAAAACGAATGTTCCAACTCCGAGATGCTCGCTTTAATCCATAAATGGATCTTTGGAGCTTGCATATCTTTCCAATCGATTGCGGATCGACAAAACCTGTGGGCTGTGTCATGTACACATCCTCACTCGATTTCCATTAAGGAAAGCTGTTTTGACATCCATTTGCCATATTTCATAGTCGAAATATGCAGCAATCGCTAGAATGATCCGAATAGACTTTAGCATTGCGACGGCTAAAAAGTTTCATCATAATCAATACCTTGAATTTGTTTGAAACCTTTGGCCACCAATCGCGCTTTATAGATGTGAACATTTCCATCTATGTCTATCTTTTCTTGAAAACCCATTTGCATTCAATGGTTTTAACACCATCGTGGATCAACCAAGTTCCAAACTTGATTATCGTGCATGGATTCAATTTCGATCTCATGGCTTCAAGCCATTTCTCGTAGTCCGGTCCCACCATTGCTTCTTCATAGGTCTTAGGCTCATCGTTGTCTAACAACAATATGTCCCGTTGTTGAGTAGTCAAGAACATGTACCTCTCAGGTGCACGACGTGACCTTTCTGACCTACGTGGTGCTGGTGTGTCCACAACAGGTTCTTCAACAGTTTGTTCATCCTGTTGTGGTTCTCAGAGGAGCTGAAACGTTATCGTGTTTCTTGAATTTCTTCAAGTTGCACTGTGCTCCCACTATCCCTTCTTGAGAGAAACTCTTTCTCTAAGAAGACACCATGCCAGGCGACAAACACTTTGCCTTCTCCTCGATTATAAAAGTAATATCCTTTTGTTTCCTTAGGATACCCGATAAAGAAGCATTTATCAGATTTAGGAGTGAGCTTATCTGATTGTAAACGCTTTACATAAGCCTCACATCCCCAAATCTTAAGAAAAGACAAGCTAGGACGTTGTCCCGTCCACATCTCATATGGTGTCTTTTCTACGATTTTGATGGAACCTGTTTAGTGTGAACGCGGCCGTTTCAAGAGCGCACCCCAAAAAGACAACGGAAGATCACTTTGGCTCATCATGGAGCGCACCATATCTAATAAGGTGCGATTTCTCCGTTCGAATACCCCATTCCATTGAGGTGTTCTGGCGGAGTCAATTGTGGAACAATTCCACAATCCTTTAGATGATTGCCAAACTCATGGCTCAAATACTCGCCTCCACGATCGATCGTAGAAACTTGATTGTCTTGCCTAAATGATTTTGCACTTCATTTTGGAATTCTTTGAACTTTTCAAAGGATTCGGACTTATGCTTCATCGTAGATATACCCATATCTACTAAAGTCATCGATAAAAGTTATGAAGTACGAAAACCACCTCTGTTTGTTAAGCTCATTGGTCCACATACATCGGTATGTACGAGTGCCAATAAGTCATTTGCCCGCTCACCTTGACCGGTGAAAGGTGCCTTTGTCATCTTGCCAAGTAAACAAGATTCGCATGTCTCTAATGATTCAAAATCAAATGAGTGCGAATACCATCTCTATGGAGCTTCGCATGCGTTTCTCATTTATGTGACCTAAGCGGCGATGCCAAATAAACGTGGGATTCAAATCATTCGGACGTTGCCTCTTTGCATTAATGTTATAGACCGTGACCCTTCAAGAGTAAGAACGTATAACCCATTCACCAATGGAGTATGACAATAGAACATATCTTTGAAATAAAGAGAACAACCATTGTCCATAGATTTAAAGTCATAACCTTCGCTTGCAAACATGAAGCGAAATAATGTTCTTTGAAAGAGATGGAACACAATAACAATTATTCAATTCCAAAACTAATCTCGAAGGTAAAGACAATGGCATGGTGCCAACAGCTACCGCAGCAACTTTTGCTCCATTGCCAACGCGAAGATCCACTTCGCTCCTCCTCAAACTTCTACTTCTTATTAGCCCTCGCAACGATTTGCAAATGTGAGCAACCGATCCGGTATCAAATACCCAAGAATTAGTGGAAGAAGTAGCAAGATTGATTTCTATAACATTTATACCGAGTGGAAGTCATACTTCCCTTCTTCTTCTCAAGATCCTCCAAGTACTTTGGGCGTTCCTTTTCCAATGTCCCGATTGCTTACAGAGTAACAATCGCATCGGATGAGCATCGCCCTTCTTGTCTTTCTTGGCCTTAGAACCGCTCGCGATCGCATCGAGCTTTCTTTCTTTTGACCGCGATTCTCTTGACATAGGGCTTGCCCTTGCCTTTCTGCATCATCATCACATGATTGCTGCTTTTCTTAATGCTTTCCTCGCAGATTTTAGCATCCCATGCAACTCACCCGGGTCTTGTCCAGTTGTTCATGTGAAAGTTCATTATGAATGGCTCAAAGCTCGGGAAGCGATCGAGAATCACATCGATAGCCAACTCTTGGCTAAGGGAAAACCAAGCTTTTCCGGACTCTCAATGTAACCAATCATCTTAATCACATGAGGGCTAACGGATTCCCTTCGCAAGCTTCGCACGCAAATAAGGACTTTGAAGTATTGAACCTCTCACCCTTGCTTGGTTCTCAAACATACCACGTAGCCCCACAATGATATTGTAGGCATCTGTGTTCTCATATTGCTTCAAGCTCAGAGGACATTGTGGCAAGCATGAGACACTCACATCAAGGCAATCATTCGTGTGCTTCTCATAAGCTCTCCGTGCAGCCATGAGAGCATTATCGTGCAAGTCTTGGGTAAGGAGACTCAAGGACATACTCCTTGCGCTCTTGCTTGAGAACAATTCTCAAGTTGCGATACCAATCCAAAAGTTTGTTCCATTGAGTTTTTCTTTCTCAAGAACAGATCGCAAATTAAAAGTACTTGGATGCGGCGTTAATGACATGATCTACAACACAAGAATATGCAAAGTTTAGCACTATGTTTATGTTCATCTTTTATTAAACTATTTAGCAAAAGACTCCCACTATGAGTTTTACAACAAAAACTCCCTCTAAGTTACATAGTGGGTAAAGATCCTCATTTCACTAATTCCTAGTGAGCTTTGGCATCACGGCTAGAAAACTAGTGACATGGGTAAGCAACACTTTGCTAATCACATCCCTATGTGACTCTACTTTGGGTGACATTAGTATGCCTCGGCCCCAATCTATGCCCCAAGGTCCAAAACTATTTTGATAACCTTGTTAAGTAAACCAAATGCTTCCGCATGTAGATGTCCGACATCTACCCCAAATGATGATGATAACCGATGGCACTCTACTTTGGTAGACCTACCATGCGGTGATCATTATCTTTTGGTGCAGCATATGGAAGGGCATTAACACCTAATTTTAAGAGGGATTCTATCCTACCAAAACAACATATCACATATATCATTGCATAAGAATAAGATAGATAACATCATAGATAAACACATTTAACTGTGAAGTAGTATGGCCCAAAATTGGTGATATCCATCTCCAAGTAGGTGTAGACGATCTCCATCCTCCACATCACTCCTTTAGGCCACCATGCTTAAAAACTTGTAACCTCAAAACTAGGCTACTACCTATAATAGCTAGAAATTGAAGATTACAAAGATAGATTCAAGCATTAAGGTCGACACGCAGGTCATTAAATACAATATATACAGCTAACAATAGCTGAAATAACCATGACACGCAGGCCATGAACGAATGTTACATGCATCACATACATCTCATACATTCAAATAAGCTATAGGGCCATACTATTCACATCATTCTCTGCAAAAACAAGTTAGACGTAGAATCGCATTCTACCTAACGATGTGAACCCAAGACGCTATACAAGGGGGGATACACACGCGGGTTTCAGGGCAGCGCCCTGAAAACCTCACAGAATTACATAGATCGCATCTATGAAATCGCTATGAAAATCTTATCGAGCCGATCAAATCAACCCAAATTCGAGCCATTCAAAATGTCTCAATTTTCATTAGATCAATCATATTGATCATCGCGATCGGTATACTTGAGGAGACCACAACACAAGACCTCGATCTGTTGGCTCGATCTACTGATTGTGCGCGCAGTTAGCCCCGATGGTGATTCCAGCCGGTAGGGGCAAGTCGCGCGTACATCAAAGAAGGAGCACGAACTAATCTTTTTGGCCTTATGATGCTATCAACTCATACCTATTTCAACCCCTTATGACCGATTGATCTCATCAACCCGTGCTACCTGATTTAGACTGTAATAGATCCAATCTACTACTATCGCATATCAACATATATGCGCTGATCCAGATTGCAAACTAAGCAAGATGGCTCTGATACCACTAAAGGAATACGCGTAGGCTACGGAAGCAGAAAACAAAACTTTTCTACCGCGCACCCAAGAACATCATGCTAAGGAAGGATCATGGATCGTTACCACTTAGACGCGCAGCGCAGCGGAAGAAGAATTGGAAACCGATCCAATCACGCGCGTCGAGGTAGTAGTGGAAGTAGCCGATCTCCCGAACAGATCGTCTCCTCCACGCACGCCGATCAAGATCGCAACGAGCAGCGCCTCCACCGTATCCACACGCCCGGGCCGGCCGATCGCGAGTGTACTAGCACTCGTGAGCAGCTAGGGTTTGGCTCGGGAGGTGGCGGCTAGGGTTTTGCTAGATGTTAACAGCACACCTCCCCTCCGCCTCTCGCCTCCATATATAGACCTCCTCACGTGGGCCTCGTGGACCGAGGCCCAATAGGAGTCTATTCGGATCTCTATCCGAATTGAGCCCATATCCGAATCATATTCGAATTAGTGTTCCAACCCGTTAAGCGTGCGACCACAGAGGTTCACGTATACTTGGTCGTGACCAAAACGCCTTTCCGGTTACCATGTTAATAGCGGTCTCTAGTAAGACATATTAACCCCAAAGTATATGTAAAGATCATATCACTGAACTCTGTAATGTCCTCTCATGTACGAATCCCTTTGCCTCACGATATAGATTGAGCTCAAGGCGAGACTGTGTCATCCTCTTAATAGCTCAATCACTCTCTCGATTCCGTGATGGATTATAAACTCGTGATTGACTCCTCAATCACCTTGGCATGGCCATGCACTTTCATAATCCATTACATCGAGGCCCAGAGATATCTCTCCCATAAGGAGGGGCAAATTCTATCTTGATCATTCACATCCCACTACATGTTTCATGGCAAACCCGAAGACTACTTTTATGACTACCCGATTCGGAGTAGTGTTTAGTAGTCCCAAAATAAGCTACTACTCATGTTGGGAACCATGATGATCTCAAGTCTAAGGACTCTACATAAACACTACTTGAGACCAACTGATGACACATGGAATCTCTGCAGTGTCTCATGGCAGGTCTATCCAACATATGTTCACTAACACATGTCCATATTATTGATTTGGTATCACCATACCATGATCCATGAGACATGATCATCAATCAATACATATGCTGATCTTTGTCTTTGAATCATATTTGTTCCTCATATGATATACGATCAGGGATCATTTAGAAATAGCAACATCTTAGTATTTAAGAGTCTCATGAACAAGTCACATACTCATTGATCAATAATGATGATGTCTATTCCAAGGAACAAAGTAATGTATCATAAACATAGTATGTGATATATACAACATCTCCATGTTGCCTCTAGGGCATATCACTAACAGGATGATGTTCTTGGATTTTACAGGGAGGTCCTTGATGAGAAGAAGGAGAAGTGGCCTCTACCTCATGAGCTGACGAGGTAGGAACATTGCCACTAGCTCCTGAGAATACGGAAGAAATAGGCTGATCTCCTTGAGGTGCGGTGGAAGAAGCAGGCACCTCAAGGGGAGGATGAACCGGATCGGGTAGACAACTCTCATCTTCATCCTCCTCATCATCCACAAAGATGGGCTTGGACTGCTCTACTGAACCTGAGATATCGGGCCTAGTCCCCGGATTGGCCTCATCGAAGGTCACCTCGCAGGTCTCTACCATTTTGCTAGACTCGCAGTTCCAGACCCTATACGCCCGCGATGTAGTCGAGTAACCCAGAAAAATCCCATCACAAGATCATGACTCGAACTTATCTAGATTCTCAGACTTCAGAATAAAACACTTGCAACCAAATACGCGAAAATGCGAGACGCTGGGCTTTCGCCCATGTCTCAACTCATAAGAAGTGCGATGCAAGTGTGCCCTTAGAAAAACTCTGTTTGAAATATGGCACATGGTGGCTATCGCTTCAGCCCAAAACTTCCTAAGTGTAGAGTATTCATTGAGCATCGTCCTAGCCATCTCGACCAAGGTACGATTCTTCCTCTCCACAACGTCATTTTGTTGAGGGACGTTTGGAGAAGAGAACTGGTGCTCTGCACCTGTCTTATCGCAAAACCTCTCAAAGTAGGAATTGTTGAACTCCGTGCCATTGTCACTGCGGATCGCTCGTAAGACACCCGGAAGCTCAACAGAAAGCCTACTAAAAAGACCCTAAAAATAGGTAAATATCTCATCCTTCGAGGCTAAGAAAAACATCCAAGAGTACCTCGAGAAGTCATCGATCACGACAAGAACTTACCACTTCCCTCCTGCTGACTGCACTCTAGCTGGCCCAACTGTGTCCATGTGAGCAGCTGTCCCGGTGTATCAGTCATAGTCACTATGACTGGAGGATGAGAAGCGGCAACCTTCTTGCCGTGCCGGCAAGAAACGCAAACTAGATCTTTGACCATCTTAAGTTTAGGCAGATCATGAATAAGGTCGTGGCCGCTAACTCGGGTCAAGTGATCGAATCCAATATGACCAAGTCTCCTATGCCAAAAGGTGAGGTCATGAGACTCAGAAGCAACTAAACACCTCAGAGGATCACCAGAAAACTCAACAAAATCAGCACGAAAAATCCTCTCATATCTAGAAGTCCCGCAAACCAGACTCTTCGAAGAATCAAGAATTTTGCAATTGTTTTTCTTAAAGCTCACCTCGAAATCATCATCGGTAAGCTGGGAAACTGAAAGCAAATTTTATTGCAGCTTACTCACTAAGACAACATCTTTTAGAATAAATAAATTATTAACGTGCACAGTACCTTTAGCGATGACGCGTCCAGATGAGACGTCTCCGAAAGTGATCGTCTCATGACCTGGAGCTCGGGCTAAGGAAGTGAACCAACGGGAGTCTCCGGTCATGTGTCGAGAACAGCCGGAGTCAACAAGCCAAACATCTCTCTTCCTTGCCTGGTGAACTTGAGTCAAGCAGAGAGTGAAGACTCAATACTAGGATAAATCAAAAGCGATTTCGGCACCCAAAACTGAGTCACACGTCGAGCAGAAGAAGTAGCCACACACGACTGACCTCTATCTACCCTACGCTCTCTGTCGCTCAAAGAAGCAGAAGGTCTGTATGCAGACCTAAAGCTGTTCCTGGGTCCGACTGTTACAGGAGAGCTAGTCGGAGCACCGGCAACATGCTGATCACGCCGTGGGTAGCCATCTCCATAGGGGAAACGAGATCTACCCTCAGAACGGCGGAAGTCACAAACAGAGGCATATCGAGGACGAAAGCCAGAAAACTCAGAAAATCCAAGTCCTCGATGCTGCCCAACACCACGAACAGAAGCAAACCTAGACCTCGTGTTGGTCTTAGGTGCACTCAAGGTCTGAGGCTGACCCTGAATACGCCTAAGAGCCTTAACACGGTCTCTCCGCGTGATCTTGGCGCACCTGAAGCATCGCTCGATCAAGTGTCCGTCCTTCTGACAGAAGGTGCAATGATACTTTACCTTTTGAGAGGTAGAAGTAGCATGATGAGACTTTGCCTTCTGAGAGGCCGAAGCAACAGGTGGAATCACCTTCCTGTTAGAAATCCCTTGGACAAAGCCTGCTGATTTGAATTGAACTTTCTCATTCCTATGCTTAACCTCGATCACACCTGCGGCCATGGGTCTGAGCACGACAGGTGGATGCTTCCTAATATCCTCAAGAAAATCATATCCTAGACCTTTATTGAATTTGCATATCTTGGACTGGTCTAGAATAAGATTTAGCTTTTTCTTACCTCCAACAAATCTCTCAAGAGTGTTCATAAGATACTGACACTCCCAAAAGAGAGAGATGCAAGAAGAGCAGGGGGAAGAGGAAACAGTAGAAGGTAAGGGAATAGAAGAAGAACCAGTAGCAGAAGAGTGAAGGGCTTGTGCACGCACAGCCGACTCAGAAGGGACAAACCTACTGCTAGCCATTTGGTTCACATTGCTAAGCGTCTCCAGCTTATCCTTGGTGTAACATCCTATTTTTCTACAACTTTTAAAGCCAGGATTTTAAAAATAAATTTTCTGGAATTGTCTGGAATTAATTCAAGCTTCAAACGAATTTTTAGAATTTTAAATGATTTAATATGATTAAAATAAATATTAACATAAGTTTAAAATATTTTATTTGGATTCTTCATGTCTCAAGGAATTTTCTGGCATTTTTGGTAAATTTTTAGGATTTATTTGCTATTTTCTACAACTCTTGGGAGTTTATTTGAATTTTCTGAAAAGAGTAAACCGGGGAAAAACCTCAGCCGCCGATTCCCGCCCAAGCCACGCGTCAGCATCGCGTCGGCCTGGCCCCGCCCACGTAGCCGCTCTCGCCTACCTCACCTCTGCGCCGTCCGATCGACGCGCCCACCACGCGTTGCCTCCCCGCGCGCGCCGCCGCTCGATCCGCTTTCCCCGCCACGCGGCACCATCGCCCGCGTCCGCGCCCCACCCCGCTCACCCGCACCCACCCTCGCGTCCCCGCCGTTGGATCATGCTCGCTGCCACGCGTCGCCCCGCTAATGCCCGCCCGCACGATAACCCTAACCCTAATCCTCGGCCGCTCCGCGCCGTCCGATCTCTCCCATGAGGGATCCGGGCCGTTCAAACCTCGTCCGCATCGCGCCCGCGCCGCGTTTGATCGGGACTATCTCGGTTCGTGTGATAAAACCGTCGCACGTTCCTCGGTTCGCGCGCCCGCTCGTCGCCGCCGCCGAACCCACGCCCGAACCCTTGCGCTGCCGCTCCTTGCTCATCCTCGCGCCCGCGTCGTCGCTGGAGCACTCCGCCGTCTCACCGCGCGTCTCCGCCGCCCTTCTCGCCGCCGTCCCCATCGCCGGTGAGCCTCGTCGCCCGCGTCGCTTCTTCCGTCGCCCCGTGGCTCACCTCTGCGCGCCCGCGTCGCTTCGCGTCACCACCGCCACCGCGCCACACGTCGACGATCCGCCCCGCCACCGCGCTCGGCCGCCTCATCCCCGCCGCCCGTCCGGATCTGAGCCGACGGCCCAGATCGCCTCCGTGACCGTCGGATCCCGCGCCCGAGCCGTGCCGCATCAACCCTAGGCCACGTTAGCCCTAGCCGACGTGGCATGCCACGTGGCCATGCCACGTCAACGCCACGTCAGCCGAGCCCACCCCTAGGTGCCATGTGTCGCCACGTCAACTGCCACGTCAGCTTGACACGTGGCAGCACCTGCTCTTGCCACGTCAGCACAGCCCGCCGGCCGCTCGCACTGTTCTGTGCGCTGGGTTCACCGTAGACCGTGCCTCCCGTGGACCGGGTTCACAGCGCAGTAACCCTTTTCAATTTCCCGATTTTCTTTAGATTAAATTTTTCGAGAGCCCGTTCTCCTCCATCCTAGCTCCGATTGACCCCGTTCTTTTTTCTAAATTCATCTAAAATCGAGCTCTAGCTTTTGGTTCTGGTTTCATGATTTTTGGAGTTCATTTGCTTATTATTTTGTGTGTTTTATTATTTTAGTCGTTTTCTCTCTCGTTAGATTCGGATTCCGGAGGAGCAGGATCTACGCCTGAAGACCAGGAGTACCTTGCTGAGCATAACCAAGGCAAGTCGTGTCCTTTGATCATGTTGAACCTAGTTTACAATCTATTATTTATCTAATTTATTTTAAGTTATATTGCATCGCTAATTTTATTCAAACCATGTAATCGGTAGTTATTGTCCCATATTATTTATCCCTCCTTGATAATTTGGAACATCGTGATACCTTTGTCACATTAGGTTGGGAAACATACTAGTGATGCTAGCATAATTGTCACATGGGTTGTACGATTAGATGCTTAGCCTCGCTTTATTTACGAATGGTTTCATCATCACATGTAAATTATTAATTTGACTTAATGGCATATGGAACTGTGGTTGGTGCCACGTTAATTAAAATTTGTGCTATGACATTGGTGTGTCATTGGCTTGTTATACAAACTTGGTTTTGCACTCGGACGAGTGATCGTACAGTAAAGGTTGAAGTGCAGGTACACTTCGGGGGATGTGGTAGCCTCGCCTGGATAATGTAAGGACTGAACTTTGTGCGCTATTGGTCTGAGCTTAATCGTGCAAACCACATATCCACTATGGGATAGACTTGGCTGATTAATTTGTAATATTTCAATTCCAATTCTGCCATTGTGATGGACATGGTTGCTGATTTCCATGTGGCGCAAGGGGGGTGTGATGCGAAACCCTAGTGGGCAGGATTGTATTGAGGTAGAGCATTGTAAAGGCCTTGTTGTGATTTTCTGAGATCGAGGTTAATCACATCATGTGGGTACAGTTGTGCAACCTCTGTAGAGTGTAAAACTATTCGAATAGCCGCGTCCTCGGTCATGGACAATGCTCGGTGATTTCACACGAGGGTTAGTATTATCTTTTAATTTGGTAGTTTATGTTGGAGGTGGACAGGTAGTTTACCGTTGGTTTAGCTTGTGAATAGGTGTTCACAAGTGGTTTATATTTATTCCTTTGATTATTTATTATTATTATTTTCATTTAAAGTTCACTTTCAATCTATTTATCATATTTACTGTGAAACGTCTTTTATGCAAATTAACCTTTCAGCCTTCCATTGGTAAGCCTTGCATATTATATTGCATTCATTTGTTACAAACGACTTGCTGAGTACCAATGTACTCACGGCTTTACGTCTATGTTGCTCAGTTGAGGGCGAGGAGTATTATCAGTAGGAGGTTCCAGAAGGAGAGTACTATGATGACTTCACGGATTAAGTTTCGTTCTCCACTCGATAGCCTGTGGGCTTGTCGATTGGCCACTACGCTTTATTTTGGATTTTCGCTGCTATTTTGTTAAGCCCTTCCAGCTAGAGATATTGTAAGCTTGGACATAAGGTCGTACCTTTGAGATTTATCGATATTTGAGTTTCCCTTTTATTATATCGTGTGTATGATTGTGATTACATCTATGTTTGACTGTGTGCACTAGTGTGATCCTGGACTAGTGCAGTTTACACAGAGAGTCCGAATTGCATATTCGGGTCTCGACACTTGGGCTTCTCCCCCACACCCGCACACACATTACAACAAGATTGTGGCTTCTCTAGAAGGTCCTTAGTTAGCTTCACACATTTATCATCCAACGCAACGAGTTCAAATTTTATTTTTTCACAATTATTGCATGGTGAGCTAACAGGGTCCTTAGACGCATATTGAGCCATTTTCTTGTTATGATCAACCATTTCTTGGAATTGCTTGAAAATATATTCAAGTTCGGTAGTCAATTCAGGATAGTTCAAACATGAAGCAATATGCTCAAGCAAAGAGGCATGCAATTCAACAATTTTATGATTTGCCTTCTTTAAGTTTATTTTCAAATTATTGTAGTTTTTACATGTTTCAGGCAGATCAAGAAGCATAGTATAAAGACCTCTCAAAACATTGTCTTTATCCTCACATGAGGTGCAAGAAGTAGTCTGAATAGTAGAGGAAATAGAAGCTACCCAACTCATTTCTAGTTTAGCAAGCAGACTAACATTCTCCACCTTAAGTATATCAAACTCAGAAGTCATACTATCATGAGAGGTCCTTAGTTTCTCCATATCTCCAAGCAAAGAAGAACACACATCACATTCGTCACGAGAGGGAGATGATATAAGTGAAGTATGCTCTCGTGACAATCTCTCTACTTCCTTCTCAAGATCAACAACCCTAGCTCTAGATCTAACATAAAACTTTCCTAGCTTAAGAAATGCATCATTGAGCTGGTCGTAGGAGGGGCATACCTCATCGGAGTCGCTGTAGAGCTCGCTGTTGCTGACGTCGGTCTCATTGGCCATGAAGCACATGCAGATGAAGTCGTCGCCGTCCTTGGGATCTTGATCATCCTTGCCATCATCGTCGCTCCACCCCTCCACGTCGCTGAAGTCGATGTCGTCGAAGGCGGTGAGGACGCAGTGGAAGAGCTTCTTGGCTTTGCCAAAATTGCAAAACTTCTTCTTACCTTGAGCGTGAGCTGGGGGGCTTCTTGTTGCGGTTCTTGTCGATGTAGTCGTTCTTGCTCACACCACCGTAGTCATTCTTGCCCTTCTCCAGCTTGGGGCAATTTGCCCGAATGTGGTTGGGGCCACCACACTCGAAGCAAATAATCGGGTCACTCCTCTTCCGATCCCTCACTCTCTTGTACGCGTGAGAAAACTTTTTGGCTAAGAGAACAGGTTGGTTTTCTGGAAGCTGTTCTAGTTGATCATCGAAAATTTCACACAGAGCAGCAAGAGAAAATCCAGAAGTAAAGTCGGAAGATCCAGAAGCAGAGCTAGGATCGGTGACTAAGGCCATCGACTGCGACTTCGACTTTCGAGAGACTATGTCAATCTCGTGAGTCTTGAGACGTGAGTACAACGCGTCAAGAGTCAGAGTCGAGAGGTCGATCGCGTCTTTAATCGTGGTCACCTTCATCTCCCAAACACGCAAGTCAAGAGCAGAAAGCATCTGACGAGCATTGTTCGAGTCGGGGTATGTGAGACCGACCGCTCAGAGGTTGCTCAGAATCTTTTGAAATCTCGAAAAACATTCATCCAAGGACTCAACAGTGAGCATTTGAAACTTGCTGTAATCTCGCTTGAACTGATCCTGTCGTACGGTCTTAATCTGGGTGGTGCCATCATGATATGCATCGAGAGTCATCCAGATGTCGTAGGCCGACGAGATATGAGAAATGCGATCAAATTCGCTTCTTCTCAAACCCTGGATTATGATGTTCCTTTCCATAGCATTTGCCTCAACATCAGCCATGTTATTCACATTGATGTTCTCATCGGCAGGAACAGCAAAATGAGTTTTTAATTTTCTCCAGATCGCATAGCCTTGAGCCTATATGTAAGACTCCATCCAACTCTTCCAAAAGGGATAGTCGACCCCATCGAAGATAGGAGGCTTGGTAGAATACCTGTCTGTCGCCATGTCTCACAGACCGGTTAAGATCTATCGACAGAGCTAACCGGCGCTGATACCAATTGAAGGATCGAAAATGGCAATAGAGGGGGGTGAATGGTGCCTTTAAAATAATTTTCCCCCAAAATATTCACACTATTTTCTTCTCCGATAGCAATGGAAGCTATGAAGTAAGAAAATGAAAGCTTACTGAAAAAGATCGAATTGAAAATGCTCCTGAAACTACGAACTGAAAGAAAACCAGAGACTGCTGCCCTAAGAGAGGACTGGAAACAGACTACACAGAAAAATAGAATAAAACTACACCTAAAAACAAACTAGAAACTGCAGAAAACAGCAACCGAGAGAACACATACTGCTATCTAAAACTGACTGAAAATTGAAAAAGCTGAAAAGCGAAAGCTAAAAGGTGAAAACTGAAAAGCGAAAGCTGAAAATGAGAGCTAATAAGAACAAGGTTGCAGCTAAAAAGGCACACAGCCTGCTGGCCTAAAAAAACAGCAGAAAACAACTACCAATAAATGTGCATGTTGCTGTCCAAAATAGACTAGACGGAGCAGCAGAAACTGCATACAACAGCCTGGTCGAACTGCAGCAAGGGAAGGCAATAAAACTTGAAAAATCTGTAGACTAGAAACTGCAAGGGAATTCTTAAATTACTGCTGTCTATCTCCAGCCAAAAGAGCTAAATGTTAATCCAAAATAGCAGTAAATAAGGAGCAGTCCCAACCGAAACTTGCAGCAAATAAATACAAGAAAAAACATAGCAGATAGTCACTTAAACAGAAAATAGCTATTGAAATGATTGCTCTCGGGAATGTGCTAGCCAAGAGGCTTTCAGAAAATTCCCAGTTCAAAGCACACTTAAAACAACAGATTCTCAAACAAAGACACACTTCAAAACATGAGAGAATCTACGAGATAACCAATTTGCTCATGGGAATTAACTGACCAAATGGTCTTGAGACAGATTCCCATCACAAGCACAAAAAGAATACTCTCTCAAGAACTGAAAATCAAAACACAAGGAAGGCCAAAACATCTCAAACAAATGATTCTTAGAATGAGACAAAGAGAGATGAATGATTAAAATATAAGAGGAATGATAACAACTAGTTCATGCCATCTTACAACTCAAGAACTCAACTCACACATATGGAGAGACAAATAAAACCCTAAACTCACACTCTCTCTCTCAAGAACATGAGCACATGAGCCCACACATGGAGAGAAAACTTTAACACTCATAGAGCATAGGCATTAGAGAAAACCCTAACACTCACACCTTTCTCTCTCTTTCTCTCAATCCTCTCCCACTAGAGAGCACCTCTATTTATAGCCTCCACTAATGGGTTTACAAGCCACTTGACCCATTAGGTCACAACAACTCCTCTTTTTATCCATTATGCCCTAACCACATCCACTTCCTTTTGTGCAGCCATACGCATTTACCAAAATACCACTCCCGCACCTTCCAGGAAACTTGTTCATTTCTTCGCGCAACCACTTCGAGTCCTCACCGTCTTCGACATATCTCGTGCCTCGCCACAACTCCGTCTCAAAGTCCTGCAGCCATCACCGACAAGAAAGCGCATCACATAGCATGGCACAAAATATTATAATCAAATTGTTAGCATCCGTAAATAGCACAAAATACCCGAAAACAAACTCAAACTTTCCAGAAAACGTGTCAATTACTCATCATATAACCGGGGTTACCTCCACATGGTCTCTCACTCTCTCTCCCCCCATATCATATCTCCTCTAACTCGTCTCTCCCGACTCACTCTCTCCCCGCCGCCTCCTCCCCACGTGGACCGCCTCCCCTCCCTACTGCCTACTCCCCCCGTGCCAAGCTTGGCCTTCGCTGCCGCTGCGCTCGCCAGCACCATTAGCACGGCAAAACTTTTTGAACTTGGAAAATTTTCAGAATCAAATGGACATATGAACAAGTAACATTCTTCAGATAAATAGGAGAGATATGAAAATTCAACTATTGATCAAAATGCCACATGACTAAGCTAGCAATTTGCGACTACAATTATGGCTATGTTCAAGCCTCTATTTTGATACAATAAGGTTAAAAGAGGAGTACCTGAGAAGGTTGATTATGAAGCAGGGGCCTCTCCCCATCTGCTACTTCCATGAGAGGCTAGCTGTGGTACTGAATAATATTGTTCCCTCTCCTGTCTGCTGGACAATAACTAACTAGATTACCAGAGACATGCTTAACTTAAGGAAACACAAGAGCATAACAGACCTAAGAGCACAAACCTCATGAGGCTACATCTTTACCAAAAGTATCCCAAACACTTGAAAGAAAAAGTCTTGAGTGGGCTGCGAATTAATTACTTCCTGTAAATGGTTATAGTAATGTAGTACATATCCTAGACATGGATCTTCAGGTCAGTGTATTTACATATAGAACATGAGAAGTGTTATTGACAAACTGAAAGTGTTGTTCTGCTCACTGTGACGACAGGTTACAAAGGACCGATGACTAATTACATGTTCAGTTTGTATATTAAATGACAGACACTAGACAGAATAACAAGTGCATGACATAGACTTGAGGGTTACAATTTTATATAGTATCGAGAGCTCTTTGTAGATAAAATTTAGATAGTTCAGGGCATCAAAAGTTCCCTAGGCTGGTACTGTGAAGACAAGTACAATCCTAGCAAATGATAAATGTGCAGCTCCCTTGACTGGTCCTGCAGCAATGTCTGCATCTTCACTGTTTCATAGAGGAATTTCTTTCGATTAAATGATAAAAACTACTACCGTTATAATATATCCTCAAAAACAGGTTTTTCTGAACTCCAAATCTTTTGGTGCAATTCATCGAACACCTTGCACTCCACACGAACACCTTCATCAAGCTCGCTGCTCTCATGGATATGCCCAAACGAGAGAGAGATAGAGGAACCTGCGGCCACAAACTGAAGGCTGTTAGCATGGTTTCACATATACCTACCATGGTTTTATACTTGGCATGTTTTCACACTTGTCCCCTATAGGACCGAATATAGCAACAAAGGAGGGATGAATGGTGCCAACTCTGATTTTTTCCCCCTAGCATTCAAGACTCTATACTCAAATACCTACAGAGGTGAAGAACATAGAATTTCCAGCTAAAAATCACTCTAATTGGCCCAAATCAACAAAACTTGGAACCAAACCCTTCTCGACGGTCTGACCGGCGTTCAAAAGGCAGTCTGACCTCTCCAGGGGGTCTGACCGGCCTTATAACGACGGTCTGACCGCTGCTACAATAAAATCAGGCGATGAATATTGTTTTCAGTCTGATTTCAAATCGAAAAATCAAGAGAACTTTTAATCCATAGACCCAAATGATATGAAATTTTGTATGGATATTCTTTAGATTATTGTGAACCTATTCTAACAAATGATCATGAAAAACATGGCCAAAAATGGGACCTTTTCCAGTTTATTAGAAAGTTGCACCAAAACCGAGCCAAAACCCAATTTGAGAATCCAACTAGCTCGTGAGTATATGACGGCTAAGATGGTTCTAGATGTGTTTTCACATATCACAGCAAGCTAGACCAAGGATAAACAACTATCAAAAACCCTCAAAACAAGAAATCACACAAGGATGCCTAAAATAGGCAAAATTGAGTTTCTTAATAAACTTGCTATAAAAGTGTCTAAATGATATGAGATAGATTTTCATAAGTAATATTTATATCTTTTACGTCCTTGGCACAACAAGATCAAGAAGAAAAACGGAAAGAGATCAACCCAACTATGACAAGAGCAAATCAATCCATATAGAGAAGATTCATCGATATGATCAAGATTGATGTATTGCTTACTTGTGTTGGATTTTATAGTCAGTCCACCTTGGAGGACAAAGAGCACACAATGCACTCAACTCTCTAACCCTGACCCTAGACTTGAAAGTACATGAGAGATGGATTGGATGGTCAACACAAGTCTCCATCCCAATCCTTTATATATGAGGCCCAACCAGCCATTCCAAGATCTAATGGATATAATCCACTTAGCACAATGGGGGAAACCCGTTAACCCCCAACAACATGGGTTTTAACTCACACAAGTCACTTATGCACGTTTTTCAAAACGCATAAGCCTGAATGCGTTAAGCATTTTTCGCTTGATTCAACTTGATCAAACCAGCATCCCTTTGATCTAAACCGCTCTCCAAATGCTACGCATGCGCCGCGGTTTTGATCCAAGGTAGATTCTGGTATTTTGATCAATCCTACCAAAATGCCTTTTTTTGACCGGGACTTCATCTTTAATTGCAAGCAATCGTCATGCTTGGCACGTGTAGGTTCACTATTGGCTTGCCATGTGCTGGCAAGTCTCCCCCGCTCCGGTTCCACTGGACCACGCCTCACTTGGACCGACCAAGCCATATGGTGCAAACCCGCTATTCGAACTCGCCTTCAATATTTTCTGCCTTTCTTGTGCCATGCTTGAGCTCACTATCTCACTCTGCATCCTTGACCGTTCTGAGCCTTGGCTCCTCCCTGAGCGTAGCCCCGATCCTCACCGTCAGTCATGGCGACTCTAAGCCTCTCTGCAGATCCAAAGATAAAGAAATTATTTTCGAGTATAAGTTATTCACAACTTGACCCACGTTAGTCAAAACATACTTTATGCAACCTTAATGCAAATATCCAGTTCCTCCTAACTCAACTCATGACACAAAACACAGAATCCTTAATTTCTGCTAAAAATAATTGTTCCAAAGAGCGATCTTTGCAAAATTAAATAACCACTCCATAAACATTGCAATGGCTCATCGCAATATTAAATATGACCTTCTCACATGGTCCTTCAATCTTCCCCTTGATGAACTCATTGGCAATACTCAAAAATGCAAATAGGAGGTGGTTTTAGACAAAGAAAAAGAAATTTGTAAAGAGAGCTCCAAATGGTCAAAAGAAGAATGCGATGAGCTGAAAATGACCATTTGAGAGAGAAATAGAGTAAGCTACTGAAAATAATAGATTTTTCGCAAAAGCTTCAAAAACACCAAATAAGTCGGAAATCTCACTCTAGATCCATATGAAAGAACAATTGTTCCACTTCACCTTGATCACCAACTTGGCAAAATTTGTATACATAAAAATACCAAATCATGCTCTAGATATGCATTTTTACTGATATTTCTCCCCCTTTAATAATGGAGTCATCAAGAAGCATGGAAAAAGATAGAGCATGAGTGAAATGAGGTGGCTGCATTTTTTTTAGCATTTAGGAGCCATAAAAATTGTCCAAAGTGACTTTATAAGTATTACACCAAGCCATATGATGTGAAAGAGCTATCTAAATCATGTAAAACCATATATATAACAAAGATAAAGCCAAATGAGCAATAATATGAAATTAAATAGATTTCTAACATGTTAAGTTGCTCAAGATCACAGTTTAGCTAAAGGTATACAAAAATGAGTCAAGCCATGTTAATATTCTAAATGGAAGTAAGAAGTTACAATTGAATTAATTGAGAGTGCTACAAGTTCAGGATAGAAATAGTTTGTTCAAGCACATTTAGAACATTTGGTATTTTCTGAAATTCATTTTTGGTTTGAATTGAGTTTAATCCAGTTTCCACATAATTTTGTTTTCTTAGCTGTGTGCTAGATCTCAAGACTTATGCGACCATCCTAAGTAAGAAGCTTAAGGAAGTGATCTTGGTCATCTAAAACTCCCTCTGAGTTCATACCTAGTGCAATGGCAAGCCATTTCATAAGAAATAATTAGTGAGATCAGTTTTTTCGCACAAAAGAGATTATTTTGCATTTTCTTAACTTATTTCAAGAACAAAGAGCTAATGCTTACTCATGCTTCAATAAAGAACTAGCGTAGCTCAATCTAAAACTCAATTTAGATTCAAGGCTCAACTTAGCTTATGTGACATGGTATGAATTATTAGAGAATCACAAGGGCAAAACTAGTCATAAGATCTAACAAGACATGATTTAAATTAAGTTTGAACATTTAATAAATCTAGCATGGCAAAAGTTAAACTACACATAGAAGGACATGATAAATCTAGCAAGCTAGCACAAAATATGGCAAGATGTGAAGCAAGATATCATGTCACACAAGGATAATAATCAAACCTCCTTAGTTTGTATAAATGTTTAGGTACACAATGCATGATGAAATTAAAATGCAATATGATACATTGAATACGAAAGAGACAAACTCCCCCTCAAAGCAGGCCAAAAGGACTAATAACCCGCAACTCTCCCCGCAAAGAAGCAAAATGGGAAGAATCAAGAGGCTTAGTGAAAATATCCACAACCTGCTACTCGGACTCTACAAAGTGAAGCACAACATCACCCTTCTCTATATGGTCTCTAAGGAAATGATATTTAACATCAATGTGCTTAGTTCTAGAGTGTTGCACTGAGTATTTGGCAATGTTGATGGCACTAGTGTTATCACAGAAAAAAGGAACACTCTCTAAGGCTAACCTATAGTCCCGTAGAGTAGATAAGATCTAGAGAACCTAAGAACAGCTACTAGCAGCAGCTACATACTCCGCCTCAGTAGTAGACTGTGCAACAGAGAACTGCTTCCTAGAAGACCAAGAAATAAGAGATGTGCCTAAGAAATGACAAGTGCCAGAAATACTCTTCCTATCTACTATACACCCCGCAAAATCAGCATCCGAAAAAGCCTAAATAAAAATAGCAGAATCAAAAGAATACCAAAGTCCAAAATTAAGAGTGCTCTGAAGATACCTAAAGATACGACGCACTACTTGACGATGAGAGACACAAGGGGAAGCCTAAAATCGAGAGCACAAATACACAACGAATTGTATGTCTAGCCTCGATATGGTGAGGTAGAAGAGAGAGCTGATCATGCTACGGTACCCCTTCTGGTCCACAAGCTCTCCATCCTTATTGGGGTCCAGCACAGTTGAGGTGGCAATTAGAGTAGACATTGGCTTGCTACTTCCCATGTCAAAGCGCTGAAGAAGATCCTTTGTGTACTTAGTTTGATGAATGAAGGTTCTTTCTTTTAGCTGCTTGACTTGAAGACCAAAGAAGAAGATCAGCTCGCCCATCATACTCATATCAAATTCCCTACTTATAGAATCTGAAAATCTAGATACCAAAGCATGAGAAGAACCACCGAATATGATATCATCCACATAAATATGAATAAATAGGAAATCACTGCTATGCCTGAGTGTGAACAAGGTTTTATCTATTAATCCCATTTTAAAAGTATTTTTAAGCAGAAAACTCTTAAGTTTATCATACCAAACTCTATGTGCTTGTTTCAATCCACACAAGACTTTGGAGGGTTTACACACCTGGTTTGGGAACTTGGGATTTTCAAATCCAGGTGGTTGCTTGATATAGACCTCTTCATCTATGAAACCATTAAGAAAAGCACTCTTAACATCCATTTGAAAAAACTTGAAACCCTTGGATGCTGCAAATGCTAGCAAAATGCAAATGGCTTCTAATCTAGCTACAGGTGCAAAGGTCTAATCAAAGTCTAAGCCTTCTATTGGGAATAACCTTGTGTTACAAGTCTAGCCTTGTTGCGAACTACCAACCCATCCTCATTTTTCTTATTTTTGAAAACCCATTTTGTTCCAATTATATTATGATTAGGTGGAGGTTCAACTAAGGTCCAGATTTAGTTTCTTTCAAAGTTTTCAAGTTCTTTATGCATGGTATTGACCTAAGAAGAATAAGATAAAGCATGAGTGACATCTCGGGGTTCAAATGACACAACAAAAGCAGAATATGCATGAGAATCTGGAGAGATAAACCTGGAGCGAGTGACTCGCTCATGGAGATCCCCGATCATCTGCTCCTGAGGGTGTCATCGCTGAATGTGAAGAAGGGGGTTCTGGTGCAGACGTGGCCTCTATCTCACGGGCTATGGAGATAGGAATAGAGCCATCTGAGGAGCCGGTGGGAGGAGGCTATTCTCCTGAAGTTGGAAAGATAGAGGAAGGCTCTCCATCCAACTCAGGAGTGACTAGAGGTCATCATCCTCCTCGTCAAGGTCGTCGTCGATGAAGATGCTCTCACTCTCACCAAGTATCTATGTACCTACACCATCGGGTCTAGTATCAGGACTAACCTCATCAAAAGTGACTTCACATGTCTTAACTATTTTGTTAGTATCTAAATTAAAAACACGATAGCCATGAGAATGAATAGGATATCTAAGAAAATACCATCATGACATCTAGATTCAAATTTATCAAGGTTGCCATGTTTAAGAATGAAGCATTTGCAGCCAAAAATCTTAAAATGAGAAATGCTAGACCTATGACCAAATCTAAGCTCAAAGGAAGTTTTGCCAATGACTGATCTCAAAAAAACCTTGTTGGACACATAACAAGCAGTAGAGATCGCTTTAGCCCAAAACCTCCTAGGAGTACTGTGCTCGTCTAACATGGTCCTAGCCATCTCTACAAAAGTCTTATTCTTCCTTTCTATCACCCCATTCTGCTGGGGGACTCTATGTGAGAAAAACTAGTGCTCTAGCCCTCTCTTAGTGCAGAAAGTGGCAAAGGACTGATTTTTGAATTCAGTGCCATTATCGCTCCTAATGGCTCTCAAGACTCCAGACAGGTCGACTGCTAGTCTAAGGGCCAACTGTCTAAAATAACCAAAGGTCTCATCCTTAAACACTAAAAAGAAAACCCACGTATACCTTGAGAAGTCATCTACAACTACCAGCACATACTACTTCCCTCCTATAGACTGAACCCTAGACGGACCTACTGTGTCTAAGTGAAGCAACTGTCCAAGTCCATCAATCATAATCATGGTAAGAGGAGGATAGGGAGCAGAAACCATCTTACCATGTCTACAGGGTGTGCACACAATATCTCTGACACTCTTAAGTCTAGGTAATCCTCTAATCAGATTCTTGCTACTAACTCTAGTCAAGTAGTCGAAACCTATGTGTCCAAGCCTACAATGCCATAACACTACGTCCAAAGAATCAGAAGTAACAAGACACCTAGAACTCGAGGTGGAAGAGATACTGAAGTTAGCACTGAAAATTCTCTCAAACCTAGAGATCCTAAAGATATACTCTGTAGAAGAGTCCAGAACTCTACACTCACCACTTTTGAACCTTACTTCTAGACACTCATCAAGAAACTGAGAGATAGATAGCAGATTATACCTTGAGACATCCTTGAGCATGAATTTGTCATTGATGTGCACAATTCTCTTGGCTATCACGGTACCGGTAGAAGCATCCCCAAACATGATCAACTCGTTGCTGGATGCACGTGTGAGGGAGGAGAACCATTTAGAATCTCCGGTTATATGTCGAGAACACCAGGAGTCAACAAACCACATGTCCTTCTTCCTCGCACGCCGGACCTACAAAGTATGAATAGGAAACATCTGTGCCTCAGTACTAGGGTTAGTGAGAAATGATTTTGGAATCCAGTACTGAGCCACACGATGCTTTGGAGAAGCAATAGAAACACGAGCAATTTGGTTAGCATGAAAATTATGAGCAAGCATACGAGATCCACCTAGCCCTCTCCGAATCGGTCTACCAAAAGATTGGTACTCCCCCTGACTAGGTGATACTCGTAGTCTACCCTCATGATATCCTAACTCAAAACGCTACTTATGGCCACTAAAGGAGTCAAAGAAACTATCTCTAGGCCCATACCTAGCATGAAAAGTAGGCTGCCTAGCTCTAGAAATAGTCCAGGTGGGAGAAACTCCTGTAATAGATCTCAAAGCATGCTCTCTCTTCTTCCTCTCGACCTTGGCTTTACGAAAGCAGAACTCAACTATGTGACCATCCTTCTTGCAAAAGGTGCAATGGTACTTGACCTCTTGAAGGATCTTACCTGATGAAGATGAAGCACCTGTTTTGCTAGAAGAAGATTAGGCAAAACCTGTAGATCTAAAGGCTATCTTGGATGGTTCAGAAGGTTCTACTTCAAACATGCCACTCTCAACTACTTTCACAAGCTTAGGTGGGTGGTTTTTGGAGTACTCTAGAGAATTAAATCCTAGGCCTCTATTCTTCACACTCACTTTAGATTGGTCAAGAATCATGTTGAGATTCTTCTTCTCACTAGAGAATCTCTCAAGAGTTTTCTTAAGGTAGTCATTTTATTTGGTTAGGCTCTCATAGGTGGTACACTTGCTAGATTTGATTGCTCTAGGATGTCTTTCTTTATGAATGGCTACCTCAATCTTTAGAGCCTCACAAGATACACAGGAAGCATTCTTAATCCTATCCAACTGCTCTTGGTACTTGATCCTAAGGGTTTTCTGCACTTCAGTTGTATTGTATGCATTCTCAATGCAAAAAGTACAATAATCAGAATCAATGGCTTTTTTAGATGCATCATGGCAAAAGATTTCTCAATACTTGCTTTCGCTTCTAAAGCCTTGTTAAGAGCATCTATTTTAGTTGTGAATTTAGGACAATTTTCACATGATGCAGTCCTAAAATGCATAACCATCTCAGTCATTTCTTTCATTTTGGTTCTGTTATCCTCACAACGAGAGCACGTATGATCAAGATTAAACTTTTGCAATTTCTTAAGAGCACTATCCAATTTCATCTCTATCAAAGCACAATTTGAACATGAAGATGGAATAACATCTACAGAAATAGCATCAAGAGCAATAGCATCCATGCATACATGATCATGACTTGACTTGAGAGAATCTAGATCATTTAGAGCATTTTTAAGTTGGCCGACAATAGAGGAATGAGCAGATTTCAATATGGACAGTTCATCATGCAAATGCAAGCAAGATTCACAATCTTCAGGATTAATTGGCTTGAGCCTAACAATCTCTAAATTCAAGTTATCAATCATCATATCCTGACTCTTGATTATTTTGGCTTACTTTCTTAATTGCTGTTCAGTTGCAATGAGAGCTCGTTTCATAGCCTTAGGAGAGGGACATACCTCGTCAGGGTCGCTGTAGGGCTCGTCAGAGTCAGAAGAGTCAATGTTGTGGCTGCCCTTAGCCATGAAGTACATGCCGGCGAAGTCCTGAGACTTCTTCTTGCTGTGAGAGTCGTCCTCGTCGTCCTCCATCTCCGAGTCCACATCACTCATATCCACTGACTCAAGAGCGGCAAGAACCCGGTTGATAAACTTTTAGTAGTTGGGCTTCTTAAACTTCGTGTCTCGAGCTTGAGGATGCCTACGAAAGTCCTTCTCCTCCTTGCCCTTCAGCTTGGAGCACTTTGACATGAATGTGGTTTAGCTCACCACACTCGAAGCATGTCACTAGACCACCTCTCCTCCTGTTTCTCACTTTGTTGTACACTCTAATGAATTTGGTGGAGAAAAGGGATAAATCTTCCTCAGGTAGCCTCTCAAATTGCTCATCATTAATTGAGTGCAAAGCGGATAAAGAAAAACCAACATCCACATGATCAGAAGAACTGCTCCGAGAGGGGTCCATCACAAAAGCCATCGACTCTATCTTGGAAAGACGCGAGATGAAATCAATCTCATGCGTCTTCAACCTCGAATAGAGCTTATCCATGGTAAGCTCACTCATGATAGTGTTGTCGTTTATGGATGTGATTTTCATCCCCCAAACATTCACATTGAGAGCACCCAAGATTTGGCGTGCATTCTTAGACTCCGAGAAAGTCAGGCCAACAGCACAGAGGTTGTGGAGGATTTTATTGAACCTTCCTCACAACTCATCCAAAGACTCGTCGGGCTTCTGCTCAATCTTGGAGTATTCCTTCTTGAGTTGATTCTGTCTCATTTCCTTGATCGCGGTAGAATCCTCATGGTAGTTAGAGAGGGTCTTTCATATCTCGTGAGCAGATCTCAAGTGAGTGACTCGTTCAAACTCCGATCAACTGAGTCCCTGAATCAAGAAGTTGCGTGCCTTGCTATTTGCCTCCACATTAGGAGAGATTACATTGTCATCGGCCAACACCTCATAAGGGTTTTTGACCTTAAGCCAGATCGTGTGCCCTTGAGTCTCAATGTAGGCATGTATGCGAGACTTCTAATATGAGAAATCCACTCCATCGAACACAGGGGGTTTGGTTGAATACTTATCAGTTGCCATGGCTCCTAAGACCGGTTAAGATCTATTGAGTATAGCTAACCGGACTCTGATACCATTTGTAGGACCGGATATGGCAACAGAGGGGGGTGAATGGTGCCAACTCTGATTTTCCCCCTAGTATTCAAGATTCTATACTCAAACACCTACAGAGGTGTAGAACATAGAATCTCTAGCTAAAAAGCACTCCAATTGGTCCAAATCAACAAAACTTGGAACCAAACCCTTCCCGATGGTCTAACCAGCGTTCATCTGGTATGATTTCACACTTGGCATGGTTTCACACCTGTCTACTCATCTGCCTGGTATGGCTATATATATGTGTAACCCTTTGTGACTTGAATCAATGAACGAATTGCGTAATTGCCCCAAATATTCTACGCTCTCATGGTATCAGAGCGGTGCCGCTCCTGAGTTGCCGCCTCCATAGCTTCTGCCGCGTCGCCCCTGGGAGATGATCTTGTCTCTATGATCTCTCCTGGGGACTGCGCAACTCATAGTTTAAGTCGATCATCTAGTTGGCTATCAATTAGAGCTTTCCCCGGCCATCTTTAGATTGGGTTTCTCTACTTTTTTTGATGATAGATCGGTTTGTGTCACCCTGCCGACCCGTCGATGTTACTCGACTCCGGACTTCACTACCTTGGCTTTGACCTCTCCAGCGCCTCCTCTCCTCCGATGACGTCGTGGAGTGACGCGGCGCACTCGTCGATATGGCCCTCCCTCTGTGGCCTTCCGAGCGCCCCATCTACCGTCGTCATCATACCGGATCATCATCACCGCCCCATCGTCGGTGAGCACAAGCCGTCGCACCATTGGGAGCCCGCACTTATGGTTATGCCATCGACATACACAGGCTGTTGCTGCATCACCCCTTAGGGCAGCTGTGTCGCCCCGCCAGTGTCATATTTTTTCTTTCTTTTTTTCTTTTTGTCCACTCCAACGGCACTTGTCGTGTTGCGCGGCCCTCCTACACCCCGTACCGCCACCGTCATGAGTCCTCTGACGGCAGTTGTCATTTTGCGTGGCCCTCCTGCGCCCCGCACCGCCATCGTCGTGAGTCCCCTCCCTCTGCTGTTGCTGTCGCAACCTTTCAGACATTGGTAGACGATGTGTATTCAACGTCAGCTACCCCGAGCACAACGACAACCTCAACACTAGCTACCTCGACATGGCTTCCTCCTCCACGGCTACGATCATGGTCACCACGCTCTCGGCTACCTCGACGACAAAGGTCTATCATTCATCGAGTTTCGGTCCAGTTTGAATGTTCGCTCCGCCAACACTCCAACTACGCGGGGGGCGGGGGGTGTTAGCATGGTTTCACATATACCTGGCATGGTTTCACACTTGGTATATTTTCATACTTGTCCCCTCGCCTACCTGGCATGATTTCACACTTAGCATGGTTTCACACTTGTCTACTCATCTACCTGGTATGGCTATATATATGTGTAACCCTTTGTGACTTGAATCAATGAACGAATTGCGTGATTGTCCTAAATATTTTATGCTCTCAAAGGCATCGACATGTTCGACAGGACAACAGCGTGGTGGTGCATAGGCCTGTCATGAATAGACGGGGAAGGGCCAGATTCAGCATGATTTGCATGAGGAGGTGGCCAAAGGAGGAGACTACGCCGGATTTGCAAGGTGAGGCGGCCAGAGGAGGAGGTTGCGCCGGATCTATTCGAGGAGGTGGCCACTGGCCACGGATCTGCCTGGTGGAAGCAACTCGAGGAGGAGGCGACAGTGGAGGATGTGGACAGAGGAGCTAAAGGGATGGGGATTTGGGAGGAAGTATGAGGCAGGGTGGAGTGGAGATGGATGGAGGCGGGGGCTCGGGACTGAGGTGGACGATGAGGAAGAAGAAGGCAGGTGCGGGGCCACCAGACCCAGGCAGACGTTGGGGGAAGGGAGGCGGAGGCGGTGAATTTGTCGGCGGCGGCAGCCGGTTTGGGTAGAGGATAACTGGGGATTGCGGCCTTGCGGGTATTGAGTTAGGGCTAGCCGGATAGGTAAGGGATGACGAAATCACTTTCTCTCTTGATTCATGGCCGTCACAATAAATATTTCCTAACAGGTTAACTGGTGGCCGACACAAAAATATATTTTGCTGACGGTAATAACAAGAACCGTCAGAGAAATTAAGTAAATTTCCTGGCGGCATTACAAACCCGTCACGGATATTAATATTTCTGATGGTGAGACGTGGGCCTGTCGGTGAGACGTGGGCCTGTCAGAAAACTGCTAGCTGCCACGAAAGCTCGCGAGCCTAGTAGCTTGTCCAGCAACTCGCAACTTATTCACAAGAATATGAGCTCAGAAAGCTTAGAAGCACATCAAAATCTTATCTGGTTGGAGGTTGGAAAAACAGGATAAGCTCATCTCTTTTCACAAAGTGCGGTCCACAAATGCGGTCATCACTCACGTAATTAAACATTTATTACGCTGCAAAGAGAAAGAGCACCATAAGAAAAAGATCTTCCATCAGTAGAGCTCATGGAGAGTGACTGGGCTCTGATATATGGACTTGTCTCACTGAAAGTGGGACCGCACCAATCATGCTCTCTCCAACCATTAGTAAACCGCAAGCTGTGACAAACGCACGACGATCTTCCTGGGACATTTGTCGAGCTAGTCTTCCCTGAAGAGAGCTACGAGTCCCCCCCAAACAGACCTCTGCAAATGGCACAAGGAGAAAATGGCATCTAGCTAATGGGGTTTTCCAACATCTCTGGTCACACATATTTGAAGTGTTGCACGTATGTCACTAGTAAATTACAATGGAGAAACAAGAAAAATAGAATAGCATAGAAGTGCACACTAGTACCAATATATTATACATATCATTTAAAATAAAGTGACGTGTCATGAGAAACTGTCTTCAATAAGTTTTTTAAAAAACAGAACGCGATGGATTTAAACTTACATTCAAACCATACAGAAGATGTGCGATCTGTTGATCAATAGCACATTAAACCACACGTTCTTAATCTATACATGAACAGATGTTCAAGGCATCGCTTAGCACCCATGTGAGATTAAATGGTTAACAAAAACAGTAGGGCTTGACTGATTCATCAGAGTTTTCCCCGCCCTATTTCCATATCTTTACAAGTGCGTGCGACTACTACTAGTTCAGTTCAGAAAAAAGCACCACCTACCAAATTAATTAATTGGTGACCTTTATACATTTTCATGAAAAGAACTATGCCTATTTGCACATCTACCAAAAAAAAGTGTACTTAGATCGCGATCTATAGCAATGTCGTCTCTTTTAATCAGCGTGCGGCTTTGTTGGCGCCAGATAGCGTGTTGCACCAACCGGATTCCTTACTTAACCTGCAAGTATTCCTCTGTCATGCATGTTGGATATATTAACCCTAGGCTCATGTGTGTGCTGTTCTTTTAGTCCCTCTCTCTGCTTTGTGCTTTGGGGGAAAAAATTGCAGAAAGATTTTGTGATCTAGCAAATCAGCAACACGAGTCTTGTAATGTGCATTCCTTGCTTATTCTTAGGTACAAAGTAAACAAGAGGGCCTATCAAATTAGTATATATAGCTCAATCATGGGAGTAAAGTTGGATAGGAAAGGACTGGCCCTTGATTATGTGCTTTTCCATGCATGTGCTTGCCTTCTTCCTCCAAAGATTCAAAGCAAGAAGCAACTATTCTTAGGTACAGAGTAAACAGGAAGGCCTATCAAATTAGTATAGCTCTATTATTAGTCTGTCAGAGAATTGTTTGTCCAGATGAAAATTTTAGTTTGATTTATCAGCCGTTAGATTGTGCGAAAAGGGTAGAAAAAATGTGGGAATATATATTCGTGCAGAAAAATTACATCAGTAAGTAGACAATGTGATGTCTATGTAGTCAAATGAGCAAACAGTAAACTTGTACTAACAATATAATAACAAATATATTACCTGAAAGATAAAATTGGGACAAACATAGAAGCATGAAGAATTTAGTTCCTTTCAAAAGGCAAAGCACCTTGAAAGAAATTTTTAGTGCCCTAACACCTATCTCTGCTTTGTCTCAAACCATTAAACTTGTTGGATGGACAACGATTTCCATAATCTGCATGACCAATGAATTTTTATTAAACTGGTGGTAGAGGATCCAAATCCATATCTCAGTGCTGATAAACTATCACAAATACTAATAGTTTTACCTAAGATTTTCATACTATGATATTGAGAAGCATGCATATGAGCCAATGCTACTAGCTTAGCACGCCCAATCAGTAGTCGAGCTTCTCAAAATTCCAACTTTACATGCCTACAGCTCCGATTGTAATAAGCTGCCACAAACAACTCTTGTTAAAACTAATTAATTTGCCAAACAATACGTGTAGATCAGGGCTACATGGTACCTCAGCAGCTAAGGCTGTTCACTACTGTGGTAGACGTCACAGATTCGACTCTAGAACAGACGAGATGCTAGCCGCGGCTATGCGTCTCCAGGAATGCACGACGCACAAAGGTTGCGTGCGCCCTCACCTGTATGTCCATGTGCTCAAGTTTAGGAGCAGCGAGCTGAAGGCGAAGGATCATTCGCCATGGCAGAAACCAGGGGCGATTCGATCGGTGCACTTGCTTTCCCTCTCAACGACAGAAACAAACAGGCCATCCATCCCTTGATGGTTTGGCGACCATGCTTCGAGGATTCCTCACCTTTTTCAGGGCCCCATTTCGTTTCTCTCTAGTTGATAACCAGACGTTGGTTCTCTTTCTAAGATGGGATTTTTTTTCCTCCTCCTTCTTTGGGAGAAAGCCGCGCTGAGGTTCCTAGGTGTTGCCATGCGCACCGAGTTTCTCGCAAAAATTCAATAGGAAGCTTCCTACAGAGATGTACTGATGATAATGGATGCAGAGTTTCCCTTGGTGCATGAATGTGTTGACATTTTGACGCTTGGAGAATTATGATCTGCCTTTTTTTTTCTCCATCGGCAACGCCTCCCCTTTCTTAGTGCTCTACTCCGTTCGTTGCAATCAAACCTTTTATTTTGTCGTCTTTGAATGGAACAAGACCTGCCTAAGCTTTTGAGCAGAGACACATGTGCTCAAATATTGACCTCAAATCGTACTGCGAATTCACCATCTATTTTGGCGTTTGTTGTGGATTCCACGGAACTGCTTGTTCAAATTGTTCCATATTTTAGCGTTGCGTAAATTTACCAGAGTAGACCTATAGAGAAGATTATACGCTAGGCCTAGTACCAATGAGAGAGTATTATCAAAGCCTCAGAAGTGTAGTACAGTTCTAGTTTAGCTTATAAATTTATAAATTGAAACTGTTCCAAACAAACCTTTACATACTCTGTTTTTCTGGCACAATTGAACTAACACACCAAGGAAATGGAAATCAATCCTAGCATTGTATTTGTATATGAGCGGCACCTCACCCTTGGGCAGTTTATTGACACATGAAAAGATGCCACACATTCTGACGGCTGGATCAGGGAGTGATAGTCTAGATACAATGCTTGCCTGCGTTTTCAGCCTTCCAAAGTGATCTGAAGATTCCCTGACCTAATTAGCTAGCCAAACCTTTTTAGCCCTGCTATTTTCCTTGTCTTTTTTGTTTTGCTAGTAAAAATCAAAATTAATAACAATAAATCGCAAAATTGTGGCCACTTCTTTTTAGCTTTTAAAAACTATTTTTTAACTTTTTTTATAATAACTAACTTTCAAACAGAGTGCCTTTTTAAGACGGAGTCCACAAATTTATTGTAGTACATACTGTAGCGATTTCATTTATATCAGCCAAAATCATACATGAATTTCTGTTACTTTATACTTTCTCACAGACAATCTAAAAGTTATAAGCTGCAACCATAAACCGAAGCAAACAAGAACAGACCCATCCTCTAAGACATCAATAAGCTGATATTGGGAGAACCTACCCTGACCTTTGGTTCTCTTAATGGGCAATCTGCATATTGGGAGAACATTTGATCCTTCTAGAGAAGACTAGCCAATTTATGAACTATGCAATTCATAATCTAATCTGATCTACAGGAAGCACTAGCCAGTGGTCCTACTCCCTTCACAAATTATAATTTTCTTTAGTAATATCTTACATGATCTAAAGAAGGTGCTGGACCGTAAGTTAGTGAGCCAAATACAAATTGAAACAAAGTTTCACATATGCGCCTACCTAACCAATTTTGTTTTTGGAGACGGGGACAAAGGAATTTGTAGTAGTTAATGTGATGTTTGAACTTTTCAAAATGTTTCAGAAGGTGCTTGTAATGTTGGCATGATAAATAAGCATGTTTGCTTTCAACCTAAAAAACAATGGAGGTGCTACTGATTTCATATGGTGAGACGTCTTTTAGTATACTTTAAAAATGCTAAAAATGAAAAATAAAAGCTACTTTTCCTTGTCCTCAAGGGAATGCAAAGATCTATTTCTTGCACCTAAACAAGAAAATTATGAGTAATACTCGCTTATATGTTTTATTTCCCTTTGGACGATGATGAGACGGTAGCCAACAACCCGCCAGGAAGGGATTGTGATTCATGCACTGACAATTCACAAGTAGGTCGCACTCAGCTCATGAAAAAAAATCTTAACCGAAAGGGGAAACCATTATATGCCACCGAATAACTCCGTATGTCTACAATATGCCACTAATATCTCACTGACATATGGGGTCCGAGCCCATATGTCAGCTTCACAATAAGTAACATGTTATAGATCATGTAGTTGTTCAGTGGCATATTGTAGATTTTCTCTAACCAAAACATCTACAAAACAATCATCATATTTTATCATTTAATAAGAAAGTGTTTTTCCTACTTTTTTGTGGTCCTGCGGCTTCATCTTGTGCCCATAATATCACCTTTCCGAGGCATTTTGCTAAGTGCACTACTATTTGAAGCGGAAAAGTTGTGTATACTCCACAAATCCATCACACTCGTTTTCATTCTTTTTCTATGTTACCACTTGAGGTAAATAACTAGAGTTAATTTTATTTTGAAAAACAGAGAGGAGTATAGTCACCACTCAAAATTTCCAAGAAATTAACATATTCCTATTTAAGCTCTTCTATATGGAAACAAAATTCCTCCAAAATATTTGCTTCAACTTTTTTAAGAGACAATTAATTACACACTGGTACAAAATATAGTGAACAAGATTAGGAAAAATTATTCTTTCCATAAAGGACTGGGTTATGTAGACAGAGCATATTATAGTTATGTTTTATGTTGACTTATGTGAAGTCACGAATAATTCGTCCTGATTTTTTATTAGATTTAAAGTCTTGTTTTACCAATTTCAACATATTTTTATATCTTCTTTCATGGAAAGCAAAATAACACCTTTTTAGAGAAAAAGGAACACTTTAATTTGTTGATTCACCAAGGAAATTTTCATATCATATACACCCAGTATTTGAAACATTGCTTTATAGTTTACTTAATTTAGGTCTTTACTATATGAATACACCTGCAGATATGCAAATTGCGTACATTTTTCTTTAAAGAAACAGAAACTAAGAACTGACCTCAGATTGATATTAGCAACTTTCTAGTCATGTTGTAGCCTTTTCTTAACCCATGTTCAGGGCGAGCGTTTTCTGAATCTAGAAATGTGAGAAGTGGAAATGGTACAAACAAACACACCATGAGCAGGCAACCTCGTAGTGTCATCAGCAGTTAAATCAGTGTGAGGGCATGTGGCATGCTTTAGGGATTGGACCACACTATCTTCTCCACAATCTGCAAGCATCTTCACAACTTTCTAACAAAAAACTGATCTGCCCTCAGTAAATCACCTATGGTGAATTAATGCTCTTCCCTTTTACACACTAGCAGCTGGAAACAAGTTACCCAAAAAATGGCACTACAAAAGACAAGGTACAAGCTGTTCCTACATGAGCTTAATTAATCTGTATGTGGAAGAACTGTGTTATTACTCATGAGGTATATTGAACATAAAAGATCATGCTCATGGTACTCTTGGTTGCCCCTAGTACATGCTCATTGAAACACTGATTGATTAACCTTTTACAATTATCCCAAGATGCCACAGAAGATTCTAATCCCACATCCAACAGCCCACCATCAACCTCTGCTTTTCTTCCCCATGGTTTTTGCCCACTTACTGACCAGTAAGCAGTCACCACCATTCCCCATTACACCGATGTTATTTATCTTTTTTTTTCTCTCACAAAACTCACCACATTTTCACCTATAAATGAGTCCCTCTTCCATGCCTCAATTCCCTTTTCCCCTCTTCCCCTCCTTCCTCACTAAGGTTTCCTTGCACCTGCAGCACAGCCCCCTTTCGATTACCCTCTTTCTTCCAAGCATCTCTTGCTCTCCAAGCCTAGCTTCTGCGCTCTAGTTTTCCTAGTCTTGCTCTTCCGATCAAGAATCTTTGTGCACCGAGGCAGAAACTCAGCAATATTTTTCCATTGAGAAACAAGGTTTCCAGGGGAGAGGCTGCCGAATTTTTTTACCAACCATCAAGCTGGGATCATACATATTTACTACTGTTTCTTCAGCATACATATATTTTAATTACGTGCATACATAGAACATTAGACTTGTTTGCAGGGTAAAAGCACATACTAGTTTGGCCAACTGATCAATGATAGACTAAGTAGGGGGAGGCCGTGACTTGGTAGATGTCACCGATCCTCTCCGGATTTATGATCAGCTCGACGCTCCGGCGAGGCTCCCATCTTGTCCTCTCCTTCTCCGTTGTGTTCCTCTACTGGTTCTATGTCTTCTCAGTAAGATCCTAGCTACTGCGCCGAATAGTTCATCTCTTCTATTAGATCCTACCAACACCACAGACATATCACCGGCCATATTCTACATATACTTCTATAGCTTTTAGACATAACTGGGGGTGACAATAGTGCCAAGGCATTTTTCTGGGCGAAGCACTCAAAGAATTCTTTGAGGATGGCCCTGCCAGGTGGGACCCTGTCAGGTGGGACCCTGTCAAGTGGGACCGTGTCCGGCTCGAGCCATGGGGCCCGGATCTCTGGGTCGGAGGGTGACATGGAGCTCCAGGCCCGGATGGATCTGAAGAGGAAGCGAAGGATGGAGTCGAACCGGAAGTCGGCAAGGATGTCAAGGTTGCGGAAGCAGCAGCACCTCGACGACCTTACCTCGCAGGTTCGTGTCGCCTATGCCTATATATATTTGGAAATTCAAGCCTTGCTGTAGTGGGTAGATTTCAAAGTCTTAAAATTGCTAGCTTTACTTTGCTTTGTGTATTGAAGCTTGCACTCATGTGCAGGTGAATTTGACACGAAAAAGCAAAATCAGATGAAAAGGGGCACTTGAGCTGCTGGACCTGCTCAAGCAAACTCCAATAATGCACGGTGCCCTTTTCTCGAGGGCCCCAACTAATTGCTTCTTACATAATTCTTTCAACGATATTAAAATTTGTCCCATCGCTCCCAACAAAAGGAGGTGATAGCGAACTAGTTACCGGTTATTGATGATATACCAGTGTCAAACCCTCAAACAAGGGCAACTTCGTCCCATTGTCTCCGAGTTATGACTGGATCAAGCTTGACCTTTTGTTCCGGACAATTTGCTAGTAAATTTCCATAAACCAGCCGGTTATTCGGAAAGCCATCCTCCAGCACTTGGTTCTTTTCCAGGATTTATAATAGTGATGGGCAACACAATATCTCAGAACGTAGCTTGAATTTTATTAACGAAACTGCCAACCAGTCCATTGAAAATGTACAACGTACACAATCAAGAAATTTTTTCTATCAGTCACAGCTTCCTTCAATAAATACAAAAAAATGTTGTTAAAAACAATGCCATGTTCATATACAAAACAGGTGAACCAGTTGAGGACGGAGAACCAGCAACTCATCACAGCATTGAACATTACTGCCCAAAGCTATGCTGCAGCAGAAGCTCAGAACTCGGTGCTGCGCACCCAGATGATGGAGCTGGACAGCAGGTTGCGTGCGCTGCGTGAGATCATCTTCTACATGAATGCAAACCGGTTTGCTAATGCTACAACAATGGCCACTTATCCATCCCCTGTAATGACTGCAACAACTACTAGTTATGATGTTCTCAGTGCAAATGCATGGAACTCAGGGATGCAGATGATGCAGCAGCCAATAGACTTGCTGTACCATTGCTAGCTTCTAGCTAGGAGGTAGCGGCCAAAGGGAACAAGGCATCAAGATATCGTGCATGGTAAATGTTGTAGGGACATTGTGTCACCAGTGGTGTGTCTTTTGCTTTGCTTTGTAAGGGCTTGTGGGGGCAGGGCAATGGTGTTCTGGCTTTGCTGCTGTTGGTGGTAGAAGGACGGCGAAGTGGCGAAGTGTTGTCTTTCGGCCTTGTGTGAGGACGGCGAACTCGCCCGGCACTAGCTAGAGGAAAATATCTGTATTACGATTGACGTGATGTTTGAGCTTCAACATAAATGGAGAAACAAATATCACATAATTGAATACTGCCCCTCCAAAAAACATGTGAAGTCCTCATTTGTCCGTGCAAAATCGTAGTCTTTGTTGCTAGGCTTTGGATTCAAACCAGCAAGGTACCCATCGCTGAACACCTATATATTAAATAAGACTTTGAGCATTTTTTACCAATTGATAAATTGGTGGGCAAGGGTTTTTCTATAATTTCTCAATTGTGGAAAAGAAAATGAAAAAAGAATAAAAGAGGAGAAATGGAGCCCACTTGTCAGTGGGCTGGGGTGTAGCGGTAGTACAGTTGGGAAAACCCTAGAGCGTAATATATAATCACAAATGGTTCTCATTAAGAACCGTCTGTAATAGTTATTATCACAGATAGTTCTAAATAAAAATCGTTTGTGAGTAGGGATCATCTCGGACGGTTCTAAAGAAAAACCGTCTGTAATAATAAAATATCATAGATGGTTTTAATTTAAGACCGTCTGTGATGATCCCTACTCACAACCACATATATATCACACATTCTTATATACATAAATGCAAATTCACATATATATAACACTTATTCTTGTATACACATATGCAAATTCCCATATATATCATACACTCTTATATACATGTATGTAAATTCACATATATATCACACATTCTTACATACATATATGTAAATTCACATATATATCACATAATCTCATACAAATGTATAATGGAAATACAGAACATATGACGCATAAATATTTCATTTATCATTTCACTTGCTTATTTACTTTAAAAATTAGCCCTTCATGATAATTGATGCGTATGTTGCTAGTTTCGTCACATTGTTCTTTCTTGACGCTTATGCCATTTCCGAAAAGAGGCAACTCGTGCAATTGATTATATTCTTCCTCATCCACTATATTCTTAACTCCGACAATTCACCTTTTTTCACGAAGAACTATGTGGCGTTTTTTATTTGTCTGGTCGGTTACATAGAAAACTTCAACAACTTGGTTAGCAAGTACGAATGGTTCGTCTTTGTATTCGACACGTTTTAGGTCAACAGTAGTGATACCGTACTTGTTAATCTTCACCTGTGGAAGATGGACCCAACGACACCGAAACAAGGGAATCTTGAAAAGCATGTAGTCTAGCTCCCAAATATCCTCTATGAACCCATAGTAGGAGTTCCTCAACCATCGGTACTGAATACATCTATACGGACACCGCTATTCTGGTTAGTACTCTTTACATTCTGAGCTTGCGTATAGAATGTGTACCCATTTATGCCATATCCTTACCATGTCACTGCTGTAAATGTTAGCCTTTTTTCCAACCATGTCAGCATGTCACTACTATAAATGCGACACAAGGACTGTTGTATTGTCTCATGATCCAAACATTCGGCCGCTCCGACTTCTATTGCGAAAGCACGTCCTTATGCTGATCGATATACAGGAACACTTCAGTCATGTGTTGCAAGATTGTGAAATAGACTTGAGTATACGTATCCATATCTAGAGTGATTACTTTCCTTCCGATGATCCCATACCCTTAAGCCTTCACTCATGACGAGATCGTGGCACACCTATCAGTTCAACCTGAGCTATGTAATCGACACAGAACTCAATAATCTCTTCAGTTGTATAACTTTCGACGATGCTGCCCTCCAGCTGATATCAATTCCATACATAGGAACGAGTACATGCTACGTAGGAACACAGACTCGTATATTTTTATCCCTCACACAATGTGAATAATGAGATGGATCACGATATCACAAAATAACGAAGGAAAATATATCTCAAGATAACATAGAGTCATTACCACCTTATTCTGTAGAGCATTTATTTCTTCGGGATCGATGACCTTCTGAACAATTGTGTTAAAGAAATAACACAGCCTCATGATTGTCTCTCGGACTTTGATCGGCAAAATTCTTCTAATTGCAATAGGGAGCATCTATATCATCAGCACATGACAATTATGAGACTTCAAATCTTTTATCAAAATAAGTTTCTTTATGTTGGCAGAGTAACCAGACGGAATTTTCATACCATGCAAGTACTGGCATAGTTCAGTTCTCTTAACCTTGGACAGAGTATAATAAGAAGGAAGAAGGTAAATTCATCCTTTGTCAGTCTTTGTCGGTGCTAACTCAGGTCTGATATCCATGTCAACCAAGTCAAGCCGTGCGTTAACACCATTCTTTGTTTTGCCACGAATGTTCAGTAAGAGACCAATTAAGCCATCGCATACATTCTTCTCTACGTGCATGACGTCGATACAGTGGCGAACTTCTAGGTGCTCTCAATAAAGTAAGTCATAAAATATCGATCTCTTCTTTTAGATGTTTTTCTTATAGGTCATCAATTTACGTACCTTTTCAAGCACAACATCTAAATCTTTAACCATATCATAGATATTTTTTCCGTTTAAATGTCTTAGAGCTGAATTGTCCTCCTTTTCTCTATCGAATTATTTCCTCATCTTGCGATATGAGTGAGCCCTCCGAAGGAACCTACGGTGACGCATATACACGATTTTGTGTGAGTGTTTCAGCCATATACTTTCGGTATCATCTAAGCAGTGGGTACAATGTTTGGCCTCTCTTTGTTCTCTGGCCCAACAGGTTAGCAAGGGCAAGATAATCATTTATAGTGCAGAATAACAAGGAGTATAAAGTAAAATTCGCTCATTTGTATGCATCTCATACCTGTACCCCTTCGATTCATAGTATTTTTAGATCTTCCATCAATGATGCTAAGTACACATCAATATCATTTCTAGATTGCTTTAGCCTTTGGATAAGTATCGATAACAAAATATACTTTTGCTTTATACACAACTAAGAAGGAATGTTGTAGATGCAGAGAGTCACAGGCCAAGTGTTATGTCGGCTGCTCATATTATCGAAAGGATTCATTACATATGTACTCAATTCGAACCTTATATTCTTTGGTTCTACACCGAAGTCTACAAATCTCCTATCGTTGTTTCTCCACTGGACGGAATCAGTAAGCTATCTTAGCATTCCATCCTTCTTACGCTTCTCCAAGTGTCAATACAACAGTTTTGCCTCCTTTGGGTTCGCAAAAAACTGCTTCAAATGGGGAATTATAGGAAGATACTATACCACCTTAGCAGGAGGTCCTCTCATCACCTCTAATCTCTCACCGTCATCTGATTAATTATTACGTTTGTACCAGGAGGCATTGTATACTTAACATACATGCATGTTTACATACTCTTTACGGTAGAGGATGCAATTGTTTGGACATACATATATTCCTTCTACTTCTATTCTCAATGGATAAAGAATCTTCTTGACTTTGTAGATAGTTTTGGACAACTTATTTTCCTCCGGAAGCATGTCTGCTAAAAGACCTAATAGTATCGTGAAATTCTTATCGGATCAACCGTTGTTTGCCTTCAATTTCAGCAGTTCAAGTATAGCTGGCAATCTCATATACTTTGACTTGCAGCATGTCAACAAAGGTTTCTCTGAGTTCTCTATCAAGCCCTGTAATTTAACATAGTCTCTCATCACAGTTCCCTTCTGCATCACGAAGCATCTGATCTAAATTGTCATTATGCAACCTATCCGAATCGGAACCATAATCGACATCATCCAACGGCACATCATTGACTTCGTCGGCGATGTCATTATTACTACCTTCCTGTGTAATATGCTCTCTACCATGACTGGTCCAATGTGTATACCCCTTTTAAAATCTCTTCGAATCAAGTGCATTTCAATCTGTGCTCGATTCTTAAATATCATTAGATTCTCGTAGTCAATGCATGTACAGTATATATATTCCATCCCCTTACTCAGCATATTCTCCTCGGCAGCGTTTGTAAAAGCAAACACGCCATTAATGTACTCTTCACTCACATGATTCCCAGCGTACATCTAGCTTCGATCCTACATTACACATATAACAGTTTAGTACGTACTAAATATTGAATTAATTAATTAGTGTACAATATACATACGATCTAAAGTAGCTATATGTAATTTCTCAACTATCGAATCTTTAGGAATACTGACAATGAGATTTGATAAAGAAAACAAATATACATGTAATTTCCTTTTTGGTTTTGCTAGTTGTAAGTTGCCAAATTTTCCTCGTCTTTGGATGTCTAATTCTGATTTTGCTCCGATGGCTCCTAAGTCATTTTGTATGAATGATTTTGCGCATGTTTTGTAAGAAAATAGCAATATGTCGTAAGAATAATTAATTAAATTAAATTAAATAGAAATAGGTTATGAATTGGCTAAACCCTAAACTATGCTAGATGTAAATAATCTTCTATCTACATCAAGCTAGATCTAAACCATCTTCAATTCTCTCTTTACCAAAACCTAAATTTAAAATATAATACAATTAGAAACAAATTACTAACCATAGATAGTCAACAAATAAATAGACCTACAATTACTCTTGACAAATAGTCTTTTTTTCATCAAATGGCCTTAAAGCCTCACCTCCAGCTCAAAGCAGCAGCCTAGCTAGATATGAAATTTAAGACAGGGGATCGACGGGTCTGCGCGTAATTAATATAGCAGAATTATCACACACAGTTTTTAATATAAACTGTCTATGATGACTTAAATATCACAGACAGTTTTTAGCATTGGTAGAAATTCAGATCGTCTCTAAACTAAAACCATCTATAATAATATTTAATACTGACGGTTTAAAAAACCGTATGTGATATGACGTCTAGTATTAGTTTTTTTTTTGTGTAGTAGTGGTAGTAACTAGCCGAGCGCTCTCATTGGCTGTCTAGTTTCCAAAAAACCACTATGAACTGGCCGATATTGCGACTACTGGGAATCTCGAAAGGCGTCACATTTCTACTAGAAAAATGGCAGCCGTCAGGTGCAATCCACAACTGCGACAACCTCCACGAACGGATCAGATCCATTCGTGCGAACGGCCGGGATTGTATCATTCTTGAAGGTAGACTAGGCAGTGCAATGCAGCCTGGAGCCCCACAGGTTAGTTAAACCACTCACGTTTCATCCACCCTTGGTCTCGTCGACCCCACCGTCGCCATTTATCGAAACGGCCATGTTCGTACGTCCTTAACCATGCCACCCCACACGGCACAAACATAAACGAACATGGCCTCAAAGCCAATCCAAATGGCCAAAACCCCCCTTCTCTTCTTAATTAAGCCAACCAAATCCACTCCCATCTCATCCTACCATATGGATAATGCAAACTGTGAGGAGTCGAGTGACTGGTTAAAGGACGGTTACGTACAGGCATATGCCTCTGGCCTATGAGTGTGTATATATGTACACACACGCGGACACCGAAATGGAGCTTCATGGTGCTCATGCATCATGATTTCAAACGCGCAAAAATTCAAACCAAATCTGCATCATGATTTCAAATGCACAAAAATTCAACCCAAATTTAGATATATTTTTTAAAAATTTCTATTTTAGGGTATATATGCATCTACAACAATTCAAATGAAATACATATCTTTAAAAAAATACTCAAATTCAAAATTTCTCAATGATTGTTTATCACATGATTTGTTGATTTTCATATATATCAGCACACACCTGCAAGCAAACTATCATAAAAAAAGATACTTTAGTTTGAATTTTATTTCAAATTTCTTTGAACTAATTAGTAAACAACTTAATCTCAACATCCAAAAATTTCCAAAATTTTTAGCGCACAATACCTAGGGCAAATACCTTTTATCAGATCATTATGCCCAGCCACCATGATGTGTGTGTGTGTGTGTGTGTGTGTGTATATATATATATATATATATATATATATATATATATATATATATATATATACCCCCATGGTGTCAGAACACCATGATTTTAAATGCACGAATTTAAACCAAATTCAGATATATATTTTAAAAATTTTGGTTCTAGAGTATATACCCATCTATAACAATTCAAATGAAATGCATTTCTTTGAAAAAAATATTCTCGAATTCAAATATTTTAATTGAATTTAGATAACATGCTTTACTGATTTTTATATAAAATCAGTATATATCTACAATCAAACTATCATAAAAAAGACAACTGCAGTTCAAATTTCAGTTCAAACATATTTGAACTGGCTAGCAAACTAGTTAAACTCAACATAAAAATAAAAATTTTCACACACGATATATAGAGGAAATAACTATTTTTAATCATGGTGCTCTAACACCATGGTGTCCGATTTAATTATGTATGTGTGTGTGTGTATGTATGTGCATAGAGTGATATATGTACACTCACCGGCACCATGGTTCATGGCATGTGTGTACTGCTACACCATGACATGTTAGCAGCACGAAATCGGTGAAAGCCCAGACAGAATCTTAAAGAATAACAACAGTTTTACTAATTAGTGAACATTCTCTTATCACCATTTTCTGAATACTTCACGCATGCTACTCCTGAATTTATGGAAAAAAAATGTTTCCCACATGGCTTAGCTAGCACTTGCACAGGCGCCGTCCAAACTCGTCTCGTCCAGGTAAAACCACGCCACCCCGTGAGAAAAACCAGGATACGGAACAAGCTTAACCAACTTGCCTGCGCCCAAGTCGCGCTATTACTAAGACCCCCCAATCCCCATGCCTACTTTCTGGACTCGCGCCTGTCCCCACCGTGGCCAAACCTAGCACGCAAACTTTGACTATTAAGGGGGTGATCAGAATAGCGATGGCTTTTGGCTGAAAAACATCAGAATGGCTGAAAAACATCAGAAGCTGAGTTAGTGGATAGTGTAGTGAATAGTGAAAAAAAAGCTGAAGCTAGAAGCTGAAGCCGAAAAAAGCCGAAATGAGCGGGGCCTATATCTATATCACTTATAAACAATATTAAAAATAGCGTGTACAGTGGATTATCTTTTTGCTTGTCTATATAGATTGCACAGTCTTTTAATGCTTGCATGGACCTAAGAAACATGATGATCAACTCTAATTTTCTACTTGTGTTGCTATAACTTCCTACTGGTTCTATGATAAATGAAAATGAATATGATTCAAAAAAGTCTTCATGATTCGTAGGCAGTTATCAACAATAGTGGCTGCTCCAGGATCTCCAAACAACAGGAGGGTACCACCACTGCATCGAAAGGATTGTGATTACTGACAAACCAAGGTTTCCAAAAATGGGCAGATTTCAGTTCACACACCCTCTTCCAAAAATGTCAGGTGCTCCCATTGCAGACATTGGATGAATTTTCCAAATAATTTAGGAATCCACCAGACGGTTGGTAATCCTTTCTCCTGAAAAATGACAAACATGCGAACATATTCAATGAAGTGAGCTGCAAACATATTCAACAAAGTTATGCAGGCACTTGAAATCTGAAAAAATTAGTAGTACTACTTTTTACCATCAGTGATGAACAGTGTCAGTAGTTAGTTACATGTTCAATATTGGTCACCAAATGTATCAAAGGATGGGTTTTTCTGCTGTGTAGGTAGGAGCTAACACTTGAATCATTTAGAAATGCATCTGACCTCTATTTCTGTTTGGTAGTTAAGTTAAATGCTGATAAAAACAGATATAAATATTCTTTATGGTACTGTTTGCTTACCACTTTTTTTTATATCTTGAGGTGTCCAGGCAGCCCAAGGCACTCTAGCTATTTGCTAAACTGAGGGCCTAGCCTAGAATTGAGGTAAGAGCTGTCCAGTTTCTTGTCTTGTGCTTTTCCCCCTGAATGTGTGTATAGTTTACTTTCCTCTCTTTTTTGATAAAATGAACTCCATCTCTATTTCTGTTAGCTTGCCATCGACTTTTTTCTTTAATCTTGCAGATGTTGTCTCGATTCCAAGGACTAACCAGTTTGTTGCATTCTAAGGTGGAAAGTTCATATGTTTTTATGGTTATGTTACTCAACGATCTGTTATCCTTTTTTTAACCTGATCTAAATATGCATCACAAGGATTTCGGCATTTTCATCAATCTTCGTATATAAATAATTGAAGCCTTCTGTTTCTTGCAATAGAATTTTAATCAGTGGCCAAAATATTTTAGATGCTTTGCCTTTTTCTTCCTGCTTGATGGATGATACATCAATTGAACTTGTGGACTGTCATGTGTAGCTACTACAATGTGCTAGTCTTCCATTTATAATAAGAACATGCCGGGGAGTGTTCTTAGTACTTTTAAGTGGCCATGTCAAACTGACTACTACATAAGGGTAGCAACAACTTCATTAGTTGAGTTCTAATTATCTCTTCATTTTCAAACAAGGCAAAGCGCGGCAGCTATGTGACATAATTTTCTCAAGTAAAAATCAACAAACAGATCAAGCAAGACTACACAGTACCAGTTCTGCGGATCTGTGGTCGGGGATGAGAACTCGGCTGCCGTGGCATGGTCTGCCCCCTTTTTTTTGCATGGAACACAGGTGAGGAGGACGCCTGTTGAACTAATCTTGTGGTGTTTGAATTGATCGTGTTAGGGTTATTTTTGGTAGGCGTTGTTTTCTTTTTGATAGTAATTCCGATTATGACATGATTTATGGCCGGATCATAACATAGCGTAATTAGTTTCTTTCCATGTACGGCCAAAATTTCTATGTAAATGCTTTCCGCTTTTATATATAAATAGAAGACATAGAACAGAAAAATCGCAGCAGAGAGTTCAAGCAACGCAAAAGCTTCTTCTCATATTCGTGTGTGTTGTGGGATTAGGGCACATCAGAAGTTGATGATCTACTGCATGCTTACGATGAAATTTTCTCCATGAAAGACATTTATTCTCTGATGACAGGTCATGGATGAACAAGTGCACCAGAGCCTAGGGATGATATGGTAGGGACATCAACTACTTCGGTGCTAACGCCCAGCCCGAAGTCACCGACGCTGACTTCTTCTCCGGCCACACCAGCTCCTGCCACACCTACTGGAGTGAGGTTCATGTCACTATCCACTGACATGACACAACCATCAGATGAAGCCCCACGCAGGTATCGCTCCATAGTGGATCTCTACGACAACACTGACGAGGTCATAAATGAGTACAGTGGACTGTGTCTCCTAGCCACAGAAGAGCCAGTGACCCTTGCTGAAGCTGAGCAGCACAAGTGTTGGTGCCTAGCCATGCTAGAGGAGATAAAGTATATTATTGAGAAAAGAATGTGGGAGCTGTGTGACCTACCTCTTGGACATCGGCCGATCGGTCTCAAGTAGGTGTACAAAGTTAAGAAGGACTCACAGGGAACCATGGTGCAGCACAAGGCACGTCTTGTCGCCAAAGGGTACATGCAGCGTAAAGGTGCAGACTATGAGAAAGTCTTTGCGCCTGTCACCTGGATGGAGTCCATGCGCCTACTGATTGCACTTGCGGCCCATAAAGGCTGGCAGGTGCACCACATGGATGTTAAAACGGCGTTCTTAAATGGTGACCTCAAGAAGAAGGTGTATGTCACACAGCCACTAGGTTTCATCGATGACAATAACGAGCACAAGGTGCTTAGGCTCTGAAAAGCTCTCTACGGTCTCCGTCGGGCACCAAGATCATAGAATGCCAAACTTGACAATAACTTACAGTCTCTCGGGTTCGAGCGAAGTCCGTCAGAGCATGCTATGTACACACGAGGAGCTGGTTCATCGCATCTGCTCATGGGTGTATACGTGGACGACCTCATCATCATAGGCTCACATCCTCCAGAGATCGCCAAATTCAAGGAGGAAATGATGAAGGCATTCAAGATGAGTGATTTGGGATTACTCAACTGTTACCTTGGAATAGAGGTACACCAGGACAACGGTGGCACCACATTAAGCCAGGCTTCCTATGCGCTTAGAATCCTGAAAAAGAGTGGAATGATATACTACAATCCATGTTAGGTGCTGATGGAGACATGACACAGGCTGAGCAAGACAGGCCGTGGTTCTCCTGTGGATGCCACTTTCTATCGAAGCATCGTGGGGAGTCTTCGGTATTTGGTTCATACTAGACTAGATATCTCATATGCTGTGGACTACATCAGTAGGTTCACGGAGGCACCAACCACCGAGCACCTTGGAGCAGTGAAATACGTACTCTGGTATATTGTCAGGATGCTCAACTACGGTTCTTTCTATGCCAAGGGCGACGAGGAGCTGCAGCTGACGGGGTATAGCGACTCCAACATGGTGGGAGATGTGGATGATTACAAGAGCACTACAGGGGTATTGTTTCTCCTCGAACGAAACCCGGTCAGCTGGCAGTCACAGAAATAGAAGGTGGTGGCCCTATCCTCATGTGAGGCCGAGTACATCGCAGCTACCATCGCATCATGTCAAGGTATATGGCTCATACATTTGCTTGATGATCTGATGAACAAGGAGCCTAGCCATCTAAGTCTTAAGGTGGATAACAAATCGGCAATTTCTCTTTGCAAGAACCCTGTCTTCCACGATCGAAGCAAGCATATTGACACACGTTATCACTTTATTCGTGAGTGTGTGGAAGAAGGAAAGATCGAGGTCGAGTACATCAGCATTAATGATCAACTCACTAATATTCTTACAAAGTCACTGGGGCGCATCAAATTTCAGGAGTTGTGAGCCAAGATTGACCTGGTACAGGTCAGCAAGAAGGAGCTACAAGATTGGGGTGATTTGTTGAACTAATCTTGTGGTGTTTGAATTGCTAACGCTAGGGTTGTTTCTGGTAGGCGTTATTTTCTTTTTGATAGTAAGTCCAATTATGGTATGATTTGTGACCGAATCATGGCATGGTGTAATTAGTTTCTTTCCATGTATTAATTTCTTTCTATGTGCAGACAAAATTTCTATGTAAATGCTTCCCACTCTTCTGTATAAATAGGAGAAGATATAGAACAGAAAAGTCACAGCAGAGAGTTCAAGTAACACAAAATCTTCTTATCATGTTCTTGAGTTCTAGGTTGTTCGTCTATATTGTGTATCAACTTAGTGGCAACAACGCCGGGCTACCGGTGAATGCGCACTCCCACCAAACCCCGACGCTAGCGTGGGCACCATCACTCTAAAATCCCAGCGAAGGCCGTGGCGTCGGCGGTGGCGAATAAGTTTGCTTTCTCCCACAAGGCATCTTCGATTACTCCTTGGTGATGGTTGGCGGACGGGGAAGGAATAGATGATTTGGAGGGCCACACAACTAGATTATGGCTGCAAGCTACGCGCACAAGGATTGGTAAGAGCGCGGATTTGGGAATTTTTGTGCATGGAGTGGAGATAAGAGGGGAAGTGTTCGCGTGCTCGGAGTGGAGAAAAGGGGAGAAGGATTGCGCAGAGCTCGCATTGCAGAGAGAGGAGGAGGATTTCACACTAGATCGTGAGGGCTTCTTTGTTTTCTGTGAAATAGCCGACTACTAAGCAGTACATTTCTCTCTCTTTACTCTTTTTTATCTACATCAGCAAAAATCTTAAGTGGCAGAGTCTATAGATAGCTAATATAAGCCCATTGTACACGGCCTTAAGCCTACAAGCCAAACCGATACAAACCCACTCATCACCTCTCTCCATCCCATTCTCGTATCACCACTATCACTTCAATTCCTCACCCTCCCTCTCTACGTTGCGTGCTCTAGCCATGTGGATAGCGGTTGTGGGGTCGCGGCGGCCGGGACCGTGGGTGCTCCTGCCCTCCATCCCGGACGTGATCTATGATCCAATCAAGTTCCCGCAGGGGCCATGGGTACATATGAATGTTGATATTGTTGTGTCTTGTGCAAGATATTGTAGATTTTGAACTTATGAATGATGTCCCGCTCTGTTCACCAACTGCTCTGTGCACCAAAGCTTGACATGCTAAACTGGCTAATCAAGGTCATAATTAAGGAACATATGTGTGAATAGCTTTGTAGAACCTATATTAGACATCCTAAGTGATTCAAAATTTGATGGATTGTGATATTATTTCAATTATTGTTTGATAATGTGTATTTCTCTCTTCATGCCTTACTGTATCGTTGGTGTAATGCTTATCCGTTAATATGTTCTTGTGACAGCCATTAATAGTGTGCCACCACATTCATCCTTCCTTGGGAATCTTGGTTGTCGTCTATATGTCTGAGTTACAAGGTGTTAGTACTCTAGCATATTTAGTTTGTGATGAAGTAATTATCATACTTTGATGCACTGTCATAACCTTATAGTTGGGGATAAACATGGAAAGATGGGAAATAATCCTTGTACAGAGATGTTTGTTATCTGCATTTGGAGTTACAATGTTGTGCCTAATTAACGGTTATGTATGCAACTCTAGTAGATGGCGATGTAAATGTGGATATCATCTTGTCGTAAAAAATGTAGATCACATCATGTAAGACATCAACAATTAATATCATACTACCACAAGACCAAAATGTGGGTGAACTGTAATGTGTTAATATCTTCTTTCTCGGTATACTGTGTGTCTGGTGACTGCTGAAATATTTACTGGTAGAATAGAGTCAAACAATAATTATAATATGTTAATATCTTCCTTTTCATTTGCCCTTGTTGTCCTGGTGCTAAGTTAATTTGTTCTATGTTTATCTTGCCCCTGTTAGTTATGGATTTTATTCATTTTTTAGCTATTAGGCAACTGATGCATCAGCAGTCATTTTCACTGATGTTAGCAACAATAGGTTAATGTTGTATATATTAGAACTGAAGTAGGAAGTTCTTCATAGGAAAGGTAACAATAAATTAGAGTAACTGCGTAAGTGTTGATAGCACATGTAAAGTATAGATTAGAGACTAGTATTTGGAAATTGATTACACTTTACATAGAACATCATGAGTGGGCATCAGTTACAATTTGACATAATGAATCATCTTTTTTTTACTCATTCATGTTTGACATTTTTGCTTTAGAAATTCATTATAATTTCCCAAGATGAGTTTTGATGATGTCATATGTTTACAATTGTATGAGATTTGGTAATTGATGAGTTTTCTTTTACTTCTAATCTCTTGCACTTATGTTGAGACTGGAGATGGTTAATGCCATGGATGCTACCCTCGTCTTATTGCCCATTCCGTGAAATAAGGTTTTAACTTCATTGTCTTGTATTGTATTGCTTAATTTTGAACATTGATCTGCCCTAAAATGCCTATTTGGGGACTTCTCGTTCCAAGCACTATAAATATAAAAATTTCACATATGTGTATTTATGTTGTTTTGCTCCAAGCTTCCAAGTCTATTATGTATTTCTACTATAGTCTTTTTTATTGTCCATAACTTGCTGTTAATTTAGGCAATACTAATTTGTATATGATGAACTTGTGCTGATCATATGGTTATGAAGCCATGGTTTTTACATTCACCACTTGCTTTCACCATACCCACAACATTTGTATTTCTAGTACAACTAAGTTACACAAAAAAAACTGCGTTCTGTATGTACATAACTGATAATGACATTATTGTCAAATAAACCCATTTTTGTAGTACAAGATAAGTTTGTTTCATTTTTGGCTGTAATAGTTGGTACTTGCTTTCAAGTCTTGTTTGCAACCAATATTATAATCATGGATTGCACAGCTATTGCCATGGGTTTTTAGAGTCATTCCAACTGCAAAAGCAATCTAGACTGCTATTAAGATGACTGCATGTGCAACTACACTTGTGTCTCCTACAAAATCTATGCTGGAACTTTTTGTGCCTACACCTCGTAAGTTGCCATATCAACACTTGATTGCACTTGTTTTTCTCTTGTAAATGAGATTACAATATTTTATTATCTTGTTGCAATAGATCACTAAAACTGTTAATGTTGGTCGACCACATAACACTGGTTGAGAAAAAGCTGGTATGACGCAAGTCTATCTTAGGATGTGCTCAGCTGTTGGGCCCGGTACCCCTACTCACCAGGAGGGTGAGTACTAATTTACTGTCATGGGCAACATTGCTGAGGCTGTGCAATCACTTTTGCCATAGAAGCCTAATGTGTGTACAATAAAGGCGGTTCATGATGTAAATTATGTGATCAACAAGTGGGGAGGAGATACTGATGAGAGTTCAGCCATTTTGAGATTACACCCAACATTGAGTTGACTCAGCTAGTTAGGATTTTGGATCACTTCAGGAACTTGGGGGCCCTACATCTTCTTCAGAAGTCCCCTGATTTCTCTAATAGGTTGTATGAGATCGCGGAGGTGTCACCTTCGACCTCTGCCTGACTGGGTTGAAGTACCATCAATTTCCAAAGATCGATGAACTATTGACATCATTTTTAGATTTGTGATTTCTGATCTTTGAGCTTGAATATGTTGTAATTTTTTATTATAAACTCACACTTTTGTCGAAAACTTAATTTGTGTGTGATGAGCTATGTCATTTGTATTTCTACTTTAATTGTTGAACTTGAAATACACCTTCCATTTTAACTTGACATACTGAATCATCATTTTTACTGATTCATGTTCAAGATTTCTACTTTTGAAATTCATTAACATTTTCCAAGATGATTTATTCATAATGTATCAATGATGATGTCATTATGTTTGTAATTGTATGTGATTTGGCAATTGATGAGTTTTCTTCGACTTAGACTGGGACTGGGAGATGGTTAATGCCCAGCATGCATCCCTTATCTCGCTTCCCTTTCCACGAAATAAGGTCATAACTTCATTTTTCTTGTGTTGTATTGCTTAATTTTGAACTTTGATCTGGCCTAAAATGTTTATTTGAGGACTTTTATTCCAATCACTATAAATATAAAGAATTCATAGATGTGTATTTATATTGGTTTGCTCCAAGCCTCCAAGTCCATTATGTATTTCTGCTATACTCTTTTTTATTGTCCATAACTTGTTGTTAGTTCTGGCAATACTAATTTGTGTGGGACGAACTTTCACTGATCATATGGTTATCAAGCCATGGTTATTACATTCACCACTTGCTTTCACCATATCCACAACATTTGAATTTCCTATACCACTAAGTTACATATAAAAATTGTATTATGTATGTACATAACTGATAAAGACATTATTGTCAAATAAAGCTATTTTTGTAGTACACGATAGGCTAATTCATTTCTAGCTATAATTATTGGTACTTGCTTTTAGGTCTTGTTTGCAACTAGTATTATAGTCATGGGTTGCATAGCTATTGCCATAGGGGTTTTCAGAGTCATTCCAACCACAAAAGCAATCTAGACTCGTGTCTCCTACAAAATCTACGATGAAACTTGTTGGTACGTATACATCGTAAGTTACCATATCAACACTTGATTGCACTTGTTTTTCTCTGATAACTAATATAAATAGTGAATAACTTCTTTTTCTAGTACTAAAAATTATGCACTTGTAATACACATTTTTCGCAATATATATCGCAAAAATATGCAATCACATTCATTTAAAACTGTACCTATTGTAATATAATTTAACACAAATTTATAAATCAATGACACTTACTGTAAAAATGCAAAATAACAACTATTGATATCACCCATGCTATACAATATGATTTAGAGAGAGATGATTCCCACATGCAATTCATGTATTTTTCACCATGGTATTATTAGTTAAAAACTTAGTACTCATGAAAAATAATTGTTAGTTACAAACGTAGTACTTATGGGAAAAATAATGTTAGTGAAAAATACTTATGAGTTGGACATATATTAACACTCAAAATATCAGTTAGCTGACTATCAAACTTATTTGTCCAGTAATCCAACCAAATAATTGCAGCATTTTTTCAGTATCTTAGCTTGACAAATACATAAAAGAGATCAAAGAAAGACACTCATCAATCTCATCGCACTTCATCAGGGTAGCAACACATATAAATAGAATTATTTTGTTCAGTAGCAATGCAAAGATCACAATGTTAAAAAATATCGCTTGTGAGAATGACATGTGGGGCCAAGATCACCTGTTAGTGACATATTGGATGATATTTTCTAACTCCACAATATTTGCGATGGTACTGAGCAATATAGCCCATATAAATATCAGTATGTCACTCTATATCTGCCGTCAGGCCATCACATAGTACCAGTCAAAAGAGAACCATCTCTACATAATTCTATTGACAAGTAATCAAGATGACGCCATGTATTATACATAACCATCTGTTAGACCATGTAGCCAGATCTAGGTTATTTTAAATAATGAATAATTGACAATGTTGGTTATGGTATTACTTATGGTGTGTTGCTTCTTTATATGATTGTGATAGCATGGTGATATGATAATGTTACATGATACGCTCATGTGAGGTATTGTGTGGATTGACTTGAGTTAAGTCGTGGACTTATACTCGTATGTGGTTGCGTGTTTATTCATATGCAGGTGTTGCTTGAGGCGGAACATAGTCGATGACGGGACTGAAACTAGATTCGGGTGGAACTGAGATTTCGGGACTAAGTTCAGGGAGGAACTGAGGTCCTATCGGTCAAGGATGTCATGTGAGATGTTCAGGCTAAAGAACAATGCGTATGGAGATGATGTGTGGAGAAGATACAGGAGGTGCGGTGGAGGCTTTGACACGTGGAAGGTTGGAAAAATCGGAAGTGTAAAAAGAATTAAAAAACCCATGTTATGAAGGGTTTTGGGTCCCTTGAAAAGTAGTAGACCAAAAAGTCTGGTTGAGGCGAAAAGGTCTAAGATGAGTTGTATTAGGGTTAATGACGTATTAGAGTAGGTTGATGACTTTTAGGAGGGCTAACGGAGGCTGTAGTAGTATAAATAGAAAAGAGAATAATTGGGTTGAGATACAACGCAGAGAGAAACTAGATAAACTTTGTATTGGCGTTCGGCTGCCTTTGAGTGGTGGTTTTTGAAAGAAATAAGTGGAGCACTACGTTTTGTTTTCTGCCGTGTTTTTTTGTGTGTGTGTGTGTGTGTGAGTGCTGGCTGTGTTTGTTTTGCGCCGTGAGTCCTGCGAGCTGGGCGTTGAAAAGAAGCAGCAGGCGGCGCAGAGCGTTCGGCATTAAAAAAAAAAAGGGGGAGCAGCGACTTGTGTTGGGTATGCATGGCCGCGAGAAACAAAACGGGATGAGCAACTAGAAAAGATAGAAGGGAGCGGCGGCTGTTTGTTCGTGGAGCGGCGCCGTGATTTTTTCACGGAAGATTAAAGGGGCGACCGAGTAACCAAACAAAGAAAAGCGGCGCGACGAGCATTGAGGAGAAGAAACAAGGCGGCGTGGTGAGCGATCTGCAAAAACCAGCAAGGTGGTCGAAGCCGTAACGAATCACGTGAAGTAATCAGCGTTTTGCCGTGAGGAAAGGGAATGAAAGGAGCAGCGACCGAGTTGATTGCTTTGTGAGGTGCAGCCGTAATCTTTGGTTGAGTTGGAAGGCATTCACAAAAGGACACGGACTGCATGCATGCCAGGACGTGAGAGGCAGAGCAATTAGAAAATAGGAAGGAGGCAGCAGCCTTTTAGTTGGGATCGGCTGTGAAGTTTCGGCAGGAAAAGAAGAAGCGTGTGGCGGCTTTCTGTTGCAGACGCGGTGACTCCCGGCGAAAAGAAGCAGCAGCGGCAAGCCGTGATTTTAGATTGGTGAAGGTAAGTGTTCTGTGTTGCGTTGCCTTCTTTTCTACTAAATTTATTTTTCCATCTTCCTTCCTGTAGTCTATTCTGTTATTGCTAATCAGGTCGTTGTTTTTCCCTTGAAGTTATTCAATCTGCATGTTATCCGATCATTGAATTGAGAAAAGAAAGCATGCATATGTATACGTGGACTGCATGCATGTGTATTGCAGTGAAGTGCTAATCTTTCTTTGCTTATTTTACTTGCATACACAGCCTTTAACTATACTTCTCAGCGTGTTGCTTATTTTACTTGCCTGCACAGCCTTTAACTTTGGATTATACTCTTGTTTGCAAGTTAAGTTTGATTTAATCCATCTAATATAGCATGTATGCATTACTAGAATAATTAGGGCTTAATTAATTCTCGTTACTATTTGCTTCAGCGATATTGTTTATTTTATATCTCGAGTTCTAGACCTCCGTTTGACGTAATTCCAGTTGGGATAGTTCAATAATTTTGTCTACTTTATTCTGACAAAGTTTGAAGTCAATTGGAGTTACGATTTTTTACCGACATTAATTTTAGTAAGGATACAGTGTTCTGTCTAGAACTTTAAACGAGAATTAAATAGGTTTTGTGTTTAGGTGGAAGTCTTAAAATTTATTTTTTAGTTTCCGTAATCATTCACCCCACTCTAATTGCCTATCTTAGTGTGAATCGATCTTACACCATCTTTACATGTTATCGAAACTATTCTCTTTACATTTCAAATGGCTAAATTGGAGTAGGTGATTGCCTGAGATGCTGGATTATGTTGCCTATTCAATACCAGGAGAGTAAGCAGGCTTCAAGAGGGAAAAATATAGCTCGCTAAATTGTTGAGTACTTTACATATATGTTGTTGTGTAGTAGTACACTATACGTCACTCAACCCTAGGACTAAGGGTCATGGCCCAACTTCATTAGAAAGCTAAAACGAGTAAATTGTTGTAAAACATCAATTACAATGGTATTTACTATTTCCAAATTTCTAACTAATTAATATATGGTACGGAGCACCGAAACCGCTCATCTTATTTGGCTCAGGATGCCATCTCCTCCACCAACTCTTCACGTGGTTCTTTCCTTTACTGTTGAAGAAAATTCAGCACCTACTGATGATTATTTGATGAGCAACCTGATGCAACAACCTCCTTTGACAAAATATTTTTCAAGCAAATCTATCAAGTTTAAGGCACAATATAATAATTTGATAAATTAAGATGCATAATCTGGTAATTTTCTAGAAAGGAAGGTTAGTTTTATACGACGATATGCCATCAAAGTAGACCATGTCATGGCTGAAAATTACATGAAAGCAAACCGTGTGAACAATAGATGGACGCTCTAGCTGTTCTGACCTATTGGCATACATTCAACTTTACTCATTGTCAATCTATGCAACCCAATGCATCTCAACAACAATGAGAAACCAAAACATGAACCTTTTTTTTTTCTATCTAGCTTGACCATACCCCCAGATGTAACAAAAAAAACTAAATTTCACTTAATTTTACATCAAGACAGTAGTTGTATAAAAAAAGCCTAACTGAATGACGTACTAATACCAAAATATATGTTAAAATGAGCACAACCTGGTTTGGAGCTTTAGCTGGAATCTACCATGTTTAGAACAGCTTAAACTTTTAACACAAATAGGATTTCATGCTGGTGGGGATCCCTAGCAAAGAATGCAAAATTGCAAATATTGTTTCATGTGAACTTTCCTCCACATCCCATGCCATTTCTGCAAAAGCCTTGCACATAACCAAATCAACTTTGACGATGAATCCTCCTTATCTTAGTCCTAAATGTAAGGAAGTGAAAAGGCAATTGTTTACAATTTAAGTGCACAGAAAACAACAGCTAGAACAATATCAACATGCTTGCAGCTCCAGAAGAGACAACCTCCTTATCAACATGCTTGCAGCTCTACAAGAGACAACCTCCTTTCCCTTTGGATGTTGAATTGGGACACTCCATACTTCGGTTGGACATGATTGCAGTTCCAAGAATATGCCGAGTTATCAATAGCCTGGAATAGGTTTTTTTAAGTGAATGCAGGTGCTCTGCTTTTGCATTATGGAAGAATGAAATATGTACAGAGGTGCCCACGAAGGGCTACACAGAAAAGAAAGCCCTACTCTTTAAGAAATTTGTAGCTTGGAGTACTTTCACAAGAACCATAGAATACATATATTCTACATTTTGTTTTCACAAAGAGAAGATAAAAGAGGGAATGATTCAAGCAAAAAAAAAATGCAACTAATGAATCATTTGATCATGCAACTGGCGAGCATAGAACAAAAGTGATGTACCAGATAATCAGCAGGAAGCAGCATGTGGCTAAGGGCCGTCTCATAGCAGTACAGCTAGCGGCACGCCGGGGCGGTCAACTGGAATAGCAAAAGAAACAAAGAGATTAACCCGGTGCTGTTCAAATTCAAACCCGCACTGTTCCAAACTAGATCCATCACTGCTCACAGGTCTGTTACTATTCACAAAAACCTAATTAGCATATTTATATCTATTTCAATCATCTCAAATCCATTTTCAACTTCGTTTAGCCAAACCAATTAGAACTTAAACCTTATTCACCCAAACCCATTTTCTTTATGTCTTTTTCAGTTATTTTATTGCATTTTATTCCAACTTGCATTCTGCAAAGCAGGAATTTATTTGTATTTGTTATTTTGCGCTAGCATCCGGATTCAACAACAATTGAAGCCTATAAAGAAATGATCAAGACTCTGGATAAAGAGGCAAGTTACATATCTTTTATCATATTGTTCCTACGATATTATTTAATTATCAAGTACTTTCATTACTATTATTTGCACACTGTTATTTATTTAAAATAATAATTAGAATAACATGATAATTAGCTCAATCCTATCACTGAAAAAAGCCATGCTCGAAAGCCATATTCACCTTACAGCTTAAATAGTAATAAATTATTGTCTAATTATTCATCAATAGATTAGACATTAAAATGTTTTACACTACTAAATTGATTCAGTGTTTCACCAATAGATTTTAAAATAGTACTAGAGTTGAGGATGACTCGTAGAAAGCCACTAGATGGTTGGAGTCCATGAGTTTACCCTAGGGTAGAGGTTTTGGTATGATTTGGTGGTTTAGTGCCGTAATGCCATGAGATTTATGATTAGTTGCCTCACTTATGAAAAGTAAGGACTAACCTTATGCTATGTAAAAGACACAGAAATTGCTCAACCACAAGTTTTAACTTGTCAAATCTTATTTAGTAGCTGCTCAATTTGATTGAATATCTATAAGATGGTTTCCTTTTCTAGATGTTCAAACGGTCCATGTACAATGGGGTGGTATGAAAGCATTATCTTCCATATTTAACAATGGTAGGTCCACCCAAAATTAGTCTGTGATTTTCGCTTTGGCCAGTGGCTTACAGACAATGGATGTTCATGAGCCTACCAAGCAGAAGCTAGAAAGAAGAGAGCAATAAAAGATCTTGTTAACTCAACTCAGTCACACGCTAACAGTTACATGTCTATAGCTTGATATCATGAGTCTGCGATATATTGTGGGTAAAGTTAGGCAACTCTACAGGGTAAATAAATGTATTCAAATACGCCGTACTCCTAGTTAATGGAGTTGTGTTTCATATGCAATTCCAATAAGGCATAAGTAGAATTTGGAGGATTTTGGTATGGAAATTGTGAATAACAAAACCCCTTGTTAATTAAGTATTGTTTTTACTGTTTTAAATATAAAGTTCTTTACTAGTAAACTTGTATCTATTATTATCATATTAAAACCTGCAACTATTTATTTGAATTCCTTGTATATTAGTTACATAGTTTTTTCATGTGGCTTGTTGAGTACCTAGTGTACTAGTGTACTCGCTCTTAGGTTGTTGCGGACACTTTTCGATCCTGTTCTCAAATTGGGGACGTTACACTGTCGTTGTCATCGTCTGCGTGTGTGCTGCCACACAATGAATGGGCGGTGGCGTCGTCCTTGCTGTCCAATTTCCGGTACAGTCCATTGCGGTGCGGGCGCTGTGGTTGCGGTTGACGGTGCTGTGCTTGTTGGGAGGCTGACGAGGAGAGTTCGAATGGTAATGGTTGGCGGGGTGCCATGTGGGTTGTGACTTGTGAGGGTTGATTCAATTATAGGCTAATTGAGGTGATTAAGGGACGCATAAAGTGTGTTAATTGCATATGCGTGATTCTAGGGTATGGATTCACTTTGATTTTCAGCCCTCCGATTGATATGGATGGATGGCCATGATGCTTCATATCATTCAGGCATTTTAATGGCAAATTTTCAAACAGATGCTTTTGATAGTAGTATAGGTTAGTGAGCTGAAAGTTGAAAATTTCTTTTTTCTAATCTAACAATTGGTATTAGAGTCTAGACGTCTAACATCTTCTTAACTTAATAGTTACGAAAGTACACATCTGAGGTGTGATGGGGAGAATGTTATGAATAGTCCCACATCGGCTGTCGGAAGGAAAAAAAAGCATAACTTATAAGTGCGAGGGTGTAACATCCCGTTTTTTGTTTTATTTTAATTTCTTTCTGCTTTGCTCAATTTGAAGTTTTTAGTTGTGAAAAATTTGGTTATCTTCAGAATTTTATTTAGAGGTTAATGGATTTTGAGTTTACCTAAAATTCTATTTTCTCCTCCTTGCAAAAATTCAAAAAGAAAATGAAAAAGAAAGAAAAAGAAACCCCCCCAGCAGGCCCAACGGGCCAGCCGGGCCGCCCACCTCCCCTCTTCCTTCTCCCCCCTCACTTCCTCTCTCTGTCGGCAAACTGCCCAGCGCCGCGCCCCTGGTTTCCCTCCGCGCGCGTCTGCCGCTGACTCCGCCTCCGTCACCTCTCCGCCCTTCCTCCCCTACTCTGGCGTAAGCCCATCCCCGTGGCTTCGCTGCAGCTGCCCGTACCCCCCCCCCCCCACCGCCGAGCTAGATGCTCCTTTCCCCCTCTAGCTTCGTCGCCCGGAGTCCCTCACCGTACCCCCGTCACCGACGCCCGTCAACTCCTGAGTCCCCTTTGTCGCGTCCGCGCCCTCGCCATCAAGGATGTGCCTCAAGCCTTGCACACATTTTCTCCAGCTATGTCGGCCTCACCTCCTCCTTCACCCGTAGCTCGGCCCCGTGGCTATGCCGCCGCGCCGCCGTACAATTGCCCATCGCCTCAGCATTAGCGATCCCCCTGTGCTTCACTGTGGCGCATTGAAGCCCTTGACATCGCGCGCGCGTCACCGCCCCCGCTCCTCCCCTGCCTAGCCTGCATAGAGAATTGAGCGTGCAGCCCTGTTGTCAATGCCCTTGAATGGCGCCAATGCTCTCCACTCCCCCATTGTGCTATAAAATCCGCGGCAACTCCCCTAATTCAACTCACCCAACCCCCATTCTCTCTTTTCCTCTACTCCTCGGCGCGTAATCTCACATTCGCGCCACTGCTTGAATCCCTTCGGTCATCTCTGACGCCGGTTATCCATGGACCCCCGCAAGCCTCTTCGACCTTGTTAATTCACTTCTTGGACCCCTCTAAAGCTTCTGGGAGGTCTAATCGAGCTCTCCTCTCTTGCAGCTCGCCGGCCCTTTCTTCTTCCCTAACTCCAGCCAACTTTCGTCGCCGCCGACTCTGACCTCCTTAGCTCAATTCCGTCTAGCCAGAGCTTCATCCCAGCTTGCTGAACCCAAACCTAGCACCAATTTGGGGTTTCCTCGGCCCATCTTCCGCGGCACCGATCGCCCTCTCCCACCGCCGACCGTGGCCGACGCGAGCACAACCCAAGCCACCTTGAGCTCAGCGATCCCCTCCAGTGAGCTTCTACCGTTCCCAGGATGCTCCCCTAACCTCTAATTGAGCTATCGTCACTGTTCTCGCTGTCGCACCATTTTGCCCTGTCTTCACCGCCGCTCGGCTCGCCGCCGACGAATGCCCGAGCCCAATGAGGCCGCGCCACTTCGACTGGAGTCGCGCTCGAGCCCCGTGAGTCCATTTTCGAAACTCTCACGCGCGGCCAGGCCTTCCCTCGCCGCCAGCAGACCGCGCCGCAGCTCAGCCGAGCCGCCCCCATTTCGACATAATTAATGACCGGATCCACCATTAATTGCTAATGACTGTAATTAATAAACGTTAATCGTTTCACTGGCGGGTGGGCCCATAACGGTTTAAACGTTAAGTACCACTGACACCTGGGTCCCACCTCCATTAATAAAATGTTTAAACCAGATTTAAAACTTTGTTTTACTAACAGGTGGACCCCACTGTACAGTTAAATATGCCTGGGACCCACATGTTAGTCGTTGCCATTTATTTGAATTTCCAAAATTAAATTAATCTGTGGACCCCATATGTCAGTCGTTGCCCTTTAAAAATCTGAGATTTTAAATAAAATTTAATAAAACTTGTGGGACCCACATGTCAGAGAGAGAACTCTCTCTCCTCTTTTTATTTTTGGGATTTTTCCTGAAAATAAACTTTGGAGAGCTCGTATTCTCTCACCGTAACTCCGATTTGAGTGAAACTTATTTCTAAAATTTTCTAAATTCAAGATGTTTCTGTTAGTTGAAGTTTTGTTCAATTTGGTGTTCGTTTGATTTTTTAATTTGGTATTTATTATCTTCTTGTCTATTGTTTACTTTTCGGTACTTCCGCTCGGATAGATTACGAGGACACCCCCGAGCAACATTTCAACGCCGCACCAGATCCTCAGGACTTCCATACCTCCGATCCAGGTGAGTCAAAGCTTTGATCATATTGAATCCTAAATTTTTATCACTTATGTTGTTTAAAAATATTCAACTTGCATACGTTATTTCATGTACACTAGTTTACTGTTCTTTCATTAGTTAAATACCTAAGTTGTTACTACTGCAATACTTAGCTACACCTCCCTTGTTGAAATTTTACCCATTTACCATTGTCGCCCTAGATATTGTTAATATTACTTATTTCTCAAAATAAACTATATAAACTGCTCAGCAAGTCCAAATTTAAAAATCTCAGGACACTAGACTGTCCTAATCATCTCTTCTCAAAAATATAAGATTCAGTTTTTGGGTAATCATGGGATGTACATGATTGATAGTTTTGGTATAAGCTTATCTTATGCTTCTCAAAACCCTAAAATTATGCTTCTTCATCTGGGCGGATGGTAAGAGATGATGTTGTGGATGTAACACGAGAACTTGTGGTTGCGGTATACACTGTCTGGATAAATTAAGGACTTAATCCTGTGTTGACCTCTCTATGTACAACAGTACAAACTAGAAGCTGGCAAAGTGTAGGCATGACCAAATAATTTTCATTGCCAGCAAGGGTAGTGGTGCTGGTTTAAGCCGTCATGGACATGGGTTGTGTCACTGGTTTAAACCGTCGTATGGTGCAAAAGGAGGTCTGGGTGAAGCAACATAGCTATCCCACAGACAAAACCTTAGCGAGTGTGTCCCTTTACTAGATGCATTGTAAAAGTCATGTGATGATCCTTTTGATCCGTATGTCTAAGAAAACATGTGGAATAAAACAACTGGATTGTCTCTTGTGGGTAAAGATGTACAGTCTCTACAGAGTATAAACTATTCGAATAGCCGTGCCCACAGTCAAGGGCTGACACAGGAACTTCCTCGAGTTAGTTCTATTTCTAAAAACCTTTTTAATTGGGTGGGAATAAAATTAAGTGGAGGGAAGTACTTCACTTTTGATTTTACCTGGAGGGATGTACTCCAGCGATGTTTAATTAGGGTAGATTTAGCCTAGTAATCAAAAACTAGCATTGGTGGATGGAGCCATGTAATCGGTGGATGGAACCGTCTACATTATATCTATTGCACATTTGAATGCTACCCTGGTTTACCAAAATCTGCTAAGTCATAGGCTTTGTTACTTAAGAATATTTGAAAACACTACTTTTCGCGACTAAAAGGAACCCAAGCCATCCATTGAAGAGCCATGCATTCTATAATTTTTGCATTTTATGTGTTGGCTTGCGGAGCACGGTTGCAAGTGCTCACCCTCGCTCTCCCCCTTTTCCCCAGAAGGTGAGCAACAAGGCCACTACGAGTATTATGAAGAACAGGGACACGATAAAGGAGATAACGACAATAACTAGTATTATTTAATAGCACTTCTGACCCCTCACAATCCAGTAGACCATTCTAGATAGTAAGGGAATTCCACATTAGTCAAGCTGACCAAATGTTGGATCCTCTTGGGCTATCCCCAGTCGCTGCCTGTAGGGAAAAGCGCCTTCCTTTACTTTTTGTTTTTCCGCTACCTTTGAATGTAATGATTGGCCTAACGGCCTTATGTAAGGAACTACCTTAATCCAGGTATTGTAATAAGTTTTTACGTGTATGAAATGATCTAGTTATGTACCTGTGAGCACTATCTACTGATCCAAGGAATAGTGCAGCAAGATCACATAGGATTTGGATTGATAAAATCCGGGTCCGACAGGGCTGGTATCAGAGCATACGACTATAGGAAGCCTTAGCTAGAATAGCCGTAATTAGGATAAAATCTTAATTTGAATATTAACTATAACAGAATTTTATAATCTAAATGCTTTACTTACCACTCTTGTTTCGTACTCTTCTATAAATCTTTTTCAAAATTGTAGATGGCGAGCTCTTCCCTGCTTGGGATTTGCTATCCCACTCTGAGGCAGAGGGAGGCTTTGTGGACTTACTGCGTCAGCTGATGTAGTATTTGCGCTACGACTGTCACCCATCTTTCGTGGGTGACGCACGAGGATTTAGGATAGGGATTCTTGGCTCATGAACGTCTTCATCTATGCATGAGACAGTAACATGATCTCTGTCGTCACCCCTGAGGCATGCCCCAGGAATCACTGCGAGGACGCTGTGCAGGACACCGTGCACTACGCTTCAGCCCGCCTGATGCAGGTGCACGGAGAGGAGCTGATCCAGTCTCCCTTTTGCTTCTTTCCCATCCTTTGCTAGGGGGAGACTGATCTGGAGCCTCGAGTAGAACCGATCGACGACCCCCGGCTTTCGCATCAGGTGTTCCTCACACAGGCCCTGATCGACTCTCACAGTCGGGCGCTGCGAGAGATAGGGCAACTTCGTACCCTCCTGACATCTAGTTATAGGAGCCTCGATGCACTACGAGCCTAGTTCGCCGGAGTGGACACCGCCCTCACTTTTTCAGAGAGGGAGCAGATTTCTGCTGAGACTGAGCTCGAGCGGCTCCGATCTCGGCAGGACTACACGCTGCCCTCGTCTTCCTACACACCCTCCTCGCCTGTCAGAGCTCCACCACCTTCACCAGTAGCATCAGCGGCCCCAGCATCTACCCCGATGATCTTCGGCTGGCTCCTTCCCCTTCCTACTCCTACCACGAGAGGACCCACACCTTCCAATTCCAAGGGGCCTCGTGTCCAGCTTACCGCCCGGAAGAGCGTTCACCCACCCCCAGGCTTCACCATCGCCAACGCCGAAGGATCCAGCCGAGGACTACGACGTTCTCGGTCACCAGCTAGCTCCCGCTCTTGCACCGCCAGCCCACCACAGAGAGCTAGCCATAGTTGTTCTCAGGGATGTTCTACCTACAGGGGCGACCATCCTTAGGTAGGATTAGAAGCAAGGATAGTGGGTCTTTTGGCTTCACCTTTTGACTCTCTTAGAAGCTCCCTTTGTACATAGACAGTGTATGTGACCGATGACCTCGAGAAGGGTTATGATAACCTCCTCGAGGCATGTTGAACCTCTTTTGTAATAGCTAAATTGCAGTTTAATGCTTTTTATTGCATTGCTTGTCTGAATTTTGTTGGTTTTCCCTGTTATGTTAATAGAGGGCTATTAAACCCTCCTATACGCTCCTTTTCCCCTCTCTTTCTTTTTTAATGATGTTTCCTGTGAATACAGATGGCACCACCAAGAGCCACCACCCAGACCCGAAATCGTGGTAGAGGTCGTGGCAGAGGAAGAGGGTGTGGCCAAGGCTTACCACCTCCACCTCCTGCGCCACCTACAACGATGCAAATTTTGGCTTAGCAAACTCAGATTCTCCACGCCATGCTAGCTAATCAGCAAGCCAAATCGTCCAATAAGAGTTCAAAGTTAGCAGATTTTCTAAGGACACGCCTTAGACCTTCTCATCAGCTACGGAACCTTTAGAAGCAGATGATTGGTTAAGAGACACCGAGAAGAAGCTTCGCCTAGCTCGTTGCCCAGAAGAAGATAAGGTAGATTTTGCCACCCACCAACTTAAGGGCTCCGCTGCCGCCTGGTGGGAAAATTTCCTTGAAATTCATACAAAAAAGAAATCAGAAAGCGACGTAGAAGAAGAAGAAGAGGAAGAAGTGGCAGAAACCCCTGCTTCTGACACTCAACAATCTGGTCAGCAGGACCAAACCGATGCTGAGGCTGAAGATGAAGAAGAAATAGAAGAAATAAGTGAAAAGGGAGCAAGTCTGTCCAACACCACCATTTCATGGGAAGAATTTAAGGTTGTGTTTCAACAAAATTGTGCCTACAGGAATAATGAGGATGAAGAAGAATGAATTATGTACCTTAAAATAAGGCAATATGACAATCAGTGAGTACCTCACAAAATTCAACCAGCTTGCTCGCTATGCTCCCAAGGATGTGGCGGAAGACGAAGAGAGAATATATAGGTTCCTGGAAGGAATGAATGAAGAGTTGATGGCACAATTGATCCTGCATGATCACCCTACCTTCCACCACCTTATCAATAAGGCCCTTATCTGTGAAAATGAAAGGAGGCAACTGGAGGCTAGTTGTAAGAGAAAATGGGCCGCACAACAGTCTAAAGGCAATTCCCAGTCCCGGTCAACATATCAAGGCAAACCCTCTTTCTGGCAAGGGGCAACCTCCACCTTTCGAGCTCCACCTCCACCCCAGCCTTCCAGCGGTAGTGTCACAAGGATACCCCGTCCAGTGGGGCAAGCCTCTGCAACAAACCCCACTGCCAGCTTGCACTGTTTTAGCTGTGGAGCCAAGGGGCATTTCTCCAACAGATGCCCAAATCGTCAGACTGCTTCCGCTAAGACCAACTTAAGCTCTACTCCCGCAAAAGGATCATCTGTGGTGCCCAATAAAGGAGTCCAGGCCTCCCAAACCTCTCAAATGGCGTCAACTCATCATCAGGACCAAGTGAATCATGTGACAGCAGAAGAAGCCCAGGATGCCCCAGGAGTTTTAATGGGTACGTTCTCAGTGAAATCTGTACCTGCTCAAGTTTTGTTTGATTCTGGGGCTTCGCATTCCTTTATCTCGGGAAGTTTTATTGCAAGGGCTAAGTTGCCAACCTTTAAGCTAGTAAAGCCAGTGATGCTTAGTTCTCCAGGAGGACCACTAACCGTAATGTCAGTAATCCCCAAGGTGGGAATCACTATGGAAAATTTTGAGTTCCTAGCCAACCTTTTGGTCCTGCAAACCCAAACCTTGGATATAATCTTAGGAATGGACTGGTTAGCTAAATACCAAGGACTGATAGACTGTGCTAACAAGAAAGTAGTGCTAACCAGAGACCCCGGAACAGAAATACAAGTCAAAGTGGGTCATTCTTCCTCAAGACCTATGACCCATCACCTTGAGGAATTACCCTTAGAAGAGATGCTAGTGGTGCAAGAGTACCCTGACATCTTCCCAAAAGAGTTACCCGGAATGCCTCCAGATAGAGATGTGAAATTTGTAATAAACTTAAAGCCAGGGACTGCCCCAATCACCAAAAGACCATATAGAATGGCGGTAGATAAACTTGAAGAATTAAAATTACAGCTTGACGAGCTGCAAGAAAAAGGATTCATTAGACCTAGTTCATTCCCTTGGGATTCACCCGTGCTCTTCGTTGAGAAGAAAGACGGTACCGCAAGGTTATGCGTGGATTACCGCTCTCTAAATGAAGTAACCATAAAAAATAAGTATCCGCTGCCAAGAATAGATGATCTATTTGATCAGCTATCAAGAGCTACCGTATTCTCTAAGATAGACCTAAAATCTGGATATCACCAACTCAAAATCAGAACAGAAGATATTCCAAAGACAACCTTTACTACTCGGTATGGATTGTTTGAGTATACGGTCATGTCCTTTGGGTTCACCAATGCCCCCGCTTATTTCATGAACCTCATGAATAAAGTGTTCATGAAATATTTGGACAAGTTTGTGGTTGTATTTATAGATGATATCTTGATCTACTCCAAGACAACCGATGAGCATGCAGCACATCTGCGAGCAGTCCTAGAGACGCTCTGAGAACATCAGTTATATGCAAAATATAGCAAATGTGCCTTTTGGTTACCAGATATTAGCTTCCTTGGGCATGTTATCTCTTCTGGAGGAGTATCCGTTGACCCCTCCAAGGTCAACACGGTCTTAGATTGGAAACCCCCGGCTTCGGTCACCGAAGTGCGTAGTTTCCTTGGACTAGCTGGATATTATAGGCGCTTTATAGAAAGCTTTTCTAAAATATCCAAGCCCATGAGCCACCTTCTTAAGAAAGAAAAGAAGTACGAGTGGACAGATGACTGTGAGCAAAGTTTTCGAGAACTGAAAATCAAGTTAACCTCAGCACCAGTTTTGGTCCTGCCAGATATGCATAAGGACTTTGAGGTGTATTGTGATGTATCCCGTCAAGGTATAGGTTGTGTACTGATGCAAGACGGACAAGTCGTAGCCTATGCTTCAAGATAACTTCGGCCTCATGAGGATAACTACCCTACCCATGATTTGGAATTAGCGGCGGAAGTGCATGCGCTAAAAATTTGGCAGCACTACCTAATTGGAAATCATTGTAATATATATACGAACCATAAAAGTCTTAAGTGTATATTTACACAAACCGACCTTAACCTTAGGCAGAGAAGATGGTTGGAACTGATTAAAGATTATGACCTGGAAGTCCATTACCATCCTGGTAAAGCCAATGTAGTTGCTAATGCCACTACTACAGAAAGCCTAATACTAGATGCCAAATCACATATGGTTTTGTAAAACCGTATATGATGTACACTATCACAGACGGTTTTAATTTGGAGACCGTCTGTGGTGTTTGTGGTGGAAAAAAGGAGTATCACAGACAGTTCTTACTGATGAACCGTTTGTGATACTGGAATATCCCAGACGATTTCATTGCATCAAAATTTAGATCTAGCTAATTTTCGGTGACTGTGATATATATACTTTGAAGATCTAGCTAATTTAGATTTAGCTAGCCTCAATGTATGTGGTTTTTAATACTAATTAAGTTGTTATATATGTGGCATAATATAGGACCGAAGCTGGATGTATACTGCAAGTCGTGTGAGTGAAGAGTACATTAATAGTGTGACTGCTTTTACAAGAGCTGCCAAGGAGGATATGTTGAATAAGGGGGTGGAATATATGTATTGTCCATGCACTGATTGTGAGAATTTAAAGATGTTTAAGAATCGAGAGCAGATTGAAGCACACTTGATTCGGAGGGGTTTCAAAAAAGGGTATACGTGTTGGACCAGTCATGGCGAAGTCAATGATATACCGCTGGATGACATCGCCGGTGAAGTCAATGATATGCCACCAGATGACATCGCTGGTAAAGTCAATGATATACCGCCGGATGATATCGATTGTGGTTCGGATTCGTGATGTAGAAGAGAATTATGATGACAATTTGGATGAGATGCTTCGTGATGTAGAAGAGAACTATGATGAGAGAGAGTATGTTAAATTTCGAGGCTTTATGGAGGACTCGGAAAAACCTTTGTTCATGTGCTGCAGGTCAAAGTACACGAAGTTGTCAGCTGTGTTTAAACTGTTGAAATTGAAGGCAAGCAACGGTTGGTTCAACAAGAGTTTCATGGCGCTGCTAGGTCTTTTGGTAGACATGCTTCCAAAGGGAAATGGGTTGCCTAAAACCACGTATAAAGCCAAGAAGGTTCTTTGTCCATTGGGAATAGAAGTAGAAAGAATACATGCATATCCGAACGACTGTATCCTCTACCGTAAAGAGTATGCAAATATGCATGTATATCCGAGGTGCAACGTATCCCGATATAGACGTAACAATCAATAAGATGATGGCGATGGAACAGAGGTGAAGAAAGGACCTCCTGCAAAGGTGGCATGGTATCTTCCTATAATTCCCCGTTTGAAGTAGTTTTTTGCAAATCTAAATGAGGCAAAACTGCTATGTTGGCACTCGGAGGAGCACAAGAAGGATGGAATGCTGAGACACCTTGCTGATTCCGCTCAGTGAAGAAATATCGATAAGAGGTTTGCATATTTCGGTGCAGAACCGAGAAATATAAGGTTTGGATTGAGTACAGATAGAATAAATCCTTTCAGTAGCATGAGCCCATGATAAGGTGGTAATCCCGTGATCTATTACTAGAGGAGGTCCCTTTTACGCGGTAGAATTTTTGAAATTATGCTTGCATAGCCTACCCGTAGATCTACAATGGTATCAGATCCTTCCCATCTAGTATTAGATTCGGATTAGATGCATATTGTGATATGTGGGAATAGTAGATGTGATCTATCCTTGTTTCTGTGATCGTTCTATATGATAGATTGATTTTGGTGATGGTCGATATGATCGTCCATGCGCGGTGGGGTATAGATGTGTTCATAATCGCTATTCTATGATCGTGTTTCATGGTCGCATCACAACTTGCCTCTACCGGTCGGATTTCCGCCATCGGAATAGTAGATTGGATCGGAATAGTAAATGGAACCGCCGAACAGGACCTTTGTGATTAGAATAATAACCTGGCATATTAGATAGAATACGATTCTATGCATATTTGCTTTGCAGGGATTGTTGTGAAATAGTATGGCCCATTATGCATATGAATGATGTATGAGATGCATATATGTATGTAATGTTCATGGCCTGCGAGTTATGATTATTGCAGCCCAAGGCTGTTTATATTTGTATAACGACCTGCGTGTCGATTTGTGTTGCTTCTTCACTCCTTGTAGACTTCACTAGTATGCCATATGGTAATAGCTTAGTGGGAGTGCTTGGAGGTTTTGGCCACTTGGAGACATGGTGAACAGGAAAGCACGGTGATAGAGATCACCACGTGAAAGGGCCATACTATATCACGACGCAATGTGATTGTTTTGTGAATGGTTTTATCTTTCTGTTCATTTATTTCTATGCATGTTATTACATTGCACTAAATGCTTTTAACATAGTAGAAATAAAATTCTCTCACATAATATTAAGTTAAATTGATGCCCTCCCAATTAGCTGCACCATCTAAAGCCATGTATTTTAATGGTAGGTCTTGCTAAAGCAGAGTGCCATTAATTCTCCTTGACTAGATGGGTTTGTGTTAGACACTCACACGCAAAGCATTGGTTTAACTTGACAAGGTCATCATAACGGTTATAGACCTTGAGGCATAAGGTTGGGTGCCGGAACATAGAGATGTTGCCCAACAACAAGAGTTATATAGAGATATAATTAGCAAAGGGTTGCTTACCAAATTCACCTATCCTCTAGCAGTGATGCCAAAGCTCACTAGTTGATAAGTTGATTATGGATCTTGAATCACTAAATGTCATAAGAGAGATATGGTATTTAGTGGGAGTATCTTTATTAAATTGTTTAATAGAAGTTACTTTTCTTGAACATATATCTTAGTTTTGCGTATTTTGTGTTGTAGATCATGGCACCAAATGTTACACCTACTTCCAGTTTTGCTTTACGTTCGATACTTGAAAAGGAAAAACTGAATGGAACAAACTTTACGGATTGGTCCCGCAACCTAAGAATTATTCTTAAGCAAGACAAAAAGGAACATGTTCTAGAGCAACCAATTCCAGAAGAGTCTGATGAAAATGCTACTGCTGCTCTTAAAAATGCCTACAGAAAGGCATGTGATGAGTCCCTTGATGTTAGCTGTCTCATGCTTGCTGCCATGAACTCAGACCTTCAGAAGCAGTTTGAGAATATAGAGGCTTACGATATGATCGTAGCACTCAAAGGCATGTTTGAGACACAAGCAAGAACTAAGAGATATGAGATCTCAAAGAAATTGTTTGGAAGTAAGCTAGCTGAGGGTAGTCCGGTGAGCCCTCATGTGATCAAGATGGTTGGTTACACACAGAGCTTGGAAAAACTTGGTTTTCCCCTTAGCCAAGAGTTGGCTATTGATTTGATTCTTGCATCGCTTCCTGCAAACTTTGGGAAGGTCATTCTGAATTTTCATATGAATGGCTTAGACAAGAATCTCACCGAGCTGCATATGATGCTCAAGACCGCAGAAGATAGCATTAAGAAAAGCAACAGTCATATGATGATGGTGCAAAAGACTACCAACTTCAAAAAGAAGAAATTAAGGCTTTTGGCAAAAGAAAAGGTATGGGCAAAACTCAAGATGAGATCTCGAGTGTCAAATCTAAGCTTCAGAAGCTTAAAATTGGCGCTGCACCTGATACTATTTGCTACCATTGTCAAGGCATTGAACATTGGAAGAGGAACTGTAAGAAGGACTTGGCAGAACTAGAAAAGAAGAAGGGAAGTAAGACTTCAACTTCAGGTCTAAATGTTATAGAAATCAATCTTACTACTTCTCATGTTGGTTCTTAGGTATTTGATACCGGATCGGTTGCTCATATTTGTAATTCGATGCAGGGGCTGATAAGGAGTAGAAGCTTAGCAAAAGGCGAAGTTGATATTCGCGTCGGCAATGGAGCAAGAGTTGCTGCGTTGGCTGTTGGCACTTTACCATTATGTTTATCTTCAGGATTAGTTTTGGAATTAAATAATTGTTATTGTGTTCCTGCCTTAAGCAAAAACATTATTTCTGCTTCATATTTGGGAGCAGAAGGTTATGAGTTCAGAATAAAGAACAATTGTTGTTCAATTTATTTGAATGATATGATTTATGGTAATGCTCCATTGTTGAATGGATTGTATGTTTTAAATCTTGAGGATGTGCCTGTCTATAACATTAATACTAAGAGGCTTCGACCAAATGATTTGAATCCCACTTATATCTGGCATTGTCGTTTGGATCACATAAACGAGAAGCGCATGGTGAGACTCCATAAAGATGGTCTACTCAACTCATTTGATTTTGAATCATTTGAAATATGTGAGTCTTGTTTACTTGGCAAAATGACTAAGGTGCCTTTCACTGGTATAGGTGAGAGGGCAAGTGATTCATTGGCCTTAATACATTCAGATGTATGTGGACAAATGAGCTCAACGGCCAGAGGTGGTTTTCAGTACTTCATAACTTTTACCGATGATTTTAGTAGATATGGTTATATCTATCTAATGAGGCATAAGTCTGAATCCTTTGAAAAGTTCAAAGAATTTCAGAACGAAGTTCAAAATCAACTTGGTAAGACAATTAAAGCCCTACGATCAGATCGTAGAGGTGAATATTTGAGCCATGAGTTTGGTGATCATCTAAAACAATGTGGAATTGTTCCACAGCTAACTCCGCCGGGAACACCTCAATGGAATGGGGTGTCTGAACGACGGAATCGGACCTTGTTAGACATGGTTCGGTCTATGATGAGCCAATCTGATCTGCCATTGTCCTTTTGGGGTTACGCTCTAGAAACTGCCGCTTTCACTTTAAATAGAATACCATCTAAATCTGTGGATAAGACACCATATGAGATGTGGACTGGTAAGAGTTCTAGTTTATCTTTTCTCAAAATATGGGGATATGAAGTATATGTAAAACGTTTGACGTCTGATAAGCTCACACCTAAATCAGATAAATGCTTCTTCGTGGGATATCCTAAGGAAACAAAAGGATATTACTTTTATAAAAGGGATGAGAACAAAGTGTTTGTTGCCCGAAATGGTGTCTTTTTGGAGAAAGAGTTTCTCTCAAAAGGAGTTAGTGGGAGCACGGCTAGACTCGAAGAAATTCAAGAGGCATCAGAAAATGTTTCAACTCCTACTGAACCTCCACAGAGTGTACAAGAAGTTGTACAACCTGTGGAAGAGGCACCAGCCCCACGTAGGTCTGAAAGGCCACGTCAATTGCCGATAAGGTATCGACATGACATTTTATTGTTAGACAATGATGAGCCTAAAACTTATGAGGAAGTAATGATGGACTCAGACTCTGAGAAATAGCTTGTAGCCATGAGATCTGAAATTCAATCCATGCATGATAATCAAGTTTGGAACTTGGTTGATCTACCTGATGGTGTAAAAACCATTGAGTGCAAGTGGATTTTTAAGAAAAAGATAGATATGGATGGAAATGTTCATATCCATAAGGCACGATTGGTGGCGAAGGGTTTCAAACAAATTCAAGGTATTGATTATGATGAAACCTTCTCGCCCGTCGCTATGCTTAAGTCTGTCCGGATCATTCTAGCTATTGCTGCATATTTTGATTATGAGATATGGCAGATGGATGTCAAAACGGCTTTCCTAAATGGAAACCTAAGTAAGGATGTGTACATGACACAACCTGAGGGTTTTGTTGATCCCCAAAATGCTAGAAAAGTATGCAAACTTCAGAGATTCATCTATGGATTGAAGCAAGCATCTCGGAGTTGGAATAAACGTTTTGATGAAGAGGTCAAAAGGTTTGGTTTCATCAAAAACAAAGAAGAACCTTGTGTTTACATGAAGGTTAGTGGGAGCGCACTCGTAATCCTAATCTTATATGTAGATGACATATTATTGATTGGGAATGACATTCTTATCTTTGGAATCAGAAGGTCTCATTGAAAAATAGTTTCTCTATGAAGGACCTAGGAGAGGCAACATACATCTTAGGGATAAAGATCTATAGAGATAGATCGAGAAGGCTGATTAGATTAAGCCAAAGTACTTATATTGACAAGGTGTTGAAACGGTTCAACATGCAGGATGCCAAGAAAGGGTTCTTGCCTATGTCACATGGCATAAGTCTCAGCAAGAATCAGTGTCCTTCGACAACTGAAGAGCGAGACCGTATGAATGGTATCCCATATGCTTCAGCTATTGGATCTATTATGTACGCCATGATATGTACTCGACCCGATGTATCGTATGCTCTAAGTGTTACAAGCAGATACCAAGCTGATCCCGGTGAAGGTCACTGGACAGCTGTGAAAAACATTCTTAAGTACTTAAGAAGAACTAAGGATGTGTTCCTAGTTTATAGCGGTGATGAAGAGCTCGTTGTAAATGGTTACACCGATGCAAGCTTCCAAACCGACAAAGATGATTATCGTTCGCAATCTGGTTTTGTCTTCATTTTAAATGGAGGAGCGGTGAGCTGGAAAAGTTCCAAGCAAGAGATGGTTGCTGATTCTACAACGGAGGCCGAGTACATTGCGGCTTCTGAAGCTGCGAAGGAAGGTGTTTGGATAAGGAATTTTATTTCTGAGTTGGGTATAGTCTCGAGTGCCCTGAGCCCAATGAATCTCTATTGTGATAATAATGGAGCCATTGCGCAGGCTAAGGAGCCTAGATCCCATCAAAAATCCAACCATATACTCAGGCGCTATCACCTTATTCGCGATATTGTGGATAGAGGAGATGTAAAGATATGCAAGGTACACACGGATTTGAATGTTGCTTATCCATTGACAAAACCTCTCACACAGCAAAAGCACGAGATGCACACAAGAGCTATTGGTATTAGATACCTAAATGATTAACTCTAGTGCAAGTGGGATACTGATGGAGATATGCCCTAGAGATAATCATAGAGATGATTCTGTTTATTATGTTCATGAATTATTGGATAATTTATCTTGTTCCTTGAATAACATCGTCAATATTTATTATCAAGTGTGTGACTTCATTGTGAAACTCTATATTGCTGCGATGATTATTCTTAGATGATCCCTAGTCAAACATATGAGAACACATATTAATAGACTAGCATATGTATTGGTTGATGACCATGTTTCACGGGTCATAGATATAAAGATATTAAACCAATAATATGGACACATGTTAGCAAACATGGGGTTGGATCGACCCACCATGAAACACTGCGAGAATGTTGCATTCTTACCGTCATCAGTTGGTTTCATTCACAAAGTGTATGCTATGTTCTTAAGACTTGAGATCGTCGCACGTACTCAAGATGCATAATGACTGACTTAGGGTTGCCAAACACTACTCCGTAATCGGGTAGTCATAAAGGTAGCTTTGGGTTTTGTTATGATGCATGCATTGAGGCATGGTCGATCAAGATAGGATTTGCCTCCAAGCAACAAGAGAGATATCTCTAGGCCTCTCGAGTGATTGGATTCCAGAAATGCATGGCCATGCTATTCACGGTTAAAGAGTTAACCGTAGTCAGGAATTCAAGTCACATAATCGAGAAAGAGTGGTTGAGCTAACCAAACAAGGATGACACGTACTCGCCTTGAGTTTAACCGATATCGTGAGGCAAAGGGAAATGCATAAGTTTTGTTGAGGTTCGTCCGATATGATCTTTGCATATACTTAGGAGTCGGTATGTCTTGCTAAGGGGCCGCTGCCGATTAATGGACGAGTAGGAGTACTCGGGCTATGTCTAAGTGTATGTGAACCTATAGGGTCACACACTTAAAGGGCTGGGACTTAATTCGGATAGTGATCCGAATTCTTATGGGCCATGAGTTTCTAATAGGCCTCCAGTTCGAGACCCATTATGATGGATGCCTATAAATAAAGGGGAGGTGGCATAGGGTTGGCTAAGAGAATTTCGGAATTCCCAAAACCCTAGTTGCCACACCATCCCCATCTAATACCGCGCCGCGGCGCTAGCACTCCGGCGCGTGGTGTTCCTGCCCCGTACGTGTGTGGATACCTTGGAGGTGTTGATGCGAAGCTTCAACACTAGGACGATCCGCAACTTGTGACGAACGCAAGGACTTGAAGGAGGAGACGTTCTGCAAGAACGACTACAACTGCATCAATGCGCTACATCGACTCTACTTCCGCTACGAGTCTGCGCGTCTAGAGGTAATCCCGTGATCTATTACTAGAGGAGGTCCCTTTTACGCGGTAGAATTTTTGAAATTATGCTTGCATAGCCTACCCGTAGATCTACAAGAGCTTCCTTAGCCTTCGAGATCCTTTGCTGACGAGATATTTCTTGTCTTTTCAGATCTTCTATGTCATCAAATGTGGTTTCCAATCGTTCATTCTGATACCAGAAAAAAAATGTCGAAGGCCAGCAGCAGTCAAATAGTATTGGAAACCCGATTTAAGTAAAGAAGAGCATACCAGCTGCAGTACCTCATCTATAACTTTCCATCGCTTGCTCTTGTGTTTGAGTCATTTGGCTACTTGAAGAATGTGCCGTTTTCTCTTTCTTGAGCTCTCTACCAAAATAGGGAAAAGCAAGAAGATGTTTATTCCATTAGAACAAAACCTCAATATTTGCTATTTCAGCTAGCCACAAAAAGCTAAATTATGAGAAACAAACTTTTATTGAACCGGAAATGGAACATCGAAAATTTGGCATTTTGCTATATGCCATTTGTGTTACTAAAATGTGGCTTCGGAACACTCCCTACCTACCTGCCTCCTTCTCCCTTTCTTTTTTATTGTTTTCTTTGAATAAGTTAAGAACATTGTTTCTATCTATGTATTCTATTGTGTTATGTTTTTTCTCTTCCATTTAAGGTTCCACATGGATACTGTACAAGTAGCATCAAGTTAATATAGTGTCAAGCTAAAAAGAGGGTATTCGGTTCAGATGGACTCAAAAGAATTTGATTAGAGAAATTGAACAAATCCATACAAAAATTTAGGGGTAGATGAGAATTGAGGAGCTTGCAAGGAAACCTATAAGCTTGCAGTTGCAAGCATGACCAAGAAAGCCCGAAAGCATTATACTGAAACTTGCTTGGAGCAATATATAGTTATCTAAAACCTTTCGGAGGGGAAGGGCGGAAATTGGGTGATCAAACTCTGTGGTGTGGAGGCGGAGGTAGGGGTGGGGGCGGAGGTGAGCTTGGGGCACAGGCAGCCACCGTAGGGGCGGCGGCGGACAAGATCAGAATGGGGGGAGACAGATAGAGAGGAGAGGTTAGGGTTTTGGTTGCTGCCCTGCTAGTTTGCTTGGGGTTTGAGGGTGAGGGGTCACGAGAGAGGCATCAGGCAGGGGAGTTGATGACTGGTCCCACCTGTCGGCGTGTGATTTCAAGTGAAGGGGGTGGTGGCAGATGACCACCATCACCAACTCGTTCTTTTAAGTAGTAGATCTTGCCATTATGGTAACATGCATGTGTTGTTGTTTTCAAATCAAACCAAAAATTGGTGTTGAGGCTGCAGAGATACACACAATGAATATAAATGTGTTTCTTGTGTTTCAGAATGGATCAGAGAAATGTGATACCAATATTGATTTTTGTTGTTTATCTGGAAAAGTTGATGAGAAAAAGGAAAAAGGTAGCAAACACTATCTCATCAGATCCCATCTCGACAGGATACATCTCCATCGTCTGATACGAACATCGCTACTACTCTAGCCTGTTCTCGTAGTCACTCATCAATGTCTGCCTTATCCAAAAACTGAGAATCAGACTCCTCCATCTCTCTCTCTGAACCAGACTCCATTTCTCTCTGAGAACCAAACTCCTCAATCTTTCTCTCCCTCCCTCTATGCTCTCGTGCTGGGCGAGCTGAAGCAGTTGGGGAGGAGGTTATGGTGGTGTTCTATGACTGACGACAAGGGCCAAGTACACGGCCATTAAGGGCCGTAACCCAAGAGGGGTGAGCAGTGGGGGACCACAATGGTGCAGCTAGATCACACTAGATCCAGTGCCACGATCGGAGAGGGGTGGACAACATGGGGGAACACAACGCCATGGCTAAAGAGGGGCGGGTGGAGTCGTGGCTAAAGGGGAGCGATGATGTGGGCCACCTACACCATCCACCGCGCACCTCTAATGCCTTTGACCATCTCCATCACCCTTCTCTCCATATCCTATCCCCATGGGGTGCTAGCCAAGGTGGGTACATGCACCGCCATTATCATAGTCACGGTGAGATCGTCGAAATTCATCAAAACTTTTTGGTTGAAACTTGTTGACACTAGTCAAGATTTTTGAAACTTTTAGGTTGAAACTTGCTCCTTCTCTAGTGGCTTCCTAAGAAAAATGCTTGCTGGTTGCTGAAATTTTTTAATTTGGTTTACTTGCTAATTAATTGTAAGAGGGAAGTACTAAAGCACTATCATGCATTCTCAAAGCGACAGGATAGCAAATATCTATCCGATTCCAACAAATACAAACCCCTTATTGAACCTCCTTTCCCACGAATTGTGTTCCTTCGGGTGGGTTCTTTTGGGTTGTGGCTTATGGTTTAAATTTCTTAATTCTGGTTGTTTGCGAGAGATAGTACACAAAGAAAAATAGTCACATACAATTTTGGCCGTTACAATTGAACTCGGTATACTTTTTACTGCAATCTTTCTATTGACCGACCTTAAAAAATACATAATTTAAAAACTAGTAATTGTAGCACGTACAAACCAAAGTAGGCTCAAAGTCATCTCGAACCTGCCCCAACCATTCTCCGCAACCACTTCCCATCTCTTCCTGCTCAAGCACCCCAATCTATTGTCACGGCGGCCAATAATCTTGTGACTAGGGGACTCAATCCATATTTGTTTCCTCTACTCTAGACTCTAGAGCATGGACTAGTAAGCCTTAGGCACGCACGCCCGGTGTTGCGGTGCACGAGCAAGCACAAAGGTGGGTCCTACGAATGTAGCACGTGAGACCGATGAAGATGTGCATGGGACCAGTAGTGATGCGCTTGACAACAGTGCGTGTGAGGTAGCATGTGAGACTGACGAAGATCTTCAAGCTCATCATACGACGGTCTTACCTTATCGCGATCACTATCATCGTTATCATTTCTTGCCATGAAGCACATGCACATGATGCTGTCATTCTTCTTTTTAACTTTAGAATCATCATTGTCATAGACATTGTCGTAACTCTCATATTCCACATCATTCAAATTAAGATGCTCAATAGCCGATATCATCATTTTAGCAAACTTGCAATGGAAATTGTCACTCTTGGTGTTGTTGTTCTTGAATGGCCGATAATGATAATTCTTGTCTTCCTTGATCACTTTCACCTTGAGCTTGGGCAATCCACCTTAATATGGCCTAGCTCACCACATTCAAAGCACCTAATCGAACTTGACATACCACCTCACTTTCTCATCCTCATGTTGTTGAGTGCTTTATAAGCCTATGAGGAGATCAACAACAAGTCCTCTTCAGGGAGCTGCTCGAATTGTTCTTCTAAAAAAAAGACAATGCAGACAAAAAAAAACTCGATGAAGCAGACTACACGGAGTTAGTCACAAGTGCTAAAGATAAAGATTTGTTAATCTTAGATGGCAAAGCTTCCATCTCATATGTTTCAATCGAAAATAAAGATCATCCATGGTTAAAGTATCTACATCGATAGTTTGATTAATAGTTATGACAACCATCAACCATTCAAAACCTGAAGATCTCAAAATTTTAGTTGAATTATCTTCATCAGCAAGAATAACATTAACACCATGCAAATTACTCAATATTTTCTCAAAACGAGCAAAAAGGTCATCAATAGTACAGATTTTTACGCACTTTCTTGAGTTTAGTGGTTCCTTCATGATAATCACAAAGGGTTTTTCATATTAAGTGAGAAGAATTAATATGAGCTACATAATCAAATTCTTTACGAGAAATCCCTTGAAACAACAGGTTATGAGCTTAAGCATTTAAATCAACATTTGTTTTATTTAGATTAGTAACAGTAGTAGAAACAATATAAGGTGTAGAAATTTTATTCCAAACGTCACCACCTTAAGCCTTAATGTAAGTTTACATCCAAAACTTCCAAAAAGCAAAATTAGTACCATCTAGTACAGGGGAACGGTTCACATACATCTCTAATGCTATAGCAACCCGCTCTAATACTCTTTGTAGGATCATCGATGGTAATAAGAGAGATTGAATGATTACAATATCTAACAGAAGCTTCCTGACAATCACAACACAAAAGACAATAAAAAAATAATGAAAGAAAATATTGTGTGTCTCTGGCTTTGGTTTCTCCTTTGCACAACGCCTGATGTGTTCTGCTCTCCACACACACTGGCAAGACGTCGTTGATTCACGCTCAGACCAAGAGCCGTGTCAGTACCATGCTGCTGCTTGATCAAAGAAAAAGCTGTGTTACGTTGATGAAGAAAAGGCACAGGCACTCAGCGTCGTCTCACGTGGACCAAAAAAAAAAAAGCAGATGACGCTGCTGGTGTTTGTGAATTGTGATGTAATGTGAACAGAGATGCGTCGGTGCGCTGGAGATTGCCTTGGATGACGCGAAACGGAACACCGATGGATGATCGCTCTGCTCGCCGAACGGAAGTCACGAATCGTCGCACGCGTTAAGAGATTGCACACAGACCGAGACAACAAGTGGAAGACGACACGAACAAAAACTTGCCGCCGCCGATGAAAAACGTGCTACCAGCATTTTTTTTCCCCTAATAAGATCTATTTTTTTATTTCTAAATTATTTTTATGGCTACAAAATACTCTCCTAACATCTCTGAAACCATAGCACAAAAATAGCAACTGAAAAGCCACCCTTTGACTAAGACCTCAACCCTATTTATATACTAGGGCCCAAACTATGATTTTATCCCAAGACTATGAGTTCTTATCTAATTTCAATAATTTTAACCTTTTTAAACTACCTAATTTTGGACACCCAAAATTGTTACCTGTTGTAGCCTTCATACTGCACCTCTGTAACTCTAACAGTATCATTCATCTCTGATCTCCATGCGCCCCAAGCATATGCCTAACCGTCTCGTGACATCCTTAACCGCTTGAACCTCATATCTCCCCATTCTAATTCCGGTTCATCTCGTCATCGATCACGATCGCCTCTATGTTTAACCTGCACATGTAAATACTAAAGAATATTTTTTCGGTATAAGTTCTCTCAAACTTGACCAACATCAGTCCACACACACGTCACATACCACAAGTAATATCATAACTAACATTGTCAATTATTCGTCATCTGTATTATCAATTATTCATCATCAAAAATCTTAGATCTAGCCACATGGTCTTAATAGAAACTCACTCGAATATTTTAAACTCGGTGACGTTTAAAACTTGTCTTTTCAAAACTTGAAACTTGTTCGAAACTCATTTGAATTTTTGATATCTGAAACCTACCTTTTTGAAACTAAGTTCCATTTTCGAAACTCTTTTTGAAACTTTTGGCTTGAACCTGTGGACACTTGTGACCCAAAATCCGAAACTCATTGGAACTCCCGTAACATTGGAACCGTATAGCATTCTCTAGCCATTGTCCAATAGAAGTGTAGATGATGGAAGGTAGGCACCTCAACATTTTGCCGACAAACGAAGAGCACAATCGGCGTCTGGAAGAATTCGGTGTTTCCTTCCATTACAAAAGCCCACGAGTGATGTGCCTATTCTTCAGTGAAATCCAGAAGAATATACCTTATGGTTGTGTGCTGAACCAGCTGCAGTAGTCAAAGAAGCAGATAACAGGAAAGAATACTATGCACGTACGTAACTAATCGGCCGAATACACGAACCTTGTCTCCTGGAGCGGCGCCATTTCAGAGGATCACGAGGTCTCTGCACTCGCTAGCGAAAACAAACACGACGCAGAGGTGGTGACTCGAGGGCACAAGCGGACAGAACATCACGAGCGTACACGCGGCGCCATGCGCGCGCACGAGGGAGCATGCACGCGTGCCTCACAGGCAAAACATCTCTTGTAGTGGATCCGTGTGGTCGTGTGGAGAGGTTTGTTTTCCTTGTGACTGCTCTGTGTACATGCCCTTCCCCGGACATGCATGCATGGGAGGAAATACGATTGTTTTCCCATTTAGTAAATAAACTGGAGTAATCTCTTTTCTTGTGCATACTTCTTCCGTCCAAATTAGTAAGACATATTTTTAAATAATTTTTTTATAAACATAGAACGCATTTTATATTCTAATAAAAAATTAGAGTGATATTCCCTTTATACTCTTAATAAATATATATCTTTACTTATTATTCTCTATATGTATGTATTAAGTATAATGCTTAGAGAAAAGAATTATGAGTAATCTAGTTATTTTACTGTTTCTTTGATCTATATGTTAAAAGAAAATATCCTTTATAAACTTGGATGGAGAGAGTATTTTTATTTGAGTCGTGCAAACTTGACAAAAGCTTGCACACAACTTGCGCAATATAAGCACGTTACAAATGGTGTCCCAAGCGACATCGTCTTGCATGTTCACAAGACCTGGTAGGGTGTAAAATGCATAGCACGGGGATTGCTCTAGCGTTTCAGATAGTGGCGAAGCCAGGAACAAAATCAAGGGTGGGTTAAGACGCTAAGCTAGATTGTCACAAACACAATATGTTACTCTTGTTTAGTTCAAATTCATTCATGAATACAAGATAAACAAAACCAAAAAGAGAGATACAACGAAAGTACCTCGATCATAATAGATTGCGCATCCCGAAAATATATAAATATGCTTTTGGCAAGTAAAGATCAGTCATCTGTATATCAAAAATAGTAAAATTAGTGATATGATAACTAATTGTAAATAATCATGAACATTAAAAAAACATAACATACCACTAGCAAGCAAGATTAAATCACAAGGCAAATGCATTCTACGAGATTTTATAAATGCAATACAAACTCAAGTAGCTATCTCTCACTTCCAAAACATTATATGTTGAAAAATGTTACAACTTCCAACACTTCCAAAACATTTGCATGAGGGTCTTACATGCCCTGAACAGATAATTCTCGCACATTTTAGCTGCTTAGCCCACTTCCTATGACCCACTACATCATCCCTGTATGGTAACTAGTGAGATACTCTTTAATCTTGAAAATAAAAAGGTGGTAATGCACAAATAAAAAGCTATAAAAATTACATTGATAAAGACTAAACTATCTATATATATCTATAATGAATTACAAATCTATAAGTGAAATTAGATTATAAGTGAACAAATTATTTAATGTGCTATATAAACTATCTAAAAATCTAAACTCTAAATTGTGCTATCTAAACAAATTACTTACTGTGCTAATGTGCTATCTAAACTATCTTACTACATACTTACTGAGGTACTGTGCTCGGACTCGACCCTTCTTTTTCGCTTGGCCGACTCCTCTCGGGTGCCTCTCCACACCTCCCGACCCTCCCCCAGTCCCTCTATTTCTCTCTAGGCCTAACCGCTTGAGCTCCCGACCAGCTGTTTCTCCCCACCCCCGTAGCTCCCCGCCTCGGCGCCTCCCCCTCCCTCCGCTCCCAGCTCCCCCTACCTCCGCTCCCGCCTACCCCTCCCTCCACTCCGGGCTCCCCGCCTCGGCGCCTCCCCCATCCGCTCCCCACCTCCCGGAGTCCCGGTCCTCCCCCCTCCGCTCCCCACCTCCCGGAGTCCCGGTCCTCCCCCCTCCGCTCCACGCCACCACCCGCCCGGCCTCCCCCCTTCGCTCCCCACCTCCCTCCTCTGCTCAGCCCCGCGCCTCCACTCCCCGCCTCCGGCCTCCCCCCTCCGCTCCGGTGCTTCTCCCCCCGCCTCCGGCCTCCCTGCTCCACTCCCTCACCGGCGTCGCCGCCAGGTGCCAGATCTGGCCCGCTCTACTGTTCGGCACTTCGGCGCGCGACAGGTCTCAGATCTAGATTGCTATGCTGTGTGATTTATGATTTGTGAGTTTGTTGTATTTTGTTGGGTTGAGCCTAAAACCAGTAGGATTTATTTGGCCTAAAGCCACTGGGCCTAAACACGCTGGGGGTGGGGTTGACCTGAGGAGCGGCCAGACCACCGCCGTGAGCTTCGCCGTGGGAGGGGGGAGGGTGTTCTACCGGGGTGGGGGGGAGGTGAGGCTTGAGCCTCACTAAGTCCCCCTTGGCTTCGCCCTTGGTTTCAGAGTGTTTCTATTTGTATATTCACCTAATTCTGTTTGTTGCGATGAGGACAAATAATAGAAACCATAGGGGTGTCCGCGAGAAAATTAGAAATGGATCATTTAGATGATTTTTTTAAAAAAGGGTACATCCAGAAGCTACAGTTTAGAACACGAATAAGTACGAAACGATGTATGCAATTTACTCCTAACGGGTCTCGGTTTATGTACACCTTAAAATCAGAGTGACACGTGAGCTTCTAGTTGGGTCTGCCTAGTTTGCTTTCTCTTTGAGAATTCCTAGGTTACTTTTTCGAGGCCAAATTGGGAATCGTGTACGGCTTCTCATCAGAACTAATTGCACAAGGGACAAATACTATACCAATGCTAGTGTGCTTCGAGTAGAGGGTGCATTTTTTAACCGATCGTCCATTTGTTTTAATTCGAATATAATTTAAAGTATATTTTTGGATATTCGAAGATTTTGCTGGATACGGAAACGGAATCGGATAATTTTTTGCTGGATACGGAAACAGAATCGGATATTTTTTTGCTAGATACGGAAACGGAATCGGATATTTTTTTGCCGGATACGGAAACAGATTCGGAAAAGTATTATCTGACGGATACGGAATTATCTGGATATTTTTTCAGATAGTTACCGGATATTTTTTCTGATAGTTCCTGGATAGTTACTTATCATGTGTATCGGGTATTTTCCAGACAGTTCCTAGATAGTTACTTATCATGTGTACCGAATATTTTTTCGGATAGTTACATATCACGTGATGTAAATGTAATAAAATTAAATGAACTAGTGATGTACTTGACTACTTGGTTATGGACAATTCTTACTTTCGAACTGTGATATTTTTTCGGATAGTTGTCAGATATTTTTTCAGATAGTTACTAGATAGTTACTTATCATGTGATGTAGATGTAATGAAGTTAAATGAACTAGTGATGTACTTGACTACTTGGCTATGGACAATTCTTACTTTCGAACCGTGTAGCATGTAGCTAGTTAACTACTACTTGTTTAACTAGCCTTTATCATTTACTTACTACTTTGCTAACTATAATTTACTAGTTGCTTAACTTGTCCCTGTCATCGTGTGAAATTTATTTGTTAAGCTACTAATGTAGTTCTATTATGGATATATAGTATGGTAATTGATCCTTACACATGCGATATATATAGTTTTTGTTTTCGCGCGTTATCCGACTAAATATTCGTGACTGAGACTAACTGTATTCAGAGCGACATGTATTCGCTTTGTATTCGTGACTGAGAATATCTATATTCATATTCGTATCTGGCACTATCCGTGTCCGATTTTGACTCCGACAAAAAATATAGAAAATGATACGGAATAAACAATATCCGTCTGTATCCGCTCCGTTTGACTCCTAACTACGAGCCAACTACTACAGAAATTAGGGTCTGTTTGTTTGGGCGTCTCAAATTGCCATATCACAAGTTATTTTTTGGGTAACATCTCTGATATTTAGATGGGCTGAGAGAACCAATTATGGCATCGGTCATTTGGCCTTAGGCATCTGATTTCTGACTTATTTTTTACTATTCATAATTTTAATCTTTTTCTAACTTTTTGGTTTTTTAAAGCTTTTTTTACCGGTTCTTTTTTCCATAGGCTTCTGGCTTATTTTTCATTATTTATAATTTTTATTTTTTCTGGCTTTTTGGTATTTTTTGAGCTTTTTTTACCGGCTCTTTTTTCGTATTCATTTTCATTATACGTAGTAGGTTAATATATTTTTTTCTATTTTTTAGATTTTTTAAAAATTAATTACGCCAAATAAGCTACCGTCAGCTACAGTATAATTTCAGCCAGTTCCAGTGCAATTTTAGACATAAACCACTAAATTTCAGTTCAACCGAACCTCTCTATGTACACTATTGCTTGTGACCCAGGACGTTGGGGCCTACCAGTTGTACGGGCTACACCGACTTGTTAATTCACTATATAGTACAAGTCGTAGATTTTCATACATTAATAAATGTCCAATGGAAAACTTATACATTGACGACAGAAAAGTACAAGAAAAGTATTGCTACGAAATATTTTGTGTAACAACGTACCTCTGTTTTTAGACTTGAAGGACAAAGCCCCAGTCCAATAACATTTTTATTATCAAACTGTAATTTAACTAACATTCGCGATCACTTCAGATGTTCAGTACAACTGAATTGCAAGAGCACCTCAGCGCAACAACAAAGGACTAAGAGCATGTCCATAAACAAAGTCTAAACCAGTCCCTGCTTGCAACACTCACAAAACAACAGCAACAGCTCATCAGAATCATGTATGAAAATGAGATGAACGCCATGTAGTCTTCTTAATCTTCTTATCTTCATCAGAATCATCTTAAAGTGGCAAGGTAAAAACAAATGGAAAGGAAAAGATCAATCAATCGACCCTCCTAAAATGCAAGCATAGGAGCCGTACATGCACGAACAAGCGTACGTATCCATGTACATAGCAGCTATGCCGCTGGAATCTGAAGCCTTGCCGAATTGGCATGGCCAAAAAAGATCCAAAACAGAAGGGACCGATTGATCGAAACAAAGTTTAATCGACCTGTAATGACTTGCATGACAGATCGATCAATCACTCCAACGGAGCAACATGACGACGCAGCGGCGGATGATGTAGAGCCTGGCTCTCTTCTCCTTGAGAGCTCTGTTCAGCCTCCCCATCTGCTTCACCTGGCTCCTAACCTTCATGGCTTGATAGTTGGTACCAAAAAAGCTTTGTGTGAGGAAGTCGAGGCCAAGCTAGCTGTGTCCTTTTCGATACAAAGTTTGGTGTAAGGATGTGTACTTGTGAAGGCCTAGCCCTAACTGTGGGGAAGAAAGATATGGGGCCTTTATATAGACTATAGAGATAAGAGTAGAGAGTAGGGAGAGAGAGGTACAAGATATCATCTCACAAGTCCATCATACCCCCACATGCAAGAGCCTGCTTATGGACTAGGAGGCATGCACCCCCCTGACAGCATAACTTATCATGCTCTTATTCTATCGGCCAGTTGCTTAGGAGATAGCAAAAAATTTATAATCAACAGATCGTATAAACCACTTCAGAGATCGAGTTACAGTGGGAAAAGCATGCATGCATGCAACAAAGCTAGGGTAGATACATGAATGCAGCTGGTTGTTTAGTACCTCCAAGAAAAGGGGTTCTAATCTCAAGAACGGATGAAACTTCTAGGAAGCCTACTGTGATGATGCGTAGATAGAGCTCTTCCTGAAACTTTCGAGTTTACTGTTTTAACTGAGTCGGTGCTCATTCATGTATCAACTGATTTGACTAATTAACCTCCTTGGAATACGGATATACTATATTAGCATAAATTAAAAATTGTACTACGTAAACTAAAAAGTCATATGAGTAAGATATTACGGATGTTATCACTAGACGCGCAGTACAATAGAAGAAGAGTTGAAGTAATCCGGTTCAACGTAGCGCGCATCGGTATAGTGGAAATAGTCGATCGTCCAACATTCTTAGAATGAGATCCTCGGAAGCCGATCATCCTCTAGCAGTAGTTGATCTCCACGAGCAAACCGTCTCCTCTTCATGATAGTCCTGACCAGTACCATAGTCACAGCAGTGCCTCTACCAAACTCCACACGTCTAGAGAGGAACGCAATACACTGGTATGCTAGCACCAGCGTGCGATGGATAGAGTTTCGGTGGGTGTATGTGTGATGCCTCCCTCAGCTCCACGCCTCTCTTAATATAGCCCATCGGTAGAACCCTATATTAGCGGGCTCAACAGGGTATGAAGTCCATTTGGCCCATTAGTAACAGATCCGATCCAAACTAATATGTTTCAACCCATTAAATGTGTAACCCTATAGGTTTATGTATATTCAGTCATGGCTTGAAAACTCCCTTCCGGTCCACAAGTTGGTAGCGGTCTCTAGCAAGATATAGTGACATCTAAACATACATAAAGATCATATCAGACGAACCTATATAGTACTTATGTACTAATCCCTTTGCCTTATGACACTAAATCGAACTCAAGGTGAGAATCATATCATCCTATAATAGCTTAGTCCTTCATTTGAACATGTAGTAGATTACTTAGTTGCAGTTGACTCCTGAACTACATTCAGCACGACCATACACTTTCTTAGTCCAACTACATTAAGAAGCTCAGGGATATCTCTTCCGTTTATAGAAGGGGCAAATTCCATCTTGAATACTCACATTTCTTCGTATGTTACAGTAAATCTTGTGTGAGAACATAGGACATCAACTGTTGTATTCTACTGTAAGCCAGCGAGCCCTTTCATGTATAAATTGAAATGTTGTATTCAATTGACTCTAATCTTTATTCCATATTTCACTGTCCAAAAGACATTGCTTTGGATTGCAATGTTTTTGTTGGAATGTGTTTAAACATAAAATTAGTTATAGAGAACACTTTCCTACCTTATATAGTACAACCACCGTTTTATAGTGTTTGCCTATTTTGGAATAGTCATTCGTAAAGCATGATCACGAACGAAGAAATCAAAATGTAGTTATTGCTTTTCGCAAAAGAGAGAAAATTGTAGTTATTGCAATTTTTCTCCTTATCCCTAGTTAATTCTATTTTATTTTTGGAGCAAAAGGAGCAAGAGAAAACTTTAGCACTGCCGAAGTTCTGGTGCTAATTGGTAAATACATTTTTATGGTGACTAATGTTTTTAGCAGTTGATTAAGTTTCTTAAATAATTAGTTTCTGTACATATGACAAATTTTATGATTCAGTATATTTGCACGTGATCAATTTATTTTTCAAAAAAGTAGAATCAAGTTATGTAAGTTCACATAAAACAAACATAGACTGTTGTTTGGTAAAATAAAAAGAAACTTTAACCAGATGTACCTCTCTCTCAAAGCAAGGCAGGGATAAGTTTTAATTTTGAAAGTGGTTTCAATCTATTTGAATGAATTTACTCTTACAGAGGTAAATAAATCACTGCCAGCATCTGAAAATTAGCTCCCGAGTGTCGAAGATATTTCCCTAGTGTTTTACTAGACACTGAAACTTCCGGAGTGTGCCACCCGGGATTTCCCTTCCCGAGTGTTTTCGGGGTATTGCCGTGTGTTCGATACTCCGCTACTTCTCAGATCCTAGTAGTGAATCCACATATGAGAGGTGTTTCAATGCTTTTTTCAATAGTAATTTGCACAATTTTTAAAGCATAACGAATGGTGGATAGATGTTATTTACCTCTTCATTTGCTTTGAGATTAGTGCTACTCTTGTTAGAGAGAAAAGCACTGCTTTCCACACATTTGAATTTCAATCTATGCAGTTCTGATATGCTAAATTTGCATGTCGTGAAAACCTTTGAAGCATAATAAGATCTATTCATAGCATGGACCGTTATCGATCCTTGTCATCACTTCGTGCTGTTTAGCCTTCCAAAATGTTTAAAGTCTGCCAAAGCTTTACTAACTCAAGTAAAGCTGCAAGGTTCCTTGCTTTGTTAATTACAAAGAAATATTTCCATGTTCCCAAACCCCAACCCCTCAATCTTCGAAAAATAGTAGCCAATCGTAAGTCCAAATGAAGCTATATATCAAAGCGCAAGTCACAGCAATGGTGGAACTGAACAGTAGATGAACCAGATCAAAATAAGATCCCCAAGTACACTGGATGTGGGCAATCTTGGGAAACTACAAGAAGTGAACTCAATCTTTCACAAGATAAACATTCTTTCCGTTGCTGAGGTGCTAGTCCTTTGACTGTCTTATCACTTCGCCAGCTCCACAAGAATTGCTGGAAACTTAGACAATCTCATTTATTTAAAAAAATTTTACTTGAGATAACTAATTGACAGCTAAACAGTATGGCCATGCATCATATTTAATTTTCAGTGTAGAGATATGGCCATGGAACATTGAGGGCAAAACAAGCAATATCATTGTCCAGCTGTCAGTCGAGCATCATAAGCAAGGGTTCCTTCACAAGTGTACCTGAGCAGTCAAGAAGATAATGGTCAAATTGCTATGGATGTACGAACATCTCAATGGGGGCTGCATCTAGCCAAACTTCACTGCCAATTTGCCCCTGATCTGAATTAACATTCCTTTTTACAACGAATCATTCTCATGTCGTCTTTTGTTGCATATAAAAAATGCCTTTCAAATGATACGTGTCAATTCGTTAGGCCCATGAAGGTTTTGAATTTGTTGCTATGCAAAGTTCTACGCCGGCCTAAAAAAGCATTCATATGCTGAATGGATTTACCTTTTTCTTCTTCTTCGGGGCCACTTTTCCCCCCAGGGAAAACATTCGATATACGCAAGAAGCAGTGGCATAGTATGGTCGTGAATAATACGAGAGTTGCATTAGTTGCACACTGAACAGAAGCTATTCCATAGATACGAAAAAGTTTTGTGTTGAGTTATATATATGATTCAGTTAGTCCGAAAGCTCAAGTTATTAAGGAAAGCTAGTTACCGAGCATATTTTCCAGAATTTGGAATAACCATTTTCACATGAAACGGTGAAAAAGTGCGAGCGAGATTGTTGCGCATGTTGCCAGTATACGGTGAGACGGGATCATTAGACTGAAGCCCCAATGAGGTGGGATGCGTCCATCCATGTTTGCATTGCTCTGCAATTCATTTGAGCAAAGGGGGAAAAAGGCAGATGCGCACGACGGAACATCATAGTTCAGTGAGTGATAATGGCATTGTTGATACAGTAGAGCGAGTGGTTGTGTGGTGTGCCGTGTCTAAGGAAGATTAACTTCCGGCTGCGAGAAGCCAGAAGCCGGTTGGATCCAGAACTGCCGGCTTATGGAAGAAGCGTTGAAGCTAGCATTAAACTGCTCTTGCCTGCCCATCGACACCCCAACAACTGTATTCTACTTTCCCCACTCGAACGTGAAGGCCCCCCTCCAGCGATTCTGCCGTCCGCGCCCCCCGCTGCCGGCCGTGGCAACCAGATCCAGGCCTGCCAGTCGGGCCATCCCCCCTCTGCGGCGGGCCGTCGTCCCCCTGCCCGTCCACGGCGGCATCGCAATTGGGTACTTGCAGATCGGGCGCTGTTGACGCCCGCCCCTGATCCAGAATCTTGGGGGTGCTCCAACGGCCAGAGGTCCGCTGTCGTCGAGGTGCGGCACTTGTGGTGACTAACGTGCGCCACCTACTTCGGTCCGAATCCGAGCCCCAGGCGAGTTCACCCTCGGGTCAGGCAAGGAGCTTGCGAGGAGGCCCTCCAACCGACTACCCCACACGCTGCAAGGTACGGCCCTCTCCGTTCCTCGTACTTTCGTGCGTATGTTGCTTCGCCTTGTCGGTTGAGGTTGTTGCGCATAGTTTGCCGCCGGTTACACTCAGCTTCCTTGTTTGGTCCCGCATGTGTATGCCCCTTGTTCATCACCGTGCCAATTGCTTGCACCGCCATGCCTGCAGATGGCCCCGGCTACCTGGATTGATGACGCTACACACATTTATCTAGAAATATGCACCGAAGAGATCGAGACACAGAATCGGCCATACGCACACTTGAACAGGCAGGGCCAGCACAACTTTGTTCGCAAATTCACTGAGTGTACTGGCCTTGAGCACATGATCAAGCCAAATGAAGAACAAGTGGGAAACCCTGAAAGATGATTACGGCAAATGGAAGGGATTGAAGATGCATACCATGGGCCTCGATGTGGATCCTAAGACCGGCTCCATCGCCGTCGATGACTCATGGTGGGTAGCTGCCAGTGCGGTAATTTTGCACTATCAAGTGCATTGCTCTTTCAGCTACTTTCGCCTCGCACAATGCCACAATGAGGGACTGATGTTATCTCGTGCCATTACAGGGAAAGTCAGGGATGGCCAAGTTCAAGAACAAACCTCTTCCAGATGAGGACCTGATGGAACTTGTGTTCAGCAATGCCACCAGCAAAAGCGAGTATATACATTCGTGGTGGGTGTCGACCAGTTGGACTCGGACAGTGAGTACCTCCCCACAAGCCCACTAGGAGATGCCAGCAATACTGATTCCCCAATGCAGACCGCGGGTAGTGGTGCAACATCGAGCTCCTCTCAGGGCAAGAGGCCACACCCAGTACCTAGCTATCCGAGTTGCAACCAGCCAGAGAAGCGCATTGACCGTGACGCCCAGCTGAAGCGTCACGGGACATCTATAAGATGACGCACACGCCCTCCAGTTGGCAGTCTGACGTCAGTGCCATGTCCCCTATGCAGGACTCAATGAGGGACGAGTTCATGAGACTCATAAAGATGGTGAACGACGTGGGGGCTGCCAAAGGAAGCAACGAGTACTATTACGCCTCACAGTTGTTCATGAGGCTGGAGTGCCACACCAGCTTCCTCTTGGTGGAAACGAGTGAGGGTCAACTTGGCTGGGTTAGACGGACATGGGAGAGGCTGCAGGATAAGGCCTGAGTCGGTTTGTTAGTTGTCAGTCACGGTATCTCAGTTTTGGCATAACTTGATTTGTTTAGTACGTTTTTAGTGAGATGACTGTCTATTTACTTGTGTGATCTGTGTTGTTGTGTGGACACTGTGGTCAGTTCGGTGTGTTCTAAACCTTATTTATGCACTTCGGTCAGTAATGGTAGTTGTGGTCATTTGTGTTATCTGATAATTTCTGTGCTGGTAGTTCTGCTTTCTCTATTGGTTGTGCAGTGCTTTGCCATGTAGTTCTGTGACATATGTTGTGCAATCCAGTTCTGTGATACGTAGTGCAATCCAGTCACTTAGATCCGTGTTTTCCATTGCTACTTGCAGTTCTGTGATTTGTAGTGCTAGTTGTTGTTATGTCATCTTGCTCTATGCATTGCTTGTCTAGTTTTGCTTTGCTTGTGCATTGCTCTTCTTCTGAACTTGCTCTGCCTGTGCATTGCTCTGCTTGTGAATCTGCTCTGCCTTGGAAGTACTCTGCCTGCGCATTGGCTTTGCCTACGCATTATTCTACCTGTGCAGTGTCTAGTTCTACTATGTTGTATCCTTTGCCTGCGCACTGCTCTCAGCTAGCATGTTATTTGGTTTGCATGTGTGCTGTGATGGATGGGCTGCCGAGTGCATCCTGGGATGCGTCAGAGCTCTCCACCCCATGCCTGGCCATTGCCACGTTTGACGGCGAAGATGAGAAAATCAGCTCTGATACACTCCTACGAGTCCCTAGTGACTGGATGGCAATGGATTTCATTGCAATTTGCAGATGAGCGGTATTGCCAGAACATGTTCATGATGAGCCCACGTGTTTTTGAGGCGCTTCATGACCGGCTAGTTGCCAACTATGGCCTGCAGTCATCAAGAGAAGTTTGTTCAAAAGAAGCACTGACACTATTTTTGTGGTCCTGTGGGGCGCGCAATCGCAAAGGCAAGGCATGAACCGATTCGAGTACTCTGATTTGTAGGAGGTTCAATGATGTCTTGAAATGTGTTAGACTATGTGGATAGTTGTGAACAAAGTGATGATAAATAATTGATATTTGGATTGCTTTGGATTTTGCCTTTACGAAAGTTTCGGTCGATTGCAGTCGAAGGTTTCAAAAATCAAGTGGTTTTTTTGTTTTCTCCGAGTGGTTTTTATTCTGCTGCGAGTGGTTTTGGGTCCGAGTGGTTATGTGGCATTAGACGGCTATCGAGTAGCGACGGACATTGGATGGCGCTTTCCTTCAATGATGTTCGGACCAGTCCGATCGATTAAGGGGTATTGGATGGCTGTCGAGTAGCAACAGACATTTGATGACGCTCGGCTTCAATGATGTTTGGACTAGTCCGATCGGTGAAGTGACATCGGACAGCTATTTAGTAGAGATGAAGATCGAGTAATGCTCCGTTTCAAGGATGTTCGGACTAGTTCAATCGGCTAAGTGATATCGGACGGCTTTTGAGTAATATCAAAGCATCAGACGACTTCCGAGTGGCATCGGAGGATCCAATGACATTGACCACGTTGATTTTGACCACATCTATCTTTGACCACGTTCTACTTCAACCACGTTGACTTTGACCATGACCAGCTTCGATCATGCCCGACTTTGACCATGTAGGTACAATACTTTTCCATAGTCGTAGCTATAATACTTTTTCATGGTCGTAGTTACAATACTTTTCGATGGTTGTAGACTTTATTGGTCGGTACTCAATAGTCATAGACTTTACTGGTTCGTACTCGATAGTTGAAGATTTTCCTGGTTGATGGTCGTAGATATTGCGGACTGCTGTAGACTTCGTAGTCTTATTTTCATAGTCATAGACTTTATAGTCTGCTGTCATTGTCTTTGGTAGTTGAAAGGCTTTACGGTCGGTACTCGTAGATTTCATGGTCGGTACGAATGCCTCATTCTTGTGATCCTTCAGTACTTCAAGTACTCGTGCTAGGTTTGTTGTATGTGATTGGTACTCGATAGTTAGTACTCGATGGTTTTGAACTTGGTAGCGATGCATGTTATTTCCAAGTGTTTTGAGTGAAGCGATGAGATTTCCTGAGTATTTGTAGTTTGAGTTCTCGTTGAGCTAGTGGTCATAATGAGTGGTCTAAAGTTGAGGTTTGGATAGCGATGAAATATGTGGTCATGGACGACCTGATTTATGGTCATGGATGGTTTTATTCTTGTCTATGGATGGACAAGAGTGGTGTGAGTGTGTGTGTATGCTAATGACGGTCAAGTTATGGAGAACTTATGCCGAAAGAAAGTTTCTTTTGTGTTTGCATGTGCAGGTTACGTGGACATGATTATGGTCGATGACAAGGAGGATCGGGACTAGGAGGGGGTAATCTGAGGTCTAGGTAGTCGGGATATCACGCGAGGTGGTCGGGCTCATGCTGGAGCACGTGGAGATCAAAGGTGGATGATGTGTGGATGCGTGAAGACGGTTATGGTTGGTGACGAGGAGGACCGGAACTAGGAGAGAGTAATCCGAGGTCTAGACGGTCAAGATGTCATGCAAAGTGATCAGGCTCACGCTAGAGCACGTGTTGATGCGTGAAGAAGCTACAAGAGGTGCGGTCCTAGAGGCTTCTACACGGGAGTTAGTGATGCGTGTTAGAGATACAAGAAATGTGTCTTGGAGGCTTCGTCACGTGGTGAGATTAGAGACGTTAGAGCAACTCCAGCAGGGTCTCTACTTGAGCCCATAAACTCAGATTTGAGAGCCAGAGCAAAAAATTGAACTCCAGCAGGGCCCCTACTTGAGCCCTCAAAAATAGGGGCCTCTCAAATGAGACCTCCAAGCTCTCATTCCTAGGGGGCCCCTACTTGAGCCCTCAAACTCAGATTTATTCGTATTTGAATAAATACGTCCCTCATTCGGAACAAATTTGAATTTAAATTTGAATATTCGTATTTGAATTCATAAATTTAAACGTCCCTCATTGTGCTTTTAATTTAAATTCGGAACAAATTTGAATATTCGTATTTGAATTCATAAATTTAAATTTGGAACAAATTTGAATTTAAATTTGAATATTCGTATTTGAATTCATAAATTTAAATTCAGAATAAATTTGAATTTAAATTTGAATATTCGTATTTGAATTCATAAATTTACATATTGTCCCTCATTGTGAAATCATAAATATTTTATTGTGTATTGTACTTTTGTCCCATACATATGCATATAGTGTGTGAGGAAATAGAGAGAATTGAGAAGTAGGGGCTTTGTTTTGAGGGCTCCTGCTGGAGTGCAGCCCAGAAAATAGGGCCCTCAAAAGTAGGGGGAGCCCTCAAATGAAAAGTAGGGGCCCTGTTTTGAGGGCTACTGCTGGAGTTGCTCTTATGGAAGGAGTCTGTAACAGGAAGGTTTAGAGATATGGTAAAATCCTTGTTAGGAAGGGTTTCAGGTACCTTGGTTTTTGAAACAGATAAGGTGTTGTGTTCGTGTTTGAATCAGACACAATTGGGACGTTAACCTATAAAAATAGGATAGGCTAAGAGCTAACATATAGAGTCGTTGTGTGGGTTTTTGAAGGGTTTTTGTTGAGAGAGTTTTTAGGGTTGCTGTGAGGGCACTTTGTCACCACATCCATAATACAGAAATAATAGATTAGATCTATTCTAAGAAAATTTTTGCTGGCATCAGTGACATGTTTTCTAAGTATCATTTTTCTTCTATATCCGACGAGTACTCGTTCGAGCGATCGAAGCGTTCAAGGGGCTGAAATCTTCGAGCGGAGGGAGATTATGATTACATGCATTGGCGATCATATTTGAGATTTGTTTTTCCAGGTGTCAAAAAGTGGAGGCAATCATTCACCCCCTCTGATTGCGCCATATGATCCTACAAGTGTATTAGAGCCAGTTGCGATGGAATTAGAGAGGTATGTGAATCGTCTCCCTATGCTAGATGGCACTGATTTTGCTTTTTGAAAGTGTCGTTTGCAAGCTTACATTGATACTCAATGTAATGATGTTTGAAAAAAGGTTTCTTAAATTTATGTGGTTCCTACTTATGTTACTGTCGAAAATAAAGTTGATGAAGATTTGAACGCTCGTGCTCGTAACTTACTTTTTCAAGGTATTTTTCGCAAAGAATTTGATCGTGTAGCTCATATTGCATCTACTCACTTAATCTGGAAAACTCTTTGCGATTATCATGAGGGAACGACTAAGATTATGAAAGTGTGTAAGAATCTTTATCAAAAGGAGTACTCATATTTTGCTATGAAATCTAGTGAATCTATAGATGATCTTTTTGCCTGTTTTGAAAAGATTTTGAATAACTTGTGTGGAGTTGGTGTTATTTCTGCTGATGGAGATAATGCAACTAAAATCTTGTTGACTTTAGGTACAGAATGGTTGATGGTCGTCACGACTATTAATCAAACCGTCGATCTTGATACTCTAACCATAGATGATCTGTACTCTAGATTGAAAATCTATGAGATGGAAGCTTTGCCATCTAAGATCAATAATTCTTCATCTTTAGATCTTGTGACTAACTTTGCGTAGGCTACTTTGAGTACATTGTCAGGTGTTTCTTTGTCTGCTTTGTCCTTTTTTCAGAAGATCAGTTTGAGCATCTTCCTGAAGGTGACTTGTTCTTAATCTTCTCACGATCATACAAGGCTCTCAAAAATCTGAGAATGAGAAAGTGGGGTGGTGCTCCAAGTCCTATCAGATGCTATGAGTGTGGTGAGCTAGGTCTCATCAAGATAGACTGCCCCATGCTAAAAGGGAAAGCAGTCGAGGAAGACAAGGCTCATTGTTGTCGACCACTCAAGAGTAACATCAAGAGTGAATCCTACCATCACAAGGTTCTAGCAGCCATTGAGCGACTTGATCTGAGCGATGTGTATTCTGAGATATGCGACGATGACCATGACAAAGATGATGACAAATGCAAGAACTCAGATGACTTTACGGGCATGTGCTTCATGGCAAACAGCGAAGATGACTACAGTGATCCTGATGAGATAAGGCCGTCATATGATCAGCTTGAAGATGCTCTAGTTAAACTTGCTCTTGAACTAAAAAAGACTAAAAAGAAATTGAAAGAAAACAATTTCGTAGTTGAAAGCTTGAATTTGAGATTAACAGAGTTAGAGTATCTATTCCTAAATATGATTCTTGTAAGTCTTGTCAAGCTTTACATTCTGAATTGAAGTCTGCTAGAAAAATTAATACATCTACTTTGGTTCAATTTGATGATATAATTACTAAACTTGATGAATTAAAATTAGCACACAACTCTTGTGATGTAAAGTTAAAACTTGCTAATGATGAAATTAAAAACCTCAAGTCTAATTCTTCTAGAGCTTGCTCTAAGTGTGACTTGCTCCAAATAAGGCTTAATTCATCTCAAAAATCTATTCAACAAATGCTTTACCTTGAAAGTCAGTCCTGCTCTAACTACCCTAAGTTAAATATTGAAATTAATTTTCTAACTAAGCAGTTGAAGGAGTTTGTTGAAAAGGAGAAGTCGACTCAGTCTAGAGCATCTAAGGATCTCGCTAGTGAATT